>JARQOC010000003.1:409933401-410508401 GCA_033576535.1 Allobates femoralis
ACTTGTAACACCATTTCGGGGTCCCGCTCATTAACTTCTAGTTAATGATTGCTAGTTCTTGCCAATGGCAACAAACCACAGACACTGGCACAATGCCAAAATCAGCAGACGCTGTCACAGAGGTAGTTGGGTGTTGGAGTTAGGGTCCAGTGAATAAATCGGAGGTTAATGACGGGACCTGGTTGTGGTGTTACAAACGTGGGGTCCTTGGTAAATATAATGCTGCAGTTTTAATTACTGTTTTGCTTTCCTTTACAGCCCCCTAGCTGAACCCAAACCAAACAGTAACTACAGACTTTACAGTTCGGGTTTGCCCATCATTGCTGGTAATATCTGCAGCAGAAAAAAAAATTAATAAACAAATGTTAATACACAAATACTGCAAAAGAGGAATGAGCACTTCATTGTAAGTAAATGTGTTGATTATGCTCCAACTATTAGATAGTAATTAATTATATATATATATTATTAACTCATTGTCCATTGCTCCCTCATTCTGGAATAAGGCCACGATTCGTGTATATGACTCTCATCCTGGTATATGTGCCTAATTCTAGCATATAATCACCCATCCTGGTATGATGATCGCCCAACCTGGTATACATAGCCTCCATCCTGGTATATGTCCTCCATCCTGGTGTATATATAACCCCCATCCTGGTATATGGCCCTTATCCTGCTGTATAGCCCCCTTCATGTGGTGTATATGGCCCCCATCCAGGTATATGGCCCTATGTGGCTGTACATGGCCCCCATCCTGGAATATGTCCCTTATAAAAAAAATAAACGATTATACTCCTCATCCATTGCCCCCCTGCAGCAGTGCAACATCCTCTCCTCATGCCAGCAGCTGTCTAGACTGTAAGCATGCAGCGATGACATCAGTGTTATGTGCCACAGTCCACATGCAGTCAGCTGCCGAGAAGAGAAGGACGTCGCACTGCTGCTGGGGAGCAATGGACAGAGTATAATTGTCATTATAAAAAAAGGGACATACAGTAGGGAAAAAAGTATTTATTCAGCCACCAATTGTGCAAGTTCTCCCACTTAAAAAGATGAGGAGGCCTGTAATTGACATCATAGGTAGACCTCAATATAAGAGACAAAATGGAAAACAAATCCTGAATATCACATTGTCTGATTGGAAAGAAATTTTTTTCCAAATTTTGGTGGAAAATAGTATTTAATTAATTACAAAAGTTCATCTCAATACTTTGTTATATATCCTTTGTTGGCAATAAGGTCAAAGTTTTCTGTAAGTCTTCACAAGGTTGGCACACACTGTTGCTGGTATGTTGGCCCATTCCTCCATGAGATCTCCTCTAGAGCAGTGATGTTTTGGGGCTGTCCTGGGAACACGGACTTTCAACTCCCTCCAAAGGTTTTCTATAGGGTTTAGATCTGGAGACTGGCTAGATCACTCCAGGACCTTGAAATGCTCCTTACGAAGCGACTCCTTCATTGCCCTGGTGTGTGCTTGGGATCATTGTCATTCTGAAAGACCCACCACATTTCATTTCATGCCCTTGCTGATGGAAGAAGTTTCACTCAAAATCTCACGATACATGGCCCCATTCATTCTTTCATGTACATGGATCAGTTATCCTGGTCCATTGGCAGAGAAACGCCCCAAAGCATGATATTACCACACCAGTGCTTCACAGTAGGTATGTGTTCTTTGGATGCAATTTAGCATTCTTTCTCCTCCAAACACAACTAGTTGTGTTTCTACAAACCAATCTACTTTGGGTTCATCTGACCATATGACATTCTCTCAGTACTCTTCCAGATCATTCAAATACTCTTTAGCAAACTTCAGACAAGCCCGGACATGTAATGGCTTAAGCAGGGGGACACGTCTGGTACTGCAGGATCTCAGTCCCTGACGGCATAGTGTGTTACTGATGGAAGCCTGTATAACGTTAGTCCCAGCTCTCTGCAGGACATTCACTAGGTCTCCTCATTGGTGGGTCTGGGATTTTGGCTCATCATTCTTGAGATCATTATGACACCACAGGATGAGATCTTGCGTGAAGCCCCAGATAGAGGGAGATTATCAATGGTCTTGTATGTGTTCCATTTTATAATTATTGCTCCCACAGTTGATTTCTTCACACCAAGCTGCTTGCCTATTGTAGATTGTCTTACCAGCCTGGTGCAGGGCTACAATTTTGTTTCTGGTGTCCTTCAACAGCTCTTTGGTCTTCACCATACTGGAGTTTGGAGTGTGACTGTTGAGGTTGTGGACAGGTGTGTTTTATACTGATAACAAGTTCAAACAGGTGTCAGTACTACAGGTAATGAGTGGAGGACAGAGGAGCCTCCAATACTACAGGTAATGAGTGGAGGACAGAGGAGCCTCTTAAAGATGATGTTACAGGTCTGTGAAAGTCAGTAATCTTGCTTGTTTGTAGGTGACCAAATACTTATTTTCCACCAAAATTTGAAAACCATTTCTTTCCAAATCAGACAATGTGATTTTCAGGATTTGTTTTCTCATTGTGTCTCTCATAGTTGAGGTCTACCTATGATGTCAATTACAGGACTCTCTCATCTTTTTAAGTGGGAGAACTTGCACAATTGGTGGCTGACTAAATACTTTTTTTCTCCACTGTATTCTAGGATGGGGGCCATGTACCTGAACAGCGGCCATATGAGTGATGCACAGTGAGTATAATTATCCATCCTCTGCCGTCTACTGGGATATTCACTGCTGCCCCGCAGTGTGTGTGGGAAGCAATAAATACCCACTTTCTTTAAGATTGGGCACATGTGACTGCCCGCAGCAGCGGCGGTTGATTAGGTGTGCCCGCTGTTTAAAAAAATTAAGCCACAGACAGTCGTACATCCAGACTACAAGACACCCCCCCACTTTCACCCCAAATATATTTTGTGGAAAACGTGTGTCTTCTATTCCAAACATTCTGTACTTGAGTGAAGTAATTTCCAAAATAGGCTCACTTGAAACTTCTTTTCTTGGTCTAGCATGCAAGTGGCTCCCGCAATCTACACAAACAAAATCTGTGATACAAAATCTAAATGACGCTCTTTCCCTTCCGAGTTTTGCAGTGTGCTGAAACAGAAGTGTAAAACCACAAGGGGTATTTACACGATTGGTAGAAATCTGCGCAAAAAAATTGTAGTGTCCATTTTCTACTCTTACACCTTGCGATAATGAAAGATTTGAGAATCTTATAATGTTTTGGGAAGTACCCATGGGTTCAAAATGTTCACACCCCTAGATGAATTCATTGAGGGGCTTTGTTTCCAATTTGGTGTCGCATACAGGGGTGGTGGGTGATTCTGCTGTTTTAGCATCTCTGGGGTCATTAATCGTGACAGTCTCTTCCAGCCAAATTTGCTTGCCAAAAAACAAATGGCAAGCTTTCATGTTCCCAAACACCAGTTGTGACCACATATGGGACATAGCCATGTCTGGGAGAAATGGCATTACAAGTTTGATAGCAATATAAACACTTTATTGGAGAAAAATATTTTCTCCTTTTCAATCCACTTTGCGTTGAAGAGGTTGTCCAGGTTTGAGAGTAAATCATGACAGCATGCAGTGCATTGCAATGAGTCCACGGTATTGGTGATGAAGCTGCAGCATAACACCTGTACTGTATATGATTGAAAGCCAGAGGCTGCTGGGGAGAATAAAGTTTATTTTCCACAGTAGTCGATCTTTCATTACAGTGGCTGCGCAGCTTTAGAAAGCTATTAACCTGCACCTTAACACCAAATCTGCAAAATAATTGCATTTATAGACATAATAGGTTCCCTTTAAAGGGAACCTATTGTCAGGTTCGATAATCCCCGGCTTCAGAGAGACTCACTGTGCATGAATGGAAGTGGTTTTCTGATCATGTGCGGTGCACCTCTCCGAATTCAGGACACGTACACTCGTCTTCATAGAGGAACCCTGTTATGATCTGAAGTGTTCATCCCGATCATGCGCGGTGCGCCTCTTTGAAGCCAAGAGTTACAAACGCTGGCAAAACAATCTGTGTGCATGCATATTTCCAGAGCTCTTTGAAAGAGGCCAACCAGTCTGGGGAAACAACACCCCTTCAACTAATCAAAGGCCTAATTAGTATAGGAAAAGCACATGTTATAAATGCTATTTATAAAAATTAATCTTAGCAAATCGTATTACACAGGGCTTGTTAGGCAGGGAATTTTGGGGGACATATGTCACTGCTCCTAGTTGGAGGGCATAAAGTAATGGGGCTTAATCACTAAGATCAAAATTGTTCTGCCACCAAGGAGTTAAAAACACCCTATGAAAACATTGTATGTATTGATTATATTATCTGGGGTACAGATTTCATAGAGATACATTAGTGCAGAGGCTTAGCAGTAATACAATTTCGTTTGACAGGGGTGCACAATATTTTTCATCCAAGGGTCACATTGCCATGCTGAATTAAATTCAGAGGCAGCAAAAAATTGGAAGTTACTTGCATGAATACATCACCAGAACCATATGGATGCACCTGAATAAAATGGGAATGGTTGGTGATATCAACTTCCTGTTTGCTGCACATTAGTATATGGGAGGGGGGAAACCTTTCCAGATGGGTGGTGGCCATGGCGGCCATTTTGAAGTTGGCCATTTTGGATCCAACTTTATTTTTTTCAATGGGAAGAGGGTCATGTGACACATCAAACTTATTGAGAATTTCAGAAGAAAAACAATGGTGTGCTTGGTTTTAATGTAACTTTATTCTTTCATGAGTTATTTACAAGTTTATGACCACTTATAAAATGTGTTCAAAGTGCTGCCCATTGTGTTGTATTGTCAATGCAACACTCTTCTCCCACTCTTGACACACTGATAGCAACACCGCAAAAGAAATGCTAGCACAGGCTTCCAGGATCCGTTGTTTCAGATGCTGCACATCTTGTATCTTCACAGCATAGACAATTGCCTTCAGATGAGCAATGAGAAAAATTTTTCTGTGAATGGTGAAGTTAACAAACAAAACCACCGCTATTAGTCTGACACTAACCCACAGTAGATAGATCCCCCCCAAGACTGGTTGAACACAAAATATGGGGTACAAAGATAGTGGGGCCATTCTTCATCAATGGTAACCTCAATGCCACTGAATCATGTAGCAATTTCAGATATCCAGTGGCATTGAGGTTTACTTTGATGAACAATGGCCCCACTATGTTTGTACCCCATATGCCACACCATGCCATCAATTTTTGTGTTCCAACAGTCTTGGAGGGATCTATCCACTGTGGGTTAGTGTCAGACCAATAGCAGTGGTTTTGTTTTATAACTTCACCATTCACAAAAAAGTTTTCCTCATCACTCATCTGAAGGCAATTGTCTATGCTGTGAAGATACGATATGTGCAGCATCTGAAACAATGGATACTAGAAGCCTGTGCTAGCATTTCTTCTGTGGTGTTGCTATCAGTGTGTCAAGAGTGGGAGAAGAGGTTTGCATTGACAATCCAACACAATAGGCAGCACTTTGAACACATTTTACATTGTACATTTATGAACAGGATTTACAGAGTTTCTACTAAGTTCCTGCTCCAAAAAATCAATTTGAACATATGCTAACTTACACTGAGGTTTTGAAGCACAAACTCACAAATTCTCATAATTTGAAAACGTTTACATTTTGAGGACTTTTAAGTTTTAACATAGCCATGAAGCACGTTATGAATTGCTACATTTGTACAAGATCAGAACCACTGTCAGTACATGAATTTAGCATCAGAATCATTGTCATGACATTGAATGCAGTATCAGAATCACCATCACGTCATGAATGCAGCGTCAGAACCACAGTCCTGTCATGAATGCAACGTCAGAACCACCGTCATGACATGAATGCAGTGTCAGAACCACCATCATGACACAAATGCAACATCAGAACGACCATCCAGTCTTGAGTGCAGTGCCAGAACTACAGTCAATCCATGAATTCAGCACCAGAATTAATGGTTAGATATTTTCTATGTCGACAATTTATATTTCTCATCTTGACTCATGAGACCTTTTCTATCCCTTATAAATTAGCTTTAGAATTTAAAGCCTAATTATACTCATTTTATCATTTTCAAAGGAAAATGCTCGCAAACACTTTGGCTGTTCTATTGACTGGTGTGACTCTTTAATTTCGGACTACAGAATTCGCCTGGGTGAGTAACTTCCTTCTACCTCGCATTTCATAACCTCAGCTTAATGTCCTGCGATAGCCATTTAGACTGGAACATTTGACTTATCTGATTTATTACATGACACTACTTTAACCCAGCAAGGATTGTTCATATTGACGCTCAATCCATTTTCCCTCAAAAGATACAAGAGGTGTCTGACATTGGTTTACACCTCGCTCCTAATTGAAAACCCAACAAAGCTCAAAAATGTGGAGTAGGAAAGAGAGCTACAAGCCAAAGGGTCTGTTAGCTGCATCTTCTACTTCATTGTATGTGGATTAGCAGTAGGTCAGCTGACTTTTCTCAAGTATGTGTCATTAAATACTTATTAGGATTGTGGAAATTGCCAAGCGAGCATAGAGAGGTTAATAAGACATGCAAGTCTTCTCTGTGAATTGAAATCAGAGAGGAAGAAGACTACAACTTGAGTTCCACCTGTTGGATGGTGCTATCCTAAAAGTCAATAGTGACCCTTTAATGAGCCTTGCCCTTATCCTAAGTTATCTGGCACGGCTTGTTAAAGGGTTGATTTAGAAGGATTATTACAACCAGAAAGTGGCACTAAAGTCCCGACGTTTACTATATGGTGCATTGCATGAACGATAGATAAATCTTTATCAAAGAAATTCCACCAGCGATAACCCCTCCACAATTAGAAAGTAAATTTTATTGAAAAATAGTAAAAACACAGATTGCTACACAAACAGTAAGATCAGATTGCAAAACTGACATGATTCGGCAAAGTGCCTTAGTCATGGTTTAAGTAAATCTTATGCAATGTGGTGTGGCAATCTCTACAAGGAGAACATTTCCCCTTAAATTTGCTGTTAAAGACACAGTCAATCCGTTATCCTGTTTTGCATTGTAGAGGAGCAAAAACCCCAAGACACTTGTCTGTGAATGGAGGTTCTAGTTTGGCTTTTTATTCTAACTTACTGTATGTGACAAGACTCATTTAGGCTGGCTTCAGACTTGCAGATGCATCTGCAGCGTTTTGCAGATGCATCTGCATGCAGACCGCGGCCCCTATGCTTATAATGGAGCACACGGCGGTCTGCAGATGCTTGCAGACCGCCGTGCGCACCCATTCACTCCTATATGTGATCTGTGCGCAGGCGGATGCCTCGCACAAATCACACACTCCCGCCCGCACCATGGACGCGAGATGTCGCGTCCCTGGTGCGGACGAGAGTGTGTGATCTGTATGCAGGCATCCGCCTGCGCACAGATCACATATAGGAGTGAATGGGTGCGCACGGCGGTCTGCAAGCATCTGCAGACCGCCGTGTGCTCCATTATAAGCATAGGGGCCGCGGTCTGCATGCAGATGCTTGCAGATGCATCTGCAAAACGCTGCAGATGCATCTGCAAGTCTGAAGGCAGCCTTAAGGATTGATATTGATTTTTAGACTTGTTGCCCCCAATAGGCAGCACTGGAGTCCTAGCCTTCTTCCTCTCTAAAGAAAATTTTTGCCTTTTTTGCATGCGCACATTTTTTGTTGCTTTATAAATGTATTTTTTTTTATTTAAAGTCTAACCTAATTGAAGACTAAATCATGAAATGCATAGTTATTTGTATAAAATAAATGTAATTCTCTTGTATCTTAGGTTGTGGTTCCTTTTCTGGTTCTTTTCTGGACTACTGCACTGCAGATATCAGTAAGTAAGTTTAGACTCTTAAATGTGCACAAAATTACTGTATAGTAGTAATTTATTCTCTTTAAAGGGACTGGCCACTACTCTACATGTTTGTTTCACATAACCTAACTGCCGTAGATGAGCACGTTACCAAATACCTTGTTTTTGTAAATCCTTATATTTGTATATATTGTTCACATACACCCTGCTTTTAAATCGCTTTATATATGATCACCACTCCATGAGTGCTGGAGGTTTCAGGCGTAAAAAACCTTTGCAAGGTGTCATCTAGAGCATTTGGGTCGCTCTGTGGGAGCTGAATAGAGCGAAGAAAGTGCCTCAGTTGAAGATACCGAAAGAAGGTGGAATGTGGCAATGCATATGTATTTGCTATTAAGGAGAATGGCATCACTCCATGCTGATCCATCACCTGATGCAGATGCAGAATACCCCGGGCTTTCTAGAGGGAGAGAGACTCCACCGAATTCTCCACTGCAGTCAGAGAAATGTAGCAATATAGGAATGGGAAGAGCTCCCTACCTATCCGGGACCACACTTTTAGTAACGCTGTCATAGACCTTAAGTAGGATGATAAGGAGGAATGTTGGAGAAGATTGACTTCTAGTAAAAGTTTGGTAGAATTTTGGAGAACCAAAGACAACTCGATCTGCATCCACAGCTGGGTCGTGGAGTCCACCCACCATGCTTTGGCAGCCGCAAGGTGCACCGCCTTGTAGTAGGAGTGGATATCTGGGACACCCATACCACATAGTTTGTAAGGAAGCGTAAGGATGTTGGCCCCTATGCGGTGGGGTTTGTTTCCCCAGATAAAGCGTCCTAAGGTAGATTGGAGCAAATTTAGATATTTTCTAGGAAAGAAAAGAGGTAAACATCTAAGAATATATAATAATTTGGGTAGGTAGGTAAACCATTTTGACAATTTGGATTTTGGCTACTCAAGAGAGATATAAAGTCGCGTGAGTATCAAGCTCTTTTTTCATTTCTTTTATGAGTGCTTCACAGTTGTGTTGGACAATCTTAGAAGTGCGGGTAATATGGACTCCCAAGTAGGAAATTCCAGTTGGGGACCACACGAAAGGAAACTTGTCTTGGAGCTCAGTTTTTTGTGAGGGGGTATATTTATGGGATATAATGAAGACTTAGAGGGATTTAATTTGTATAGAGACGCGCCGGAAAATTCTGTCAGGACTGTCATTATGCGCGGGATAGTAGTGGTGACATCAGAGCAAGTGAAGATGACATCTTCCGCGTACAACCCGATTTTGTGGTCTAGCGATCCAACTTTAACTCCTTAAATGTTATGGTCAGCTCGTACCACCGCCGCTAGAGGTTCCATTACAAGAGCGTAAATGAGAGGGGAGAGAGGATAGCCCTGTCTCGTTCTGTTCGTAATGTCAAACCCTGAGGACAAGAAACTAGAGGCTCCCACCGAAGCATTTGGGGATGAGCACAGGGCCATAATTGACCTTCTAATATTTCCCTCAATTCCAAATCTCCGAAGGACCACGTTAAGGTACCCCCAGTGCACCCTACCAAACGCTTTTTCGGCGTCTAGGGACAGGAGTGCACTGGGAGAGGCACCTCTTTCTAACAGCTCCAGAAGATCAATGATCCTCCTAGTGCCATCAGAGGCATGTATGCCAGGAATAAATCCCACCTGGTCCAAGCCCACCAACGACGAGAGCACTTGCATCAGGCGCGTAGCTAAACTTTTTCTGGTCATCATAATGGGAGACCCAGACAATGGGGTTTAGGGCACTGCCCTCCGGAGGTCACACTAGGTACTACAAGTTTGTAGACACCGCCTCCTCCGCTTATAAACCCCTACCGCAGGGAACATCCTCAGTTTTAAACTTAGTGTGCTCGGAGGATCACGCTTTGCTTGCACTTCACTGCATTCTCACAGCTTACGTGATGGCGTCTGAAGACAAGGTAAAAAGGTTCCAGTCGGGACCTGCGACAGCCTCCCCGCTCACCCTTGTGGAACACGCTGGTGGAGGTACCGGAGGGCCTAGAGCCTGGACACTTTGTGTTCTCCCGGTACGCTGTTGCGCTCCTTTCCATCCCTCTCTGGGGGGCTCTGGAGAGTGGGAGATGGGAGCCTTGCACAGCTCCGCTCCGTCCGAGGCCTCCCTAAATGGTGCTTACAGACCGGACTGGAGCCAGCCCAGTCCGAGGCCTCCCTAAATGGTGCTTACACTCCGGACTGGTGCTGAACCCCCGTCCGAGGCCTCCCTAAATGGTGCTTACAGACCGGACCGGCACTGAGGCACTCAGTGTCTCCTGTGTGCCTGGGGGTAGTGTCTGGCACTTCATGTGTTTCATGACACTCAGACCGCGTGTTACCCTCGGGTCCGCGGTTCTGCGGGTGTACCCTGTGCTGGGGTCACCCTGGCTGACCGCCCTGTGTGTCACAGGGGCTGAGGCCGTGGGCTGCAAATGTCTGTTTGTACATGCAGCCTGTGTATAACTTATTACACTTTTTCCCGCGCTGCGGGCTCCGGCTCCCTCATGCTGAGGCTGCTTGGAGGATGGGAAGCAGCCCGTGCGGTGACGTCATCGATGGGCGTGTGTGTGTGTTTCCCGCGTGTCTTCGGCGCCGCCCACAGTTTCACTGTCGGCGGCCATCTTTACCCTCACTTCCCGGTTGGGATTTGTATACAGCGTGCGCCTGCACTCCAAGAGGGGAGACCGGAAACAGTCGCGGAGGTCACACACACGCACCGCTTCCTCATACCGCTTTACTGCGGTCGGTAAGCCACCGGGACTCCCGGTTTTGTTGTCTGCATTTTGGCTTATCTTCCCCTACTGTGGCGATGTCCTCAGCCGGGAAGCGTGCTGCTAGGGCGGCAGAGACCACCATTACCTGTGCTACATGCAATGGAACACTGGTGGAGGGGTCCTGCAATAACTGCGGACGCCCAGAGGCCCGGGCTGGCACTGTTGAGTCAGCAGCTCCGGTGCTATACCCTGAGGTTCAGGTGATCTCAGGGCCATGGGAGACTCAGAATAAGATCAATGAAAATCTGTTGTCTCAGCTGTCCTCCATGTCGCAATCCCTGGAGGCACTTAATAGGAGACTGGATAGCCCAGCTACTCCGTCCAGTTACCCCCGGGTGTCTCCCTCTTCTGCTGTGAGACCCCTTAAGCGAGCTCGTCGTGAGGAGTCACCCGAGCTCCAGGCTCTCTCTGAGGAGGAGCGTTCCTCTGATGGTGAGGAAGATGATGGGGGTTCAAATTTCGGGTCTGTGTCTGTATCTGAACCACCAGACGGGGTGGAGGATCTGGTGTCCTCTATCAACGAGACTTTACGTCTCGTGACACCCCCTGAGGAGGTGACGGTGCACCCGAAGGAGGTCTATCAATGGCTGCGGCCGGAGGCTAGACCAAGTGGCTCCTTCATGGACCACACTAATTTTGGAAGGGTGGTTAGAGCTCCCAGGTTACATCCTGGGCGGCGTTATGTCCGTAAAACCAAGGACAATCGCTTCCCCTTCCCCCAGGAGGTGCTTCAGGAGTGGTCGCAGTCCCCGAAGGTGGACGCTTCCATGACCAGGATTGCTGCACGCTCCCTTTTCTCTGCCTCTGATAGCTCCTCACTGAAGGATGCTACTGATAGACAGGTCGAGCAGCTCGCCAAGTCTTCCTATGAGGCTGTGGGGTCTTCATTTGCCCCTAATTTTGCCACGGTCTGGACCTTACAAGCGATTACTACCTGCTTGGATGGTATCTCTGACATGGCAAGATCCAGTCCAGAGGTCCTAGCACTTACCGAAAGGGCAAGGGCCTATGCGGACTACGCCAGGACGGCGACTCTGGAAACTGCCACTCGCTCAGCTGTGGCTTCGGCCAATGCTATAGCGATCCGCAGGTTGTTGTGGCTGCGTCTTTGGGACTCAGACGCCACATCCAAGAAGATTTTGCAGAATCTTCCGTTTGCTGGTGACAGGCTTTTTGGCACCGAACTGGACAAGCTAATTAAGGATTCTGCTGAGTCTAAGATACCGCAGAATAAGCCTAAGCCACGGTATAACCGTTAAAAGGAACCCTAAACAGTGGTCCTTTCGTTCCAGCTCGCAGTCATCAGCACCGTCCGCTCGCACGGACCGAGGGGGAAAGCCCGCTTCCCAGTGGCGCTCTAAGAGTCGTCCAAAGAAGCCGGCGGGGGCGGCAGCTGCCACCCCCAAACCCGCCTCTACATGACTCGCTCTCTCATCCTGCCTCCCCACAGGTGGGGGGCCGCTTGTCTCGCTTTCAGGACAAGTGGCTGCTTCACGTTCAAGATCAGTGGGTTCGAGACGTGATCTCGCGAGGGTACAGGATAGAGCTGACGTCAAAACCGATATCCCGATTCCATCGGTCGGTCCCGTCACCAGAAAAAGCTCAGGCTTTTTACCAGGTGTTGGAGGGTCTCCGCAGAGACGGAGTGGTGGTCCCGGTACCTTCCGGAGAGAGGTTCAGGGGTTTTTACTCCAACCTCTTTATCGTCCCGAAGAAGGACGGATCCTTCCGCCCAGTACTGGACCTGAAGTTGTTCAACCATCACGTGTTGGTTCGGAAGTTCCGTATGGAATCACTGCGCTCCGTGATCGCAGCTGTGTCACAGGGGGACTTCCTAGCGTCCATAGATATCAGAGACTCTTACCTTCACGTACCCATTGCACCGGCTCATCAGCGCTGGTTGCGATTCGCAGTGGGGGAAGAACACTTCCAATTTGTGGCACTGCCATTCGGGCTAGCCTCGGCACCGCGGGTGTTCACAAAAGTGATGGCTTCCATGATGGCTCTCCTGCACATGCAGGGACATGCCGTCATTCCCTATTTAGACGACCTGCTGGTCAGGGCGCCATCAGAACACCTCTGTCAAGAGAGCCTGGATGTGACCATGCGGTCTCTGGAACAGTTCGGTTGGCTCCTCAATATTCAGAAGTCAACGCTAGTTCCGACCCAGTCTTTGACATATCTGGGCATGGACTTCAACACAGCCTCAGCCCTGGTGTCTCTGCCACGAGTCAAACAGATGGCGATCAAATCAGGAGTACAAGCAGTCCTCCTGTCACCACACTCATCCCTACGGGTATTGATGAGACTGGTGGGACGCATGGTAGCGGCGATAGAGGCGGTGCCGTTCGCACAGTTTCGCCTCCGTCCTCTCCAGCTGGAGATTCTTCACAGATGGGACAAGAGGACGATCTCGCTGAATCGGCTGGTGACACTGTCACAACCGACCAGGGACTCCCTACAGTGGTGGCTCCAGCCACGTCACCTGTCACGAGGCCGGTCCTTCCTAAAACCGTCATGGTTAGTGGTGACCACAGACGCCAGTCTGAAGGGCTGGGGTGCGGTGTTCTTGCACCACAGGGCTCAAGGCCTCTGGACTCAGTCGGAGTCGGCATTGCAGATCAACGTGCTGGAGATCAAGGCGGTCTATCTGGCGCTCCTGGCGTTTCAGAAATTCCTGTCAGGACACCCCATTCGGGTGCAGTCCGACAATGCGACGGCCGTCGCCTACATAAATCATCAGGGAGGGACCAGAAGTGCTCAGGCCCTCGCCGAAGTCCACCGCATTCTAGCCTGGGTGGAGGAAAACGGCTGCCTGATCTCCGCAGTTCACATCCCAGGGGTCGAGAACTGGGAGGCCGACTACCTGAGCCGACAGGGCATGGACGCCGGAGAGTGGTCTCTTCATCCAGACGTCTTCCGGGACATCTGCGGCAGATGGGGCACTCCGGACGTGGATCTGATGGCCTCACGGCTGAATCATCAGGTGCCCCAATACATGGCAAGATCGTGGGATCCTCAGTCTCTGGGGGCGGATGCCCTGATCCTGAGTTGGTCCAGCTTCCAGCTGCCATATGTGTTCCCGCCTCTGGCTCTGATTCCCAGGGTCCTGTGGAAAATCAGGATGGAATGCAGAGTAGCCATTCTAGTGGCTCCAGATTGGCCCAGGAGGTCCTGGTACCCGGACCTGTGGCAACTGTCAGGCGGACACCGGTGGGCTCTTCCAGAACGCGCAGATCTACTCGCGCAAGGCCCATTCTTCCACCTCAATTCCAGGGCCCTCAGATTGACTGCATGGCTCTTGAGGCCTGGCTGCTGACGTCCAGAGGATTCTCTCCTACAGTGGTTGCCACTATGAATAGGGCTAGGAAACCTGTCTCCAGGAAGATATACCACAGAACGTGGAAAATCTTTTTCTCCTGGTGTGCCTCTGGTGGACGCTCACCGTGGCCATTGTCCATCCCGACATTGTTGGCTTTCCTACAGTCGGGGTTGGAGTTGGGATTATCCCTTGGCTCTCTGAAAGGTCAAGTATCAGCACTTTCAGTGCTGTTTGACAGGCGCTTGGCGCTCCTGCCGAAGGTCCGCCAATTTCTGCAGGGGGTAGCTCGGGTGGTTCCGCCTTACAGGCGACCTCTGGACCCTTGGGACCTCAACATGGTCCTGGCGGCTCTGCAGAAACCGCCGTTTGAGCCACTGAGAGACATCTCTCTCTCTCGTCTGTCCCAGAAAGTGGTCTTTCTGGTGGCAATTACGTCCCTGAGAAGGGTCTCAGAATTGGCTGCACTTTCGTGCAAGTTACCCTTTCTGGTGGTTCACCAAGACAAGGTGGTGTTGCGCCCACGGCCAGAATTCTTGCCGAAGGTGGTTTCAACGTTTCACCTAAACCAGGAGATTGTTCTCCCATCATTTTGCCCCGCTCCCGTTCATCAGGTTGAGCGCGACCTCCATACTCTGGATCTCGTGAGGGCTGTACGCATTTATGTGTCCAGGACCGCCTCCTTTAGGAGTTCGGATTCCTTATTTGTCCTCACGATGGGTCGCTGTAAGGGGTCCGCGGCTTCGAAGTCGACCTTGGCCAGATGGATCAAGGCTCCCATTCAGGAGGCTTACCGGTCTTCTGGTTTGCCTCTCCCGGTGGGTTTGAAGGCACACTCTACTAGAGCTGTAGGTGCCTCCTGGGCCTTGCGACATAGAGCGTCTGCTCTACAGGTGTGTCAGGCGGCCACTTGGTCCAGCCTGCACACTTTTTCTAAGCACTATATGGTGCATGCCCATGCCTCTGCGGATGCGAGTTTGGGCAGGCGGGTTCTCCAGGCGGCGGTTGCCCACCTTTAAAGGGAACCATGTGTTTTCCGTCTTGTTGAGGAACTCTTCCCGCCCTGGGGTATTGCTTTAGGACATCCCCATTGTCTGGGTCTCCCATTATGATGACCAGAAAAAAGAGAATTTTGTTTACGTACCGTAAATTCTTTTTTCTTTAATCATCAATGGGAGACCCAGCACCCACCCAGTTGTTCCTTTGCATGTTTTGCATTTGCTCTGTTCTCTGTTGAGACAGTGTTTGCCGGGTTGTTGAACCGTTTTGTGTACGGCATTCTTCCCGATGTTTCGGGTGTGGTTTATTTCCTCCTCGCAGCTTGTAGACCAAACTGAGGATGTTCCCTGCGGTAGGGGTTTATAAGCGGAGGAGGCGGTGTCTACAAACTTGTAGTACCTAGTGTGACCTCCGGAGGGCAGTGCCCTAAACCCCATTGTCTGGGTCTCCCATTGATGATTAAAGAAAAAAGAATTTACGGTACGTAAACAAAATTCTCTTTTTTGCAAATATCTTCACATCACAATTTAAAAGGGCTATTGGTCGAAAGTTACCAGGAGATATGGGGGGCTTACAGGGTTTTGGTATCGTGGATATGACTGCCTCCAATCCCTCTTTTTTGATGTCGCCCTTAGTTTGCCGTAAGTTAAACAGTTTTAAAAGATATGGTGTTAAGGTAGATGCAAAGGTGGTATAATATAAGTAGGTGAATCCGTCTGGACCTGGAGCCGAGTGTATTTTAGCTGCTCGATTAGTATTTATTATTTCAATATCTGAAAATGGGGCATTTAGAAGTCTAAGTTGTTCTGCGGAGAGTTTGGGGAGTTTCGCTTTGTCTAAAAAAGTTTGAATTGAGGCCGGGGATGGTTGCGGGGTGTCTGTAGAAATTTTTAGATTATAAAGGGAGTTATAAAACTGTTTAAATTCCTCCACTATGAGGATAGGACTACGGATTTTAGCGCCCGATTTGGAAACGAGATAGGAAATCTTAGATTGAGCTTGTCTTTTTTTAATGCGCCTCGACAGGAGTGTGCCGGCTCTATCCACCATACCGTAAAATTTAGCTTTTTAAATTATATTCTACTTTAGTGAGGAAAAGCCCTCTCAAAGATTGACGGCATGTTGCAAGTTCATCAAGAACTGCCGAAGTAGGAGTAGTTTTATGAATACGTTCTAGAGATCTGATCCTTCTACTTAGTCTGCATTGTAGAGTCTCAGTCCCTCTTAGCCCGGGATGCTAATTTAATTAAGTTACCACGGAGCACTGCTTTGTGTGCAAACCAAAGCGTGTCCGGCGCCATGTCGCCTGTGTCATTGATGGAGAAAAATTCTCGAATCTGATCAGAAGTATGATCCACATTGGAGGGAAGTCAGTAAGTAATCATTTAGTTTCCACGGTGCAGGGGGGCATACGCCAGTAAAGTCGGCTACTTTGAGTGAGATTGGGGCATGGTCTGTCCATGTAATGTTACCAATGCCTGCCTCTGTACAGCAAGGCAAAAGCGAATCGTCCACCAGAAAGTACTTAAGTCTACTGTATGTGTGGAATCTCGGGGACATATATGTATAATCTCGCTCGTCTCCATGAAAATAACGCCACACATCATGGAGGTGGTGGGCTGGAAGCAAGGGAGCCAGTTCACCTCTAAAGTGGGTGGGAGCGGAGCAATCCAAGCGGTTTTCTATTGGGATGTTAAAGTCTCCGGCTATGAGTTTACACCCCTTAGTTAGTGAATCAATTTGTCAAATAAATCTCTAAAGAATTTCAGCTGACCAATGTTAGGGTCGTATATAGATACTATAGAGAATAACGTGTTGTTAATATAGCCAATGACAACCAGGTACCTGCCTTGGTGGTCAGGGAAAACATCAATCACTTTGAATGACAGAGATCTATGAATAAAAATCTCCACCCCAGCTTTTTTGCTATCAGCATTAGTGAAGAACTGCATGGGGGTCTAGGGTCGAGTTTATTCTGCCTTTGTCCTTCTGTAAAAGATGAGTTTCCTGCAAGAAGAAAACGTCACAATGCAATTTTCTTAATTGCTGCCATACTAGCGCCCGTTTTGCAGGCGAGTTGAGTCCATTAACATTAATTGAGGTGGTAGTAATGCTCATATTAACTCAGATAGGGAAGTAGTAGAGAACGGTTCGTAAATAAGAATAAAAGTATTGGATGCACTGGTTCCTACTGATATACCTTAGAGGACGGTAGTAGAGCAGGGGGGGAGAGAGGAGAAGGGGAGAAACGACAATGAAAACAAGAAGAACAATTACATACAACCCTGATAGTCAAGGGTTTACAGGGGTTACCCTGCTGGGTTACCTTGAGTGAAATAAATACACTCTAAGGGGCTAATTTATCCCTGTGGAGTAGGGAAGAAAAAGTGATGTAGGAAATAAGAGAAGAAAGGAAAAATAGAGGTCAAGGTATAGATGGGAAAAGGGGGAACGAAGAGATCAAGAATTAGATTAGAAGATTGGGAAAAAATAGTCAAATTTCAGGAAAAGAGACCACGGGTACAATTTAATCAAAAAGTATGCATGAACGCTCACGCCGTTGTCCACTCCATCCACTCCAGATACATACGCCGGGCCGAGAAACCATGAGGTGATGATCTAGGCGAGGACGCTGAAGAGGATGTTTTAGGAGATAAAAGTCGCCATTGCATCAGAAGTTTTTCTGCCTGTTTCGGGATGTGGCAGACATGGGAAGAGCCGTCTTTTCTGATGATTAATTCCATGGGGAAACCCCACCAATAGTCCCCATTTTTGTCCCTTAGGATCCTGGTATAAGGCTGAAATGCTTTTCTCAACGCCAGTGTGCCTGGGGAGAGATCAGGGTAGACTTCCAACATCAAAAACATTCCCGGGAGAGAGGGACCATTCCGGAGTGCTTTCAAAAAATCCTCTTTCATTTCAAAAAAGTGCACTCTAGCTAGTACGTCTCTGGGGAGAGCAGGATCCACAGAGGTAGATTTAGGGACCCTGTGTATTCTGTCAATAATGACTTCTTTTGGCTGTAAATCTGGTAAAACAGCAGCAATGAATTCTTGCAAAAATCCACGGAGATTCCCTGGGGAGACAGTTTCAGACACTCCCCTCAGCTTTACATTATTGCGCCTGGAGCGATCTTCCAGATCAAGGGCCTTAAAATTAACCTTCTCCATGTTTTGTTGGCGAGCCTCATGAGCATCCAGAAGCTCATTATGCGATTTCACAAGATCCGCCATCTTCCTTTCTAAACTGTCTGTCCTGGAACTGAGTTCAGACACCTCTCCCCTTAAATCTGCCTTAAATCATTCCTCTCATATCCTCTTGGAGAGAGGTTCTCAGGACAGCCAATAGCTCTCTCATGGCTCCCTGTTAAAGGTGCCTTCTGTCTGGCTGAGTCCCCAGAGGCTAGCGATGCTGCAGAGCTGCCCCAAGAAGCGCAGGTTGAGCAGGAAGAAGAGGGAGGCGGCGCCATCTTTAATGGCTGCAAGGCTGAAGAGAGAAGAATTGGGGTACACGACGTGGTGAGAAGCGTTTTGCTGGTCTCACCCGTCCCATCTGATTCCTGGGTGCTCCCGGGGGGCTGCAGAGTGTAGGAGGGGGAGGTAGCTG
Source organism: Allobates femoralis (assembly GCA_033576535.1). Taxonomy (NCBI): domain Eukaryota; kingdom Metazoa; phylum Chordata; class Amphibia; order Anura; family Aromobatidae; genus Allobates; species Allobates femoralis. Next base: position 409,951,948 of record JARQOC010000003.1, read on the forward strand.
TACCTGCGGTGAGCGCTGTGATGAGGCTTTAGTGCCCATGGGTCTCGGAGCTCCTGAGTCAGGCAGCCTTCGCCATGCTGCGCCAGGCCACCAGATATATATATTATACACATACACTTTGCTGCATTGTGTGTATATACAGAGCTGAGCAAAATGGTAACACTGCTTTGAACTTTTGACTGTCAGGCTCTATATCTCATCATCCCCTACAACTTTCATTGTCAAACTCCCTTCATTTTATCCACAATCATCATCTTGGCTATCTCATACATAAGCTTGAATAGCATATGCTTAGTTATACAGATTCTTTTAATGTGACTGCACTGTTACTCTTTTGCTCCTAAAATTCTAAATTTAAATTTTTATTAATTTGTCAGTATTTTGTAAATCAATCTTTTGTTTTGAACCCTGCTTGAACCCTTCAGGGCATGCTCTCGATCAGATTTAAGCATGTCTCTAGTAAAATCTGATCCTAGGTCTTTTCTGCATGTTTTTAATGTTTGTGCATACTGATTGACTCACTTGGATATGTATATAGCTTTTTATTTAAATCTACCCTTAAGTGTTCAATTGAGTTGAGGTTTGGGGACTGTGGGGGCCAATCCAGCACCATTACTTCATTGTCATTGAACCTTTTCTTTGCCAATCTCACCATATGCTTCTGGTCGTTGTACTGCTGGAACAGTATATCGTCTTTTACATACCCCCTAGTACTCGAGTGTGCAAACTAATTCATCTTGCAAGATACTGACCTATAGCTCTGCACTAAGACCACCACAATTCCTGGTCAAGTATCCAACATTATTTGTCTGTGAAACAGCCACATAAAATCAGGCTTTCTCCACCGAACTTGACAGTTCCTTCCATTTTTGTTAGCCCCTTTTTACCTTGTTTCTTCTAGACCAATTTGCCTTGTCTATTGACTTTTGTCTCAACGCTCCAAATCATCCGTTTTCAATCTTCTACTGTACTGTCCTCTTTTTGTAATTTTTGTCAAACTCAAGCTGACACTTTTTATGACTATATATTGAAATCAAGGCTTCTTCACCTTTTCTGGAGCCACCACTTCAGACTTGTGTAACGTGCGTCACACGGTGCTTGCATACACCATAATTGACTCACACAGGAGCTTCACCTTTTCTGGGGCCACCACTTCAGACTTGTGTAACGTGCGTCACACGGTGCTTGCTTACACCATAATTGACTCACACAGGAGCTTCACCTTTTCTGGGGCCACCACTTCAGACTTGTGTAACGTGCGTCACACGGTGCTTGCATACACCATAATTGACTCACACAGGAGATCTGACTGCTCAAATAGACATTCTAGACAAGAATTGCAACAAGGAATAACAGATACTTTTTAGATACTAGGATATAAACATGAACAGCGCCTAACCCTGTTAGACTATACAAACACCATGAGTTCCAGTCTCTGCCCTAAGTTCAAGTGACATACCCCTACCCATATTTAAGGTTACGGACATGACTTTGTCACCGTCACACCCTGGGCCTCTAAGCATTTCAACCACACTGTGACAAAGACCATGGTGTGGTCGACACGTCAGCACTACAATAGTCGCTTTTCTGTACAGTCACATAATATCAAATAAAAATTCACCTGTTTGAAGGAAAAAAATTTCTGAGTTCAGTCATTTATAGCTTTCATTAGACTTGGAATCCATTGCATCTTTTCACTGGCAACAAACTTCCAGATTTGTGTACATGCCATTCTCTCACTTTAATAATGAGAAATGACACAAGCAAAAAGTATTGAACACACAAAGGAAGAGAGGTGCAAAAAGCCATGTAAATTCATGACACCAGCTGTAATCTATCAGTAATTAGAAAGTAATACTGCCACAATGAAAATTTCAGCTACTTACCCATAAAAAGGTGTCTCATTACCAAGATGCCACATGAAACATCTCATAATGGTTAAAACCAGTGAGCTGTCTCAAAACTTTTTGCAACCTTATTGTTGCAAAACATACTGATGGCATTAGTTACAGAATAATTTCTCAGCTATTGAATCTTCCGGTGAGCCTTCTTAAGGTCATAATCCATAAGTGGAAAGAATAATTTCACCATAGACTGGCCATAAGCAGGTGCTTCCTGCAAGATTTGAAACATAAAAATGACAATAATTATTAGTAGAGTTGTGCAAATAGCCAATAATGCATGGAATCAGCAGGTACAATTGTTTCAAAGGAAACAAGTAGTAGTGCTTTCAAACTACATGGCCTGAAGACATGCTCATCATCCAAGACTCCATTGCTAAACGAAATGGACATTCAAGTGCGTTTTAAAGTTTGCTCAACAACATTTAGACAAGCTTTTCAATTACTGAGGGAATATAGTCTGGTCAGGTGAGACCAAAACTCTTTGGATGTCATAATACATCCCAAGATTGGAGGCAAAAATGCACTATATATCACCCCCAAAACCCCATACCAACAATGAAGTTTGGAGGTGAGAACATCATGGTGTGTGGCTGTTTTTCAGCATACTGCACTGGCCAACTTCATCTAGTTGATGGAAATTCTTGATAAAAAAAAAAAAAAAAAACTGCTGCCATCTACCAGGATGATGAAGATAAAACGAAGGTGGACATTTCAGCAAGGCAATGATCCAAACACACAACCAAGGAAACTCTTTTTCAGAGAGAGAAAATAAGGCTGCTAGAATGGCCCAACCAATCACCTGACCTGAACCCAAAAGAAAATTTGTGAAAAAAACTAAAGCTCAGAGTTCATAAAAGGAGCCCTGAAACCTTCAGGATTTGAAGAGTGTGTGGAAGAATAGGCCAAAATCACACCTGAGCAATGCATGCGACTAGTTTCTCCATGCTGGAAGCGTCTTGACGCTGTCATCACATACAAAGGCTTTTGTATGAAGTATTAAATACATTTCAGTAAGTGTTTTCAATATTTTTTCCCTTTGTCATATTTCATTATTACACGTCACAAAATATGTGGACAACTATAGTTTGATTTCTTGCCTGTGTGGCTTGGATAGGTTGTTTGTCTGCAGTTTATACATACGTATATACATCTCTTCACCCCTGTGCGCTCTTCACCCCTGTGCGCGCCTTCTCCAACCTTCCCGTGCGCGCCTTCTCCACCCCTGCCCCGTGCGCGCCTTCTCCACCCCTGCCCCGTGCGCGCCTTCTCCACCCCTGCCCCGTGCGCGCCGTCTCCACCCCCGCCACGTTTGCGCGGTCTCCACCCCCACCCCAGGCGCACCACCTCACCCCCGCCCCATGCGCACCACTGCGCACCCCACCCCCTGTGCATTTTTACATTGTGATAAGTCACCTGAATCTGACTCGGGCTGGTCACGTGACTGATCACATGATCGTGACATCACACAGGTCCTTTTATCCCCCTGCTAAATCAGAAGGAGGCAGAGGGCTGTGTGCAGGGTGCGGCGGGAGGTGAGCGGCGTGTGGAGCGCCGGGTGTCTATGCCACCGACAGCGAGTGCCATATTAGCATACTTATCATTTGGATGTGCTAATATTGTGTGGCTTTCAGTGGCACAGTGAATTCTGGGATTCGTGGACATCGCCTTGGAAGTTAATGATGGACGCAACTAGGTAAGTATATAATGGATTCCGGATCATCCACAATTACTAATTTCTAGACAGAGAAAATCAACAGTATGGTTAAATTGGGTAGAATAAAGTAATCAAGAGTAGAAGCCATTTTGCAGAGGTAAAAAAAAATGCCACGCAAATACAATTGTAATCTTTTGTGGAATCTCCAGTTATGGACCAGGCTTATAGTTCATAGGGGTTGTAAACTATATGACTGTCTATGATAGGCCACTGGCAGATGAGGAATAATGCAGGCCTTAAAACAAGTTGTGGCATGAAATGCAACCCACATTCATGATCAAATCGAAGTATTAAATGGTTGAATAGAAGTAGATGTTCCTTTTAGTGTATCTTCCACAGATTTCCACAGGAGTGAGAATATTCAAATATAGGTATCCATTAATAGATAAGGAATAAAGCTGGGCAAGTTTGAGATCAATGTAATTATAAAAATGGAGGTTGGTTATTAACAGCATGTACAAAAGTCCATCGGCTGCAAAGTAAATTGCTACTTCTGATAAATTTATAGACACATGAGCATTGAGCGCTAACTGTAGAATTCTATGGTAAATTGTTTGGGTAACCATACCAGTAGATCACCGAGTATACTAGAGCGCTGTAATTGTCACGTAAAGGGTGATTTGGGCTATTCTGGAACTGCTAGGGCATGGTCATCTGTGGAGCTGGTGTTGATCTTCCCTTTTGTCTAACATTCCTCCTTTGTCTAGGACCAGCGATTGACAAGCCAGAGTGTTAAGAGTGTGTTCTATCCATTTGGATACTGGCAAAGGGGGAGCCCCTATAACTGGAAAGATCTTCCAGGGACCATGCCACAAATTCCTCTCCTGTTTTTCAGAGTATGATGTGAAATGAGTGACCCCCATTTGTAAGAGGCCCCAATTTTTCCAGTATTTTCTGAGTTGTTAATCCATTCTTCTCGTTTCAATGTGAGTTTCAAATTATCAGATGAAAGAGTGATGGTGGCCTCCTTGTAGGTAATGGGACTTATTCCCAGGCTTAAAGCAGGATACTTTATTTTTGTTGAAAAGAGTGGACTCTGCACCAGGTGTCTCTTTCAGTTAAAATGTAACCGCCGTTTATATTTTTATTTAATAATGTAGAGCAAGTGAACATAATAAACTTTCAAATATACTTGATAAGTAAAATCTGGAGGAAAACCTTCCAAACTATGACCCCACTAGGCTGTTTCTAAACCTGATTTATGCTTGTTGTCAAGAAAATCCATATTCTGCTCCACAAACTGAATACGGCCATATAATAGGGGGGTACCTATACAGCAATTCACACTACAGCCGATCAGATTCTCAGGTTACCTCAGACAGGGACAGTGCTGAGCTCAGTCTGTTAGAACACAGCTCCTGTGATCTTATCTAACTCCTCTCCATTCACATTGGCTCTGCATTCAGCGGAGCAGCTGTGTGGAGGCCATTAGCTGATAACACTGTATAGGCCCTGCCCTGCCCCCCTTATATGGATATATTCCATGTGTGGAGCTGAAGACTGATTTCCCTGACAACCAGCATATGTCAGGTTTAGAAACCGCCTAGTGGGAACATCTTCTGAAGGGTTTTTGAAAGGTTTTCTTCCAGATTTCACTTATGAAGCATATCATTTGCTCTACATTATAATTACATAAAAATTTAAACAGCTTTAAGATCTGATGCACCAATTCTCTTGTATTTTATTAATGTTGGACGTGGGCTTCTAGGTCCACTTATGTAGGTAGGGATTTCAACATCTTCCTAATGTCTGTTTAAAAGTTGAGTGTCAAAGCATGACGAACGATCTCTCAAATTCGAAGAATTTGACCTCTGAGTAACCTTACAGGGTTATTGCTGAGGAGAAATTAAAAGGGTTTGCCTTGTTCACCTCTTTTGGAGGAATGGGTTGTGGCTACTGATCTCATCATTGTAGTAACAGATGACATGTTGGCGATATTAGCATCAGAAGCTTTAGACACAGAGGAGCATATGAGGTAGGAAGATGCATAGACCAACATGGCACAGATTTTGGGGTCTATTTGCCTGCTTTTTGTCATACCTAAGTTAAATAATTAAAGTAAGGTTTGCCATAAGCTTATCTCCCAGACTTGAGGCCAATTGTGTTCTGATTTTGCCATAGTCATCCATGGGGCTACTGTACCCCTAAAAAATAAAAAAAAGTCCAGGATATATGTATGTGGGCTGCTTGAGGGCAACATCAGAAGGGTATCTGTTTTCTGGGTGTGCAAATGGGGAGTAAAATTGCCCCACCAATAATACACATTCCAGCACTTCAGAAAAGACTTTCTGCCAATGAGGTCTTAAGCTCTTTCACATCAGTGGTAATCGCTGATCGCGGCAGTTGCGGTGAAGAACCGCAACTGCCACGATTACCGCATAACGGCCGCACTGGCGGTTCACTTGTGGCAAGCCCCATGCAATGTCTATGGGGCTTGCGGCAGGTGTGGCAAGTGCGGTTTCGGCACTTGTGACAGATGTGGCCGCGAAAAAAAACGCGGCTGACCGCAGTTTTCTTCGCGGCCACATCTCACGCAAGTGCCGAAACCGCAACTATACCGTTATGCGGTAATCGTGGCAGTTGCGGTTTTTTTTCACCGCAACTGCCGTGATCAGCGATTACCGCTGATGTGAAAGGGGCCTAAGAGGAGCTGAAGCAATCCAGACTGGCCATCCAGGGAGTTCTGGTGTTCATGAAAGCCTGTTGAGGAGCACTGTGAAGATCCAGGCACTAGGCTGCAAAATTAATAATCAATGCCCAATATCAAGCTCAAAATGTAACTGTGGACCTGCTATCTATGAATCTGGCCTTGGATAGTACAGTATGGTGCAACTGTAAAATGGATGCCTCTGGATAATGGCAGGGTGAGCAGAGATTTTATAGATGACATTTTTCCTGTACAGCAACTAGAACACACCACTGGTAATTATAAACTTTTTTTTCTTTTTCTACTCATTTTTTTATTTTTTAGAACAGAACATAAACCAATACAATAGTATGTTTTTTGTTTTGTAACAGTGATAGCATTTTATTTAGTTTTAACAATGGAGAGTTGTATAAAGGTTTGTTTTTTGCAAATCAAGCTGTCACTATTAATAGTACCATTTTGGGGTACATACAACTCTTTCATCCCATTTACCACATTTTTTTCAGGGGAAACAAAATCACTTGAAAAACAGATTGGTATTCAAAATCTTTTTTTTTTTTTCCATTAATTCTTTTTTTTTTTTTTTTTATAATATGTATACGGTACGAGCCGTTTAGATCAGTGATTGCCTGCGGTGGTGATATGTATCATCAGTCATATAGTCAAACACACAAATTTGATCAAGAGAGAGAGTATTATCTGACTTTTATATTTAAAATACAAGAAGCATTTGGGGTCCACTTTTATAAAAGAGGAAGAGTCCTTTAAATATTAATGTACTATTGTAGTGTAATAGTAAAAAGAATCTGTCAGCAGGTGTTTGCTATGTAATCTAAACACACTGCTGTATGGGTTAATATAGTGATGCCTCTCTTATCAACGTGTTTGCTGTTGTTTACATGTAATGTTTGTCATGCTATGATTAGCAGCTCTCTGTCTATAAACATAGTACATACAGAGCCTGGTGGGACTGGAGTTAACTTTCTCTGCTCTGCTGCATTGCTAAATCTAAAAATCTAAACTAAGTGATACATTATTGGATTCAGGATCTTTTTGCCTAAATCATGCTGCTCTCACATGAGGTAGCAAACATGTTCTGATAGATCCCCTATAAGAACAACAAGGTTAATCAGTTTCAAAGAGCGCATTGGGACAAAACAGCCTCTGTTTTTAAGGAAAGCCTGACTTTTTCTCTCCTGCCCAGGGGCTGGCTGGCGACTCTAACTCTGGGTGGCAGTTTTGTTCTGCCAGCCCTTAGGTGAGGACCGGGGGGGAAGGGGTGATGTCAGACTTTTTTGGTGGACGAGGGGGGCTATCGCCGGTCGCTCACTGTGTCACCCGGCGTGTCTGCTACTGTATCACAGCGCTGGCCGCAAGGCGCCGCGTTTGCTGTTCTTTCACAGCGCCAGCGCCATTTCTGTGGGGGGGCGGCCCTAGATGAGGACTATACCACCAGCCCAGGGGGCACTTGCCCCCCTGCCATCTGGGCCAGTCCGCCCCTGCTCCTGACGTATACAGTACATGAAATAAGCTATGTAAACATATCCCATTATCTATTATATAATTGCCGTAGCGACTTCCGTCGGAGCGGCGCTGCTTCCGGTGGCTTGGTTAGCGAGTCCGAGCTGCTTCTCCTGGACTCTCCCCGTGGCCGCGTAGCGGCCAAGGCGACTCACGAAGCAATGCCCGCAAAGCGGGCATTGCGAGTCGTTGCAGCCTAGCGAAGCAATGCCCGCGAAGCGGGCATTGCGAGTCGCTACAACCGCTAACCAAGCCACCGAAGCCGAAGCCCATACTCCTGTAGTGTACACCGCTATAGTATACTACAGTCCCATGACCATAAGCGCCATGGGACTGTAGTATACCATCGCGCTGTACACTACAGACCCCTGCCGCTCTAAGCCACTACGCGTACACTAACCAAGCCACACAACCCCAAGCCCCTACCCACTGCCGCCCTAACCCCTAAGCCACTACCCCGACGCCGAAGCCCCTACCCCCTGCCGCACTACCCCGCCGCACCCACTACCCTCTGCCGGAAGCCACTACCCCCTGCCGCCCTAACCCCTAAGCCACTACCCCCGCCGCCGAAGCCCCTACCCCCTGCCGCACTACCCCGCCGCACCCACTACCCTCTGCCGCAAGCCCCTACCCCCTGCCGCCCTAAGCCACTACCCCGCCGCCGAAGCCCCTACCCCCTGCCGCCGTAAGCCACTAGCCCGCATCCGCACCTAAACCCCTGCCGCCGCAAGCCCCTAACCCCTAAGCCGCACCTAATCCCCTACCCCTACCCCCTAAACCGCACCTAAACCCCTGCCGCCCTAAGCCCCTACCCCCTAAGCCGCACCTAACCCCCTACTCCCTGCCGCCGTAAGACACTACCCCGCATCCGCAAATAAACCCCTGCCGCCGCAAGCCCCTAACCCCTAAGCCGCACCTAACCCCTAAGCTGCACATAATCCCCTACCCCTACCCCCTAAACCGCACCTAAACCCCTGCCGCCCTAAGCCCCTACCCCCTAAGCCGCACCTAACCCCCTACCCCCTGCCGCCCTAAGCCACTACGCCGCATCCGCACCTAAACTCCTGCCGCCGCAAGCCCCTACCCCTTAAGCCGCACCTAATCCCCTACCTCTACCCCCTAAGCCGCACCTAACCCCCTACCCCCCTAAGCCACTACCCCGCATCCGCACCTAAACCCCTGCCGCCGCAAGCCCCTAACCCCTAAGCTGCACCTAATCCCCTACCCCTACCCCCTAAGCCGCACCTAAACCCCTGCCGCCCTAAGCCCCTACCCCCTAAGCCGCACCTAACCCCCTACCCCCCTAAGCCACTACCCCGCATCCGCACCTAAACCCCTGCCGCCGCAAGCCCCTAACCTGCACCTAATCCCCTACCCCTACCCCCTAAGCCGCACCTAAACCCCTGCCGCCCTAAGCCCCTACCCCCTAAGCCGCACCTAACCCCCTACCCCCCTAAGCCACTACCCCGCATCCGCACCTAAACCCCTGCCGCCGCAAGCCCCTAACCCCTAAGCTGCACCTAATCCCCTACCCCTACCCCCTAAGCCGCACCTAAACCCCTGCCGTCCTAAGCCCCTACCCCTTAAGCCGCACCTAATCCCCTACCTCTACCCCCTAAGCCGCACCTAACCCCCTACCCCCCTAAGCCACTACCCCGCATCCGCACCTAAACCCCTGCCGCCGCAAGCCCCTAACCCCTAAGCTGCACCTAATCCCCTACCCCTACCCCCTAAGCCGCACCTAAACCCCTGCCGCCCTAAGCCCCTACCCCCTAAGCCGCACCTAACCCCCTACCCCCCTAAGCCACTACCCCGCATCCGCACCTAAACCCCTGCCGCCGCAAGCCCCTAACCCCTAAGCTGCACCTAATCCCCTACCCCTACCCCCTAAGCCGCACCTAAACCCCTGCCGCCCTAAGCCCCTACCCCCTAAGCCGCACCTAACCCCCTACCCCCCTAAGCCACTACCCCGCATCCGCACCTAAACCCCTGCCGCCGCAAGCCCCTAACCCCTAAGCTGCACCTAATCCCCTACCCCTACCCCCTAAGCCGCACCTAAACCCCTGCCGCCCTAAGCCCCTACCCTCTAAGCCTCGCCGCTTTCCCTAACACCTAAGGCCCTACCCGTCCCCTAACGTCCCCGTCGATCACTTACATGCCTTCAAGTCATCTGATCGTCCGTCCGGCCAGGCGTCCTCTTCCTCCGGTCCCGGGGGTCTTCTCTCTTCTTTCCGCCTCTTCGTCCGTCCCCGGGGATCTTCTGTCTTCTTTCCGCCAACTTCCAGCTCCGACGTCCTCTTCAACTAACATTAAGATACAATGGACGATCAATCCGCCATTGTATCTCAATGAAATGTGAAGGGCTCTTCTGATTGGTCGCTGACCTCAGCCAATCAGAAGAGCCCGTCATTCAGTTCTCATTCAGGTCCGTCTTTTTTCCCATTGACATACATTAGCGGTGTGTCGGCGATTTTATGGCCGGCCACCTGGTTCTATTTGTCGGCCCTAAAATCGCGGACACACCGCTAATGCATGTCTATGGGCAAGTCAGCTCGAATTCTGATTGGTCGCCGTTCAATCCGAAATCGGGCTGACTGCCCATAGAGATGCATTAGCGGTGTGTCCGCGATTTTAGGGCCGACAAATAGAACCAGGTGGTCGGCCATAAAATCGCCGACACACCGCTAATGCATTTCAATGGGAAAAAACAAAGGCGGACCTCAATGAGAACTGCGTCTCAGCCTAAATAATAAATTAAATAATAAAAAAAATAATTAAAAAAGAATTAAAAAATAATAAAAATATTAATTAAAAATAATAAAAAATTCAATAAAAATAATAATAAAAAAATAAAATATATGCTAATAAGATCAGCCCTTTGCGGACCTGAATGAGAACTGCGTCTCAGCCTAAATAATAAATTAAATAATAAAAAAAATAATTAAAAAAGAATTAAAAAATAATAAAAAAAAATAATTAAAAATAATAAATTCAATAAAAATAATAATAAAAAAATAAAATATATGCTAATAAGATCAGCCCTTTGCGGACCTGAATGAGAACTGACTCTCAGCCTAAATAATAAATTAAATAATAAAAAAAAGAATTAAAAAAGAATTAAAAAATAATAAAAAAAAATAATTAAAAATAATAAAAAAATCAATAAAAATAATAATAAAAAAATAAAATATATGCTAATAAGATCAGCCCTTTGCGGACCTGAATGAGAACTGCGTCTCAGCCTAAATAATAAATTAAATAATAAAAAAAATAATTAAAAAAGAATTAAAAAATAATAAAAAAAAATAATTAAAAATAATAAAAAATTCAATAAAAATAATAATAAAAAAATAAAATATATGCTAATAAGATCAGCCCTTTGCGGACCTGAATGAGAACTGCGTCTCAGCCTAAATAATAAATTAAATAATAAAAAAAATAATTAAAAAAGAATTAAAAAATAATAAAAAAAAATAATTAAAAATAATAAAAAATTCAATAAAAATAATAATAAAAAAATAAAATATATGCTAATAAGATCAGCCCTTTGCGGACCTGAATGAGAACTGCGTCTCAGCCTAAATAATAAATTAAATAATAAAAAAAATAATTAAAAAAGAATTAAAAAATAATAAAAAAAAATAATTAAAAATAATAAAAAATTCAATAAAAATAATAATAAAAAAATAAAATATATGCTAATAAGATCAGCCCTTTGCGGACCTGAATGAGAACTGCCTCTCAGCCTAAATAATAAATTAAATAATAAAAAAAATAATTACAAAAGAATTAAAAAATAATAAAAAAAAATAATTAAAAATAATAAAAAATTCAATAAAAATAATAATAAAAAAATAAAATATATGCTAATAAGATCAGCCCTTTGCGGACCTGAATGAGAACTGCCTCTCAGCCTAAATAATAAATTAAATAATAAAAAAAATAATTTAAAAATAATTAAAAAATAATAAAAAAATAAATTAAAAATAATAAAAAATTCAATAAAAATAATAATAAAAAAATAAAATATATGCTAATAAGATCAGCCCTTTGCGGACCTGAATGAGAACTGCCTCTCAGCCTAAATAATAAATTAAATAATAAAAAAAATAATTAAAAAAGAATTAAAAAATAATAAAAAAATTAATTAAAAATAATAAAAAATTCAATAAAAATAATAATAAAAAAATAAAAATATATGCTAATAAGATCAGCCCTTTAGCGCACCTGAATGACAACTGCCTCTCAGCCTAAATAATAAATTTAATAATACAAAAATAATTAAAAAATAATTAAAAAATTATAAAAAAATAAATAAAACATAATTAAAAAATAAATAACAAATAATAAATAATAATTTAAAAAAAAATTCTAATAATAATATTACTGCTAATAATAATGCTATTAATGCTAATAATTATGTTATTAATGCTATTATTAATGCTAATAATCCTATTATTAATTCTATTAATGCTAATAATAATGCTATTAATGCTATTAATAATGTTATTAATGCTATTATTAATGCTAATAATCCTATTATTAATGCTATTTATGCTAATAATAATGATATTAATGCTATTAATCATGTTATTAATGCTATTAATAATGCTAATAATGCTATTATTAATGCTATTAATGCTAATAATAATGCTATTAATGCTATTAATAATGTTATTAATGCTATTAATAATGCTAATAATGCTATTATTAATGCTATTAATGCTAATAATAATCCTATTAATGCTATTAATAATGCTATTCATGCTATTAATAATACTATTAATGCTATTAATGCTAATAATAATGCTATTAATGCTATTAATAATGTTATTAATGCTATTATTAATGCTAATAATGCTATTATTAATTCTATTAATTTTAATAATAATGCTATTAATGCTATTAATAATGTTATTAATGCTATTATAATGCTAATAATCCTATTATTAATGCTATTTATGCTAATAATAATGCTATTAATGCTATTAATAATGTTATTAATGCTATTAATAATGCTAATAATGCTATTATTAATGCTATTAATGCTAATAATAATGCTATTAATGCTATTAATAATGTTATTAATGCTATTATTAATGCTAATAATGCTATTATTAATTCTATTAATGCTAATAATAATGCTATTAATGCTATTAATAATGTTATTAATGCTATTATTAATGCTAATAATGCTATTATTAATGCTATTAATGTCAATATTTATCCTATTAATTGTATTATTAATGCTATTAATGCTAATAAATAATGCTATTAATGCTATTAATGCTAATAATAATGCTATTAATGCTATTAATAATGTTATTAATGCTATTATTAATGCTAATAATGCTATTATTAATGCTATTTATGCTAATAATTATGCTATTAATGCTATTAATAATGCTATTAATGCTATTAATAATGCTATTAATCCTATTATTTATGCTATTAATGCTATTAATCCTATTATTTATGCTATTAATGCTATTAATGCTAATATTTATCCTATTAATGGTATTATTAATGCTATTAATGCTAATAATAATGCTATTAATGCTAATAATAATGCTATTAATGCTATTAATAATGCTATTAATGCTATTATTAATGCTAATTATGCTATTATTAATTCTATTAATGCTAATAATAATGCTATTAATGCTATTAATAATGTTATTAATGCTATTATTAATGCTAATAATCCTATTATTAATGCTATTTATGCTAATTATAATGCTATTAATGCTATTAATAATGCTAATTAATGCTATTAATAATGCTATTAATCCTATTATTTATGCTATTAATGCTATTAATGCTAATATTTATCCTATTAATGGTATTATTAATGCTGTTAATGCTAATTATAATGCTATTAATGCTAATAATAATGCTATTAATGATATTAATAATGTTATTAATGCTATTATTAATGCTAATAATGCTATTATTAATTCTATTAATGCTAATAATAATGCTATTAATGCTATTAATAATGTTATTAATGCTATTATTAATGCTAATAATCCTATTATTAATGCTATTTATGCTATTAATAATGTTATTCATGCTATTAATAATGCTAATAATGCTATTATTAATGCTATTAATGCTAATAATGATGCTATTAATGCTATTAATAATGTTATTAATGCTATTAATAATGCTAATAATGCTATTATTAATGCTATTAATGCTAATAATAATCCTATTAATGCTATTAATAATGCTATTCATGCTATTAATAATACTATTAATGCTATTAATGCTAATAATAATGCTATTAATGCTATTAATAATGTTATTAATGCTATTATTTATGCTAATAATGCTATTATTAATTCTATTAATTTTAATAATAATGCTATTAATGCTATTAATAATGTTATTAATGCTATTAATAATGTTATTAATGCTATTATTAATGCTAATAATGCTATTTATGCTAATAATAATGCTATTAATGCTATTAATAATGCTATTAATGCTCTTATTTATGCTATTAATGCTATTAATGCTAATATTTATCCTATTAATGGTATTATTAATGCTATTAATGCTAATAATAATGCTATTAATGCTAATAATAATGCTATTAATGCTATTAATAATGTTATTAATGCTATTATTAATGCTAATAATGCTATTATTAATCCTATTAATGCTATTAATAATGCTATTAATGCTATTAATTATGCTATTAATGCTATTAATGCTAATATTTATCCTATTAATGCTATTAATGCTAATAATAATTCTATTAATGCTAATAATAATGCTATTAATGCTATTAATAATGCTATTAATGCTATTAATACTGTTATTAATGCTATTATTAATGCAAATAATGGTATTATTAATGCTATTAATGCTAATAATAATGCTATTAATGCTATTAATAATGTTATTAATGCTATTATTAATGCTAATAATGCTATTATTAATGCTATTAATGCTAATAATAATGCTATCAATGCTATTAATAATGTTATTAATGCTATTATTAATGCTAATAATGCTATTAATAATGCTATTAATGCTAATAATAATGCTATTAATGCTATTAATACTGTTATTAATGCTCATAATACTGCTAATAATGCTATTAATACTGCTATTACTGCTAATAATAATGCTATGGCTTATATTATTGCTATTGATGATGCGATTATTATTTAAAAAACTTTAAAAAAACAATAAACATATTTTAGATACCCGATGCATTTGCATCAGGCTAACAGCTATAACTACTATAATCAAATTAATGCACGCTCTAGAATCCCGATGCATTTGCATCGGGCTCACAGCTAGTAGAGAATAAAAGTTGAACATTTTAATGAGAAATCTAGAAAATCTGTAGACCTTTCATACCTCTCATTGGTGTTGTGCTCTGTATTTTAGGTTTGCCTGTACGAAGAGAAATGGAAGGTGAAAAAAGGGAAATAATGTTCCCTGTAGTTGTTGACACTGAAGTAACTAAAACTCCGCAAGGCACTAATCCACAGTGTAACAGGAAGCAGCTACCAGATCGATCGCGGGCAGCCAGGGACCGGGCGAATGAAAGATTAGTGGCATTCATAGTGAATGCAAAGGAGGCTGAAAATCACCT
This sequence comes from Allobates femoralis, assembly GCA_033576535.1. NCBI lineage: Eukaryota > Metazoa > Chordata > Amphibia > Anura > Aromobatidae > Allobates > Allobates femoralis. The sequence continues at coordinate 409,967,346 of JARQOC010000003.1, forward strand.
TATAGACATCCTAAAGGGGAAGAAAAAGTCACAGTGGCTAAAGACGTTTCAGTCATCAAAGCGACAAATAAACTGCCTAGATACCTATATTGAAGATGAACAGCAGATTGAACTCATCATGGGCCATCTGCAGGCAGTCTGTGCGAGAATGAGCACTGCAACCGGAAACCTAATACGTGGAGATCAGACCCGCTTTATCTTTGAGGTTTTGATTCCTGAGGTAAAAATTATTTCTGTTCTAATAAAAATTTTCTGGCAAGAGTGAATATCAGTAAAACTAGATTATTGACCAGGTAATGACATGGCACCTTGGTACTGTGTGCATGTGGCAGAATGAAGCCTGCCCCTTAGTTGGGGAGTCATTGACCAGCTAAAGGTTTGCACTTGTAATTCATTGACTTTTGTTTCTTGGCATTTGCACTCTTTACTTGTTAATACACGGTGAGGTAACATTATTTACATTAGACACCTATGTGCTAGGGGGTACTGATTTTCTATCCAAATTTAAAAACTACCGATATGTGAAATAAGTGTGCATTTTTTCATAAATAAAACAATTGACACCTTCGCAAGATATTTACATTTTCAGCATTTTTACTAAACTTGGATTCTGAAAAAAAGGGCATATTTAAAAGTGTTATCCAGGGTTTTAAGATTTGTTTTGTAACTAAAAAAAAATATTCTGCTGTTGTGGTGTCTGGTGGTCTTTATTTACTTTGCAACAGCAATCCCATACCTACATCCATGTGACCACTGCAGCCAATCACTGCCCTCAGCAATGATGCTTGTATGTATGGTTCGACTCACCTGAGACCGATGATTAGAAGGACATAGGCAGGTGATAGTTACAGCAAAGTAAGCAGAGACAGGTGGGAAACACTCAGAAAGGGTGTGAGTATTGGTTTTGTTACGGTGACATCCATTTCAATGCCTACCCCTTCGCAACTTTTCCACAAGTCATGCAACCATCCTATGTGATTCGCTGGGACCGTCCTTACTGGGAATTTAGGAGTTAACTTCTACCTTTTGGTTTACTGCTGGTAATCCTAGGGGAGCTTCTTGCTATTTAAATTCTTCAATTCCCCTTTGCCAATTATAGCACTTCTAGATCTGGTGCATATACTGTATGTTGTTTTAGTCCTCATGGTACTTTCCTGGTGTTTCACCTTGGGCTGCATTTAACAGACTGTTTTGCTAGGAACCAAAATACATTTTTTGTACTTCAGACTCTATCCAATATCATTTGGCACTTTGAGTCAGTGTGTGTAAAGATATCGTTACATGCTGCACTAACGATCTCGGGGAGTTAGAACATCGTTTTAACATCATTGGTGAGATGTCACATGCCTAGATATCGTGCACGATGCACCAATCTTCCAGTGAGCTGATATTGTTCGCACAACCCAGCGAACGAAACTTGTTCACTAATGTGAATGGGCGAAGTCGTGAACGACATCGTTATCGCGGTGTCACACTGACCAATGCAGCAGGTTGGCTGATCGTGGATCGTCTGATTTCAGAACATGTTCTCAAATCTGCAATCCACGATCCAAAGATTTATCGTAGTCATATCTCGGTGTTACACGCAACGACGTCCTAACAATGTAGTTTCAACGCCTCCAAACCTGTGACGTTTGAGCGATATTGTTCACGATATCTTATCATGTAACAGTACCTTTAGACTTATCAAATCCCTGCTGAAATGTGATCCTCAGGCTCTGATGATCCACAACTCTCCTCTGTTGATTTGTTCTTTTAAAAGCAAATTTGCACTTCAGTAAGGAAGTGGAAGAACTCCAGTGCCACTTTTCAGTAGCTCCTCAAAGTCATAATCGCTTTCCAACAAGCTTTTTAATATGACTAGGAGATTTGTGCCAGATCAGAACCCCAAACTACAGACGCCGCGTTTCGGGGTAGTTTGTGGGATATTCTGATCTGGCTGTGTGAGTGGGCTAAGACGAGGTCTGTGAACTTGCTATCTACCTCATGGAGAGGAGATTTCCTGCAACCATGAGAAGACAGTTTAGTAGGTAAGGAGATTTGCTGCCACAAACCTCCTCTAGGAAATATGCAAATTTGCACTTCAGTAAGGAAGTGGAAGAACTCCAAGCCCACTCACACAGCCAGATCAGAATATCCCACACACTACACTGATGAGGGGCAGTTACCTACCAAACGCAGCGTCTGTAGTTTGGAGTTCTGATCTGGCACAAATCCCCTAGTCATATTAAAAAGCTTGTTGGAAAGCTAATATGACTTTGAGGAGCTACTTAAAGGTAGCACTGGAGTTCTTCCACTTCATTACTGAAGTGCAAATTTGCATATTTCCTAGAGGAGGGTTGTGGATGCAAATCTCCTTACCTACTAAACTGTCTTCTCATGGTCGCAGAAAATCTCCTCTCCATGAAGTAGATAGCAAGTTCCCAGACCCCTTCTTTTAAAAGGGAACTCCGAGGAGAGAGAACATTTTAATACAGTCCCTGCCCTTCTACATGATGAAGCAGAACTGGGCACTACAGTTCTAGGATCTCTAGATTTCTTATAATTCAATAAAATCATACCTGCTCCTCAGCGCTGACCCCCTTCCTCAGGGTAAATAACATTTCAACATGTCAGCTTGATGCAGCAGCAGAGGGCAGGAGGTGTGTCGGGGGCGTGGATGCTGGGAGCTGCAGGATCATCCTACATTCCAGCCCCCTCACACTTCTGTATGGGGAGGGGTCATGGCCACTGACCCTCATGCTCCTAGACTAATGGTGGTGTGCTGCTAAAGAAAACTATAAGGAGTTTCAGTGCTAGGCCATTCACTTACAGTAGAATGACAATGTCTTTTGCTATCAGTTTCATACTTTCTGATTGAATCAAGGATGTATTAGTACTGCTGCTTGCTTCTGTCTCCTTTATTTACTCTCTAGGCGATTGCATAAATGCAGACGGGAAGAAACCAACTGCACCTCTACCTAAGGCTACTTTCACATTTGCGTTTGTGAACGCAGCATATCATCCAGAGAGAGACAGACTCTTTGCACTGTCCAGAATGGGAAATGGCCTGGATGGAGCTGGATTCGTCACAAGTAAAAATTAACAAATGCTGCGTTTGCCTGCAGATGGCAGTGTGTCTCCATTCACTGCCATGCATTGTTCCTGCGCTACAAAGCAAGCCTCCTGAGGTGCAGAACATGTTGTGTTTGGAGGGCGGCGAGAATGTGCGCATCTGAACGCAACGCATGCGAATGCAGCCAAACACAGGTACCCTGCGTCCCCATGTTAAACATAGGGATGTAGTACGCATGCGTTTGACTGCGCTACCATACACTGCGTACCGAACGCAAGTGTGAAACCGGCCTAACACTCCTGTGCCGAATGCACTCATGGAAGAGTCCATGCAGATTGGTGTATCTCAAACCAGTCAACAACAACAACAAGGGGTTAAGCGACTAAACCTGAACCAACTTAAATACTGTAGAGAGTTTAGTAATAAAATAAGTGCCTGCTTAAGACCTGAAAAACACCAGATAGTGAAAGGGCTAAGGAATTGCCACCTAGGGACTTAGGTATTTCCACATTATTCTACAAAATTATTGTTCCTGGTTTATCCTAATGTATGTGGAAAAATCTGGGTAGTGTAGGGCTTTTATTGATTGTGGATTCGCAGAAAATTTTGTTGATGCAAAAGTGGCTAAAGAGCATAATCTAAGTCTGGTTTCACGCTGCAGTTTTTTTCCTGATCAGGTTCCATCTGGTTTGTGTGCCAAAACCAGGAGAGGAACCAGGGGAGGAACTTGCAGAGAAAAACTATAATTGAAAGATTGACACCTGTTCTGAGTTTTGGAGACACTCCTGGTTTTGACACACAAACCTGATCGAACCTGATCAGGGAAAAAACTGCAATGTGAAACCAACCTAAGGGGAACCTGTGAGGTACTTTAAACCTTCCAACCTATCACTATCCCTGCAGCTTCCTACCATATAACTAAGCATCCCTATCTGAGCTAAATTTGTAGTACCGTATTTTCCAGCGTATAAAACGACTTTTCAACCCCCCAAAAAATCTTCTCCAAAATCGGGGGTCATCTTATATGCCGGGTGCCACCTATTGGCAAAAAGAAAGGACGGCATCTGCAAGGGCCCTGTCGTGCTAAGTTGCTTAACCCCCCACCTCCCCATATAAAATGAGCCGTGACAGGCAAAAAAAAAAAAAAGATACTCGCCCGCCTCTGCTGCCGCCTTTGTTCTCCCGGGCCTCCGGAGCTTACCGCCACCTGATGTCACCCGGTGTGTACGTAGCCGACTAGCGCCGTAGATGTACGATAATAAGCCATCAGCCAATCAGGCGGCTGCTAGCGGCGATTGGCCGTGGTATTAACGTACATCTACGCTGAGCAGCGCAGATGACCTCCGTACAGGAGATGTACGGTAATGCCGGGCCATTCAGACACCAGCAGCCGCCTGATTGGCTGATGGCTTACCATCGTACATCTATGGTGCCCGGCTACGTACAGCGATGGCAGCGGTAAGGCTCCGGTGATACCGTAGTGTGTCTGTGTCTGACTGTGTGTGTGTGTATGTGTGACTCTGTATGTGTCTGACTGTCTGTGTCTATATAGGGATATTGGGGGATTATGGGGGCTGCAGAGGATTATTGGGGGTAATGGGGCTGTACTCCCCCACCACAACTCTCACGACCCTCTCTCCATTTCACCTACCCCCCTCCCTTTGATGCTGGCACGTCCACCCCTCTCAATGTCACCTACCCCTCTCACCACGACGCTGGCATGTCCCCATCTATGTGTCTCTTAAACCCCTCCATCTGGAGCTGGCATGTCCCCCTCTCCGTGTCAACTACCCTTTCCACCCATCCCAGCGCTGACACATTACCCTCTCGGTGTTTACAGTATATGGAGCACTATGGGGGTTCATTATACTATATGGAGAACTATGGGGGTGCATTATATTGTATAGAGGACTATGGGATGCATTATACTATATGAAGGACTATGGGGAGTGCATTATAATATATGGAGGACTGTGGGGGTGCATTATACTATATGGAGCACTATGATGATGCATTATAATATTTGGAGGTAATTATACTATATGGAAGCCATAATAATATATGGAGGGCTCTGTGGGAGCATGATAATACTTGAAGGGGTATGAGGAAACCTCTATACTTTATGCAGGGCTATTTTAGGTCTGTGTGGGGGTCATAATACAGTGTGAAGAGATGTAGGGGCCATTATTCTATATGTGGGTCCATTATACTGTATGGAGGGCTGTGTGGGGGTCATAGTGGGGATCATACCGTAGAAGAGGGGTAGTCTTATACGGCAAGTATATTTCAAACTCTATATTTTAACGGGAAGAGTTGGGGGTTGTCTTATACGCCCAGTCGTCTTATACGCCAGAAGATACGGTATACATGTTGAGAAAACCATATTGATAACTTACATTTTCCTCCGTTCTGAGGGCGTTCCTAGATGTGTGGGCGACTCGCTCCAGGTCTATTGTGTCTCTTTGCTCTTTTTGTTAAGACACCCGGGGGACGTGATCATCTAATTCTGTTGCGCGCCCCCGCATTTGAATTTCATGGTTTTCTTCCTGGTATGATGTGTGGCTGCATCATTCCCGGTCCTGCGCATTCGCATTCTAGTAAGGTGTATCCTGTCGGCTTTATCAAATTAGAAAGCAAATCCTGAAAATCACATTGTCTGATTTGGAAAGAATTTTTTTTTTTCAAGTTTTGGTGGAAAATAAGTGTTTGGCCAATAACAAAAGTTCATCTCAATACTTTGTTATATATCCTTTGTTGGCAATGACCGAGATTAAACGTTTTCTGTAAATCTTCACAAGGTTGGCACAAATTGTTGTTGGTATGTTGGCCAATTCCTCCATGCAATCTTCTGTACAGCAGATATGGTTTTGGGGCTGTCGCTGGACAACACAGACTTTCAACTCCCTCCAAAGGATTTCTATAGAGTTTAGATCTGGAGACTGGCTAGGCCACTCCAGGACCATGAAATGCTTCTTATGAAGCCACTCCTCCATTGCCCTGGCGGTCTGCTTGGGATCATTGTCACGCTGAAAGACCCAGCCAGGTTTCACCTTCAATGCCCTTACTGATGGAAGGAGGTTTGCACTAAAAATCTCATGATACATGGCCCCATTCATTCTGTCATGTAAACGGATCAGTTATCCTAGTTCTTGGCAGAGAAACGCTTCAAAGCATGAAGTTGCCACCCACATGCTTCACAGTAGGTATGATGTTCTTTGTATGCAACTCGGCATTCTTTCTCCTCCAAACATGACGAATTGTGTTTCTACCAAACAGTTCTACTTTGGTTTCATCTGACCATATGACATTCTCCCAATACTCTACCGGATCATCCAAGTGCTCTCCAGCAAACTTCAGATGGGCCTGGATATGTAATTGCTTAAGCAGGGGGGCATGTCTGGCACTGCAGTATCTGAGACCCTGGCGGTGTAATGTGTTACTGATAGTAGCCTGTGTAACATTGGTCCCAGCTCTCTGTAAGTCATTCACTAGGTTCCACCGTATGGTTCTGTGATTTTTGCTCACCATTGTTAAGATCATTTTGACCCCACGGGGTGAGATCTTGCGTGGAGCCCCAGATCGAGGGACATGATCAGTGGTCTTGTATGTTTTCCATTTTCTAATTGTTGCTCCCGCAGTTAATTTCTTCACACCAGGCTGCTTGCCTATTGTAGATGGTCTTCCCTGCCTGGTGCAGGGCTACAATTTCTTATTTCTGGTGTCCTTCGACAGCTCTTTGGTCTTCACCATAGTGGAGTTTGGAGTGTGACTGTTTGTGGTTGCGGACAGGTGTCTTTTATACTGATAACAAGTTCAAACAGGTGCCAATACTACAGGTAATGAGTGGAGGACAGAGGAGTTTTTTAAACAAGAAAGGCTGTGAGAGTCAGAAATCTTGCTTGTTTGTAGGTGACTAAATACTTATTTTCCACCAAAATTTGAAAACAATTTCTTTCCAATCAGACAATGTGATTTTCAGGATTAGTTTTCTCATTGTGTCTCTCATAATTGAGGTCTACCTATGATGTCAATTACAGGCCTCTCTCATCTTTTTAAGTGGGAGAACTTGCACAATTGGTGGCTGACTAAATACTTCTTCACCACTGTATGTGTGTAAATATATGTATATATATATTATATATATATATAGAGAGAGCGAGAGAGAGGGGCAGTGAGTTTTGTAATGCGGGAAAGTTCACCTGAGGTCAGAGGTAAGCCTCGTCACTCTATCTCACATAAAAACAATAGTACAGCGGTCTCAGGGAGCGCCAAAGGAATACTGGACAAATTAGTGGATGAGAACCGACCTTTATTCTTCCTCCAATACCACTGCCACAACGCGTTTCAACGGTCTAAGCCGTCTTCATCAGGTGGGCTCCCCACCTGATGAAGACGGCTTAGACCGTTGAAACGCGTTGTGGCAGTGGTATTGGAGGAAGAATAAAGGTCGGTTCTCATCCACTAATTTGTCCAGTATTCCTTTGGCGCTCCCTGAGACCGCTGTACTATTGTTTTTATGTGAGTTCTCTCTCTACGGAGCCAAAGCGGCAGGAGCAGCCTGGAACATCTGGAGTGTTGAGGACCTGTGGTTACCTAATTACGGGATAAACATACTGAGGACCTGCGGTGACGCGGTATCCGGTCCAGTAGGATTACGTGAAAATCGCGGAGCACAGAATTGTGAACGCAAACACCGGCAGAACAGCAGCACTAATAGAAAGAGGCGACCCGGAGCCCCATCACCCACACGTTTAATCTTGGTTGTGTAGACGCACACAACCATTATAGGTGAGTGCACTGGCACTTTTTATTTATACAAATAGCCCTGTGTGTCTACACATGCGCCCTTTTCTTTTTCTTTCTGCTCGTCACTCTATCTGACTCAGGATATCTAGACTGTGACGTCACCCCACTCACAGCGGTAACAGGAAGCTCACTAGTTTTGTGAAGCGGGAAAGTTCACATGATGATATTCTGCACATTTCAATGACCTGCTACACTGATTTACAGGTGGGTAAACCTTGGTGGTTGTTCCCTGTAAGCTAGTGTATGCACATCCAGATCTGCTCATCTATATTGGGCTACTCACAAAAGTCACTATCTCGAGACCTGCTCATTGTAGCTATTTGTTAGACATGGTGCTAATGCCTCATGGGCTTTTGAGCCATATGTTTCTCCTGAGGTACAGGTTAGGGACCCCCGATGTAGACGAACAGTCTATAATGTATCTATCTTAAAAAAAAAAAAAAAATTTGTCACAAAATGAAAAATGTAGTAATCGTTTGGTATACACCAGTAACTTTGATCTAACAAACTAAGGCATGTATCATATGTTTCTTTTCCTTTTTCAGGCTGTAATATTTGCAATTGCTGCCACAGAAAAAGTGAGCTATAAAGAAGCCGAAGCAAAATACTTAAAAGGACCTTTAGTCTCTAAAAGGTAATATATAGTACATATATTCACTGGCGATCAAAATGAAAGAACAATGTGTATGATCAGTCAATTTTTCAGACAGAATGTAATCTACATGCCTTGGGGAAGTATTCGGCTCCCTTGAACTGTTCTACCTTTTGCCACATTTCAGGCTTCAAACAGAGGTATAAATTCTAATTTTATTTGTGAAGAATCAACAACAAGTGGGACACAATCGTGAAGTGGAATGAAATTTATTGGATATTTTAAACTTTGTTAACAAATGAAGAAAAACTCAAGAGTGGAGCGTGCAATATCATTCGGCCCCTTTACTTTCAATGCAGCAAACTTACTCCAGAAGTTCAGTGAGGATCTCTGAATGATCCAATGTTGTCTTAAATGACTCGTAATGATAAATAGAATCCACCTGTGTGTAATCAAGCCTCTGTATAAATGCACCTGCTCTGTGATAGTCTCAGGGTTCTGTTTCAAGTGCAGAGAGCATCATGAAGACCAAGGAACACACCAGGCAGGTCCAAGATACTGTTGTGGTGAAGGTTAAAACTGAATTTGGATACAAAAAGAGTTCCCAAGTTTTAAACATCTCATGGAGCACTGTGCAAGCGATCATATTGAAATGGAAGGAGTATCAGACCACTGCAGATCTACCAAGACCCGGCTGTCCCTCTAAACTTTCATCTCGAACAAGGAGAAGACTGATCAGAGATGCAGCCAAAAGGTCCATGATCACTCTGGATGAACTGCAGAGATCTACAGCTGAGGTGGGAGAGTCTGTCCATAGGACAATAATCAGTCGAGCACTGCACAAATCTGGCCTTTATGGAAGAGGGGCAAGAAGAAAGCCATTTCTCAAAGATATCCATAAAAAGTCTTGTTTGAAGTTTGCCACAAGCCACCTGGGAGACGCACCAAACATGTGGAATAAGGTGCTCTGGTCAGATGAAACCAAAATCGAACTTTTTGGCCACAATGCAAAATGATATGTTTGGCATAAAAGCAACACAGCTCATCACCCTCAAAACACCATCCCCACAGTTAAACATGGTGGTGGCAGCATCATGGTTTGGGTCTGCTTTTCTTTAGCAGGGACAGGGAAGATGGTTAAAATTAATGGGAAGATGGACAGAGCCAAATGCAAGACCATTCTGGAAGAAAACCTGTTGAAGTCTGCAAAAGACCTGAGACTGGGACGGAGATTTATCTTCCAAAAAGACAATGATCCCAAACATAAAGCAAAATCTACAATGGAATGGTTCAAAATAATCGTATCCAGGTGTTAGAATGGCCAAGTCAAAGTCCAGACCTGAATCTAATTGAGAATCTGAGGAAAGAGCTGAAAGCTGCTGTTCACAAACTCTCTCCATCCAACCTCACTGAGCTCAAGCTGTTTTGCAAGGAAGAATGGGCAAGAATTTCAGTCTCTCGATGTGCAAAACTGATAAAGATATACCCCAAGCGACTTGCAGCTGTAATAGCAGCAAAAGGTGGCGCTACAAAGTATTAACTCAAGGGGGCCGAATAATATTGCACGCCCAACTTTTCAGTTTATTACTTGTTAAACAGTTTAAAATATGCAATACATTTCGTTCCACTTCACGATTGTGTCAGACTTGTTGATTCTTCACCAAAGAATTAGAATTTATATCTTTGTTTGAAGCCTGAAATGTGGCAAAAGGTTAACAAGTTCAAGGAGGCCGAATACTTACACAAAAACGTTCAAATGTTGATCAGTATACAGTGCCTTGTGAAAGGCAGGGGTATCAAACTCGGTTAGGTTGATGGGTTGCACATAGAAAGAAATTGATATTGGGGGCCCGCAGTCAGTGACATTTTAAGCAGTACTAGAATTTTTTGCTCAATGTAGTAATGTCCAAATCCTGATCTTCTTTTAGTAATGTCCCCATCCTGGTCCTCCTCATGTAGTAATGTCCCCACCCAGGTTCTCTTCTTGTAGTAATATCCCCATCCTGGTCCCTTTCTTATGGTAATGTCCCTATACTGATCTCCATCCTATAGTAGTGCCCCACATCCTGGTCCCAATATTGTAGTAATGTGCCCATCCTGATCCCCTTGTAGTAATGACACTTCACTCCCCCTCCCACCTATCCTGGTCCTCATCATATAGTAATGTCCCCATCCTAGTCCTCATCTTGTAATAATGTGCCCATCCTGTAATAATTCCCTATCCTGATCCCCTTCCTGTAGTAATGTTCTCTTGCTGGGCCTCCTCTTGTAGTAATGTCCTCACCCTGGTCCTCATCATATAGTAATGTCTCCATCTTGTAGTAATGCCCCATCCTGGTTCTCTTGTTGTAATAATGTCCCCATCCTGGTCCCCTTGTAGTAATGCCCCATTTTGGTCTCCATATTGTAGTAATGTTTCCCACCCTGATCCCCTTCTTGTAATAATGTTCACATCCTGGTCCTCATCATGTAGTAATGTCTTCAACTTGTAGTAATGCCCCCATCTTGGTTCCCTTCTGGTAGTAATGCTCCATCCTGGTCTCCTTTTGTAGTGATGTCCCCCATATTCATCACTTTTTGTAGTGATATCCCCAATCCTGGTCCCCTTATGTAGTGATATCCCCAATCCTGGACCCCTTTTGCAGTGATGTCCCCCATCCTGATCCCCTTTTGTAGTGATGTCCCCCATCCTGGACCCCTTTGGTAGTGATGACCCCCATCCTGGACCACTTTCATAGTGATGTCCCCCTTCCTGGACCCCTTTTCTAGTGATGTCCCCCATGCTGGATGCTTTTGTAGTGATGTCCCATCCTGGACCCCTTTTGTAGTGATGTCCCAACCTGATCTACCTTTTTATACACACACACACACATTCTCACACACACACACATTCTCACACACACACACACATTCTCTCACACACACATTCTCTCACACACACATTCTCTCACACACACATTCTCTCACACACACATTCTCTCTCACACACATTCTCTCACACACACATTCTCACAGACTCTCACTCTCGCACACACATGGGCACGCATTCTCTCTCACACGCACACACATTCACACACTTACATACACACATGCACACTTTTCTAACCTTAACCATGTCAGCGGTCCAGATCAGGGGGCCTCCGCAGTTCCCGCTGCGTTATGACTTCCGGCCGCAGCACTGACTACCTCTGCCGCTCAGCAAGCTGGCAAGCCAATGAGAGGCGACAGCGGCTGTGGGCCTCTCATTGGCCAGCGGATTGCATTGATCTTGCTGAGCTACAGAGCTTGTCAGTCTCACGGCCAGAAGTCCTAACACAGTGGGGACCACCACGGCCCCCTGCACTGAACCACCGGCATGGTTAAGTTGTCCACGGTGCCACGGATTGCACAGCGTAGCCCCAGGGGCTGCATGCGGGCCGCGTGTTTGAGACCCCTGGTATAAGGAGTTCACCATGCCACTAGAACAATGTTTTAAAAAATAACCAATGTTTATCAAGTTTAAAACCTTTATTTAACACAAAACGTGCTGATCATAAATGGAGAACAGCAATGACTGTAGCACAGAGAAACGTTAAAACTCAATTTTTTTGAAGGTTACAACAGTCACCAATGAGTAGCAAGTGTACAGGCCTTTGCTTTGAATGGCTTCTGTGGCCACAGGACATCACTAGTCTCTCACACTGCTCTGGTGTGACTTTGATCCACTTTTCTTCCAGTTTCTTCCACAGTTCTGTGACTGTTGTGGGTTTCTTGTCCATAACTTTGTCACCAAGGATTTTCCTGAGGTTTTCTATTGGGCTTATGTCAGGCTCTGGGCTGGCCATTTGATTGTGTTAATGTTTTCTGTTTCAAGGAACTGCTTTACTCATTTTGCTGTTGAACAGGGGGCATATTTCTGCATGAAAATTGCATGCTGACTGAGTGCTGAATGCAAGTAAAGAACCATAAGTTGTTGAAGAATGTTCTGATATAAACTTACATTCATTTTGCCATGTAGTTGTATGAGAGGTCCAACTTTTACAGCAAAAAGCATTCCCCAAACAATGACACTTCCTCCACCACCTTTTACTGACTTCTTTGCCCACTTTGGGTTCATTCTTTCCCTGGTTTGTCAATGAACAAAATATTTCCCATTAGACCCAAATAAATTAAACTAAACTTGCTTTCATCACTAAAATGAACCTTGGACGTCTTCTCTTCTGTCCATTCAACATGCACCTCATAAAAGGTGAGTCTAGCCTTTTGATTCTTTCTACTAATGAGAGGTTTGGTCACTGCAGAGTCGGCTTTCAGTCCAAACGCTCTTAAACATCATGACTCTGCATTACGAGACTGATCCTTACTCTGTCCAATACTGAACTGGCGAGCTATTCCAGCTGCAGTGTTAAAGCTGTTAACCATGGAGATTCTCCACATTATCCTGTTTTCTCTTGCATTAGTTTTTCAAGGGTAACCAGTCTTCTTGGGTGACTTGACCAAACTTGTGATGCTGTAAAGATGCAATATTCTAGAAATCACAGACTTGGAATGACCAGCTTCTGTTGCTATGACTGATAGCGTGACCCCTCTGGCCTTCATCTGGACATCTTGCTGCCGGAGGGTTTTAAACACTTTGTAACTGCACACCATTTTTGCAAAGTGAGTGTAAATTGGAAAGTTAGGCGGTCAGTCAGTAAAATAGGGTTTTTCAGATAATCTGGACCTGGTGCTAATTTTCTTAATTAACACCTTAATTTGCAGGTATCTGAAAGTGTTCTCTAATTTTGATCTGTGTTCTTTTTCATTTCCAATTCTGTGCTTTAGAATATATTCAGTTTATGAACTAAGCTTAAACTACTGCTAATTTCCTCATGTTGGGATATTTTCACATAGGACAACACATAGACCTTAACATTAAGGAAATAGTGTGTTCTCGAATTTTGATTGCCAATGTAGGTCATTTATAATAGATTCTAATTTTGTTTACATGATCTTTATTTTTTTTATTTCAGGGAAAGAAGAATGTTTGAGGAACAGATATTAGAAAAGAAGCGATCTAAGCTGGTCAAAGAGGCAAAAATGAAAAAGGATTTTGTCAAATAATTTTGGAATTTGACCAGTGAAAAGGCTTAAATCTTTTGCTACTGGGTTCTAAGATTTTGGCTTCCATTCGTCAGAATTTGATTGCGTTTTATATGCCAGTGTTGCACCACTTTCTGCTCCTTTTGAAATGTGTTCTCATAACAGCAGTTTTGCCCTACATCTAACACTCATACAGGCACTGTTGGTTTACCGTGTTGCATCCCTGTATTTACCCCTTCCCCACCCCCATCATTTTCAGTATTCCCTTCTTCCAAAGGTGATTGGAGAGATATGAGATGCACAATGCAAATATTCTCAGGGTCTTGCCATTCTTGTCATTCCATTTATTTGTAACAGAAAGCAACCATTGGTGCTTAGCGTTAATATATGGGTTTCTTAAAACACTTTGTAGTTAAAAACATATGTTTAAGTTTAATCATGTCCGCTGGTGACTTCTCTGGGAAAACGTTGCCTCCACCGGGTTTTATGTACTTGGTATGGAACACAAGGATCCATATATTGTAACCACTAATGGAGAACAACAAACATTCTGCTCCATACTTCTTGCTCGCTGGAAAGTCTATTTCTAGATGATGTACCTCATGAATTAGCACTGATTAAAGTCCATATCGGAGAAGAGGAAGTCCAGTGTTTGAACACTACCTGCACTGGCTTAATCAATCTTCATTGTCGTTGCATTGTATGTACTTTTTTTCCTTTCAAAATGTTATATTTTTTACTTTTACCATTTTGGACAAGATAATACAAAAAAAATCTTAAAAAAAAATAAATATTACTTAGAAAAAATGTTTATATGCATCTCTGCCTCATGTGAAACTGAATGTTTTAACTTTACTATGTCGTCGATGCCATTTTTCTATAGCAATCATGCTTAGGGAAATAATGTTGCTGCCTCACATCCTGTTTTCCAAGGCTAAAGAATTGCATTTGGTAAAGAGTACAATGTTGCAAGGGTATGGGGTGAAAGGTAAACAGTTAGAAAGCTCCTTGAATCTACTCTTTACCATTAATCAGATAAGTACATTGAGTATTAATTCATTAACCCTTTCACTCCCCAGCGATTTTCTGCTTTTCGTTTTCCATTTTTTTCTCCTCTTCTTTCAAGAGCCATGTCTTTATTTTTCCATCAATATAGACATACTAGATGAGAGCCCGATGCTGTCGCATCGGGTGGGGGGTGACATGACGATTGGGGCAGGCTTTGTGATGATGGGGCGACAGCCATCTGTCCCCTCTGGGCTCTGTATCCCGTCCACTGTTTATTTTCCCCCTAACTCTCCGTGTCCCCCTACCCCCTCAATCCTTGGTCACTCTCTGAGGAACTGACACAGATCCTCAGTCGTCGGGCTGTGGGATGAATGGGCGACTGAGGGTGGTCTGGGCTGAGGGGGCAAGTTGGTGCTGAGCAGGGGTGAGTGGGTGTTGAGCAGGGTGAGGGTGCCCTGAGTGAAGGTGCAGTGTGCACTGAACGGGGGTGGGGTGTGCGTGCTGAGCGGGGTGGTGCAGTGGTGCTGAGCAGGGTGAGGTTGAGAGTGGGGCATCAGCAGGGGAGTGGTGAGGGCATGTGGGAGGGTAAAAGGGGTGAGCAGGGGCAGTGTGGGGTGAGTGGGGAGGTGAAAGGGGTGAGCAGCGGCAGTGTGGGGTGAGTGGGGCTGGCAGGGTGAGTGGGCAGAGCAGATGCAGTTGGGTGAGTGGGGGCATGAGCGGGGCAGTGTGGGAGTGGCATGTGGGGGGGTGAGAGGGGAGCATGGGCAGTGTGGGTGAGTGGGGGTACAGGAGCTGTGGAGTGGGGCATGTGGGGGTGAAGGGGTAAGCGGAGAGTGGGGGATGAGCAGGGGCATGTGGGGAGTGAGGCATGTGGGGGGTAGAGGGTGAGCAGGGGCAGTGGTGAGTGGGGGGGGTAGCAGGGGCATGGGTGAGGGGGCTGTGGGGGGTAAGAGGGGTGAAGCAGGGGCAGTGTGGGTGAGTGGGGGGGTAAGCAGGAGCCGTGTGGGTGAGTGGGGGCATGTGGGGAAGGTGAAAGGGTAAGCATGGGACAGAGTGGGGGCATGAGCAGGGGCAATGTGGGGAGTGAGGGCATGTGGGGGGGTAAGAGGGGTGAGCAGGGGCAGTGCGGGTGAGTGGGGTGGGTAGCCGGGGCGTGTGGGTGAGTGGGGGCAGTGTGGGTGAGTAGGGGTAAGCAGGGGCAGTGTGGGTGAGTGGGGGGCTAGCAGGGCAAGTGTGGGTGAGTGGGGGCAGGGGTGAATGGGGCTATGCAGGGCAGTGGGGAGTGGGGGTAGCAGAGGAAATGTGGGTTTTTGGGGGGCTATGCAGGGGCAGTGTGGTGAGTGGGCAGTGTGGGTGAGTAGGGTAAGCAGGGGCAGTGTGGGTGAGTGGGGGGGCAAGCAGGGCAGTGTGGGTGAGTAGGGGGGTAAGCATCAGCAATGTGAGGAGTGAGGGCAATAATAAGAGGGGTGAGGAGGGGCAGTGGGGGGTAAGCGGGGGCAGATTGGGGGGTAAGCAGGGGCAGTGTGGGTGAGTGGGGGCTAAGCAGGGGCAGTGTAGGTGAGTGGGGGCATTGGGTTGAGTAGGGGGTAGCAGGGCAGTGTGGGGAGTGAGGGCATAGGGTGGTAAGAGGGGTGAGCAGGCGGTGTGGGTGAGTGGGGGGTTAAGTCAGGGGCAGTGTGGTAGAGTGGGGGGGGGTAATCAGGGGCATGAGAAGGGCAGTAGGGGGTGAGTAGCAGTAGGGTGCATGCTCCAGCTCAGCCCCGCATTCTTCTCCTTGCAGCATTGAGGTGTAAAATTGAATGGGCGAGGGAGACAGAGTTAACATAGGGGCGTCATAATGGGCGTGACTGAGAGCCACTGCCCTTATGTGGTGGGAGTGTCCTCGGTCACACCCATTATGACGTAATTTGTTAACTCCGCCCCCGCTGTCATGGAATTTCGGAGCTCAATGCTGCAAGGAGGAGAATGGCGGGGTGAGGAGCGGGTGCATGGAGCGGGGAAAGCGTCGGGCAGTGCGTGGACCGGGCAGTGGTGCAGGTTTGGGGGTTTCTGTTGTCTGGCCCCAGCAGCCATCGGCATCTACTTTCTACTAACATAATCAGCAGTTTTGCGTTTCTGGGAAGGGAAGCGGTGGCTTGCAATGGCGCATGCGCGCCATCGCTTGCAGAGCTGCAAAGCATGCTGGAATAGCAGCACAGTGGCCGGAAACGCAAAACTGGTGATTATGTAAGTAGATGAGGGCTTGTTTTTTTATATTTTTTTATTATGCAAAACAAAGTGCAATTATATAAAGTCAGTATGATGCCTCAGGTCGTTACGAGTTTGTAGACACCAAGCCTGTATACTTCTCTAACCCCTTCATGACCCAGCCTATTTTGACCCTAATGAACGGATCCTAGTGATTCTGAGATTGTTTTTTCGTGACATATTGGGCTTCATGTTAGTGGTACATTTAGGTCGATAATTTTTGCGTTTATTTGTGAAAAAATAAAAAAATTTGGCTAAAATTTTGAACATTTCACAATATTCAAATTTTGAATTTTTATTCTGCTAAACCAGAGTTATGTGACACAACATAGTTAATAAATAACATTTCCCACATGTCTACTTTACATCAGCACAATTTTGGGAAAAACATTTTTGGGGGGTAGGAAGTTATAAGGTTCAAAGTTCATCAGCAATTTCTCATTTGTCCAGCAAAATTTACAAAATCATTTTTTAGTGACCACATCATATTTGAAGTCCGTTTGAGGGGTGTACATGACAGAAAACACCCATGAGTGACACCATTCCAAAAACTGCACCCCTCAAGCTACTCAAAACTACAGTAAAGAAGATAATTAAGATTATTAACCCTTCAGGTGCTTCACAGGAACTAAATCAACGTGGAAGGAAAAAATGGACATTTTAATTTTTCTAACAAAAATGTTCTTTTAGCTTCAATTCTTTCATTTTCACATGGGCAACAGGATAAAATGGATCCTAAAATTTGTTGGGCAACATAAAACCACTGTTTGGGCGCATGGCAGGGCTCCGAAGGGAAGGAGCACAATTTGACTTTTGGAGCTAATTTTCTATTCCAAAAGTGAAATTGCACTCCTTCCCTTCTGAGCCCTGCCGTACGCCCAAACAGTGGTTTATGACCACATATGATGTATCTGTCAACTCAGGAGAAATTGCCCAACAAATTTTAGGATGCATTTTATCCTGTTGCCCATGTGAAAATGAAAATATTTAGGCTAAAAGAAAATTTTTGTGGGAAAAAAAGTACTTTTTCATTTTTTACGGAACATCTGAGGGTTCAAAGTGCTCACCACCCATCTACATAAATTCCATGGGGGGTCTAGTTTCCAAAATAGGGTCACTTGTGGGGGAGCTCCAATGTTTAGCACTCATGGGCTCTCCATACGCGACATGGTGTCCGCTAATAATTCCAATTGTTAGCGGACGCCATGTTGCATATTGAGAGCCCCTGTATGCCTAAACATTGGAGCTCCTCCACAAGTGACCCCATTTTAGAAACTAGACCCCTCAAGGAACGTATCTAGATGCATAAGTGAGCACTTTGAACCCCCAGGTGCTGTACAAATTGGTCCTATATAAGGAAAAAGTACTTTTTGTCACCCAAATTTTCTTTTTTCCTTTTTTACAGATCAATTTGTGAAGCACCTGGGGGTTCAAAGTGGTCACTATGCATCTAGATACATTCCTTGGGGGGGGTCTAGTTTCCAAATTGGGATCACTTGTGGGGGAGCTCCAATGTTTAGGCACACAGGGGTTCTCCATCCTTTTGGTTTATATCATATTTTTGGTCCAGCCAGGTACAACTTGGTAGCTACAGACTGCCACCAACCCCCAGCTGTCTCATTGTACCTGGTTGGCAATCAAAAATACAGCGAAGTTAATTTTTTTATTTCTAGAACTAATTCTAGAAAAAAAGACGTGGGGCTCCGCCATATTTTTGGCCCAGCCAGGTACAACTTGGCAGCTGGGGGCTGGAATCCTCAGCGTGGAGAGGCCCAAGCATTCTGGGCCCCCCATGCTGCGAATTGCAGCCCGCAGCTGCCCCAGAAAATGGTGCATTCATTGAAGTGCCATTTTCTGGCACTGTACCCAGGCTCTTCCAGTTGCCTGGTGCCGGTGGCAAACTGGGTAATAAAGGGGTTAACGCCAGCTTTTTATTGGCAGCTGGCACTAAGCCCGAGATTCATAATGTCGGGCCAATGTTAGACCCGGCCATTAGGAATCTCTAGTAAATAGTGAAAAAATATACCACACAGAGAAAATTATTTTTATTTAAAAAAAAAACACAAAAAAACTCGGACTCCAGCTTTATTATAAAGATCCGACGTAGTCCACAACGAAGGTCCCACGACGCTCGATCGCCTCCGACGTAGTCCACAACGAAGATCCCACAACACTCGATCGCCTCTGCTCAATCCAGAGACTTCAGCATGGGATCAAGTGTCCTCTTCCTACAGTCTCTGGGGTCAGAGTTATTGCAATGATCTTGTCATACAGTGCACCATGACTATGATCCCAGAGACTACAAAAAGAGGACACTTGATCCCTTGTTGCATCCATCCATGCACCCATCATTCACCCATGCACCCATCATTCACCCATGCACCCATCATCCACGGATGCACGCTCACCTCCATCCATGCACGCACACATCTGCACACATCCATGGATGCACGCATCCACGCACACACACATCTATCCATGCACGCACACATACACACATCCATGCACGCACACATCCACACCGCACGCATGCACACATCCACACGCATACAACCATCCATGCACACATGCACGCATCCAACCATGCACACATGCACGCATCCAACCATGCAATATCCATGCACACAGGCACACATCCATCTATGCACGCATGCACACATCCACGCACGCACACATCCATCCATGCACACATTCATCCATGCACACATTCATCCATGCACACATTCATCCATGCACACATTCATCCATGCACACATCTACACACGCACGCATCCACGGACGCATTCATCCACACACGCACACATCCATCCATGCAATATCCATGCACGCACACTTTCATGCATGCACCCATCTATCCACCCATGCATGCACCCATGCATCCATCCACTCATGCATGCACCCACCTATCCATGCATGCATTCATTCATACTTACCTCACCGTCGATCCACCTGTGAGGAGGAGGAGCCCAGGAGAGGAGGAGGGGCCCACACGCAGCACAGGAAGCTGACCAGCGGGTGCAGCCCACCGGGAGAGGTGAGGGGGGCCCAGAACACAGGGATCGGGGGGGGAGGCTGAGGAGCCTGACCGGCGGTTCTGTATGTAGCCGCCGGTGGGCTGCACCCACGGCACAGGCGGATGCAGCATTGCAGCTCACCGGCAGATACATACAGAACCGGAGGGGGGGACTGGAGGTCCCTAATCTTTACTGTAACGGGAGGGGAGGCTGAGGAGGGGGAGGGCACCTGCTGATCCGCCCCTCCAGATCTGATTGGAGAGCTCCAATCAGATCTGGAGGGGTGAATCCCTATGATTCGCTCTGATGGCAGTTTCATTTTCACCTGCCAATCAGAGCGACTTTAGCCACAGGGGGGCTAAGCCACTTCCCCCTGGGCTAAAGTATAGGTCCTTGCGATCCTGCAGCTCCGGTGACTTGGCACTGGCACCGGAGCTGCAGGAGAGCAAAGAAGCCATGACGTTATAGAGATGTCATGGGTCGGGAACGCACATACTTTCATGACGTCTGTATAACGTCAAAGGTCGGGAAGGGGTTAAAGAGGACCTGTCACCCGCCTTCCTGCTGCATGGCAATCTGAATACAGCATGTCTGCTGCATTCAGGGAAGTAGTCCCCCATGTGTCTGTGTGCTGTGTACCCCGAGAAATAGCCTTTGTAAAACTTAAGGCCCCGTTACACTGCACGACATCATTAACAATGTCACTGATACGTCACGGGTTTGGAGTCGTTCCTGTGACATCGTTAGAACGTCGTTGCGTGTAACACCGAGATTCAACTACGATAAGTCGTTGGATCGCTGATCGCAGGTTTGAGAACATGTTCTCAAACCACACGATCAACGATCAGCCAACCTGCTATATCTTTGTGTGTGACACCGCAATAACGATGTCGTTTACGACTTCGCCCATTCACAGCAATGAGCAGGTATCGTTTGCTGGGTTGTGTGAACGATACCTGCTCACAACATTGTTGGTAAGTCGTCCACGATATCTAGACGTGTGACATCTCATCAATGGTGTCAAAACGATGTCTGAAACGACCGCGCGCTCACGAGATTGTTGCCAACATTCCAATGTCGTGCCGTGTAACTGGGCCTTGACAGAAGCCATGGAGGCAGTCACTGTGGCTGGAGGGAGCTTGATTGACAGGGACCATTCCATCCCCCACTGCCTCTGTGTGCCGCCTTCTGCTGTGATGTTTATGCTTGCCTCTTCTCCTCTCTACTCAGATCATGCAAATCATTTGTCCTGACGTCAGCTTCAGAGTCCTGCCCTGACATAGCATAAACAGCACAGTAGGAGGCGGCACACAGACAGGCAGAGGGGGATGGAATGGCCACAGTCAATCAAGCTCCCTCCAGCCACAGTGACTGCCTCCATGGCTTCTACCTAAGTTTTTCTAAGGCTATATCTCTGGGTACACAGCACACAGACACATGGGGGACCGCTTCCCTGAATGCAGCAGATATGCTGCATTCAGTGCTGCATTTAGATTGCCATGCAGCCAGGGGGTGACAGGGCCTCTTTAAGTGGAGAAAATAAAATTCTGAACTTTTTGAAGAAAAAGAATTGCACATTTGGCGCCATTTTCCCCAACCCATAGTGTTCTCATTTTTCATGATCTGAGGCTGGCTGACGCCTTATTTGTTGTGTCACTTGTAATTATACCATTTTTTGGTAGATGCAATGTTTTGTATTTTATTGCACTGCTGTGGCAAGCAAACAAATGTAATTTTGGCATTTTTACTCTTTCTTTCCAGGATGCAGTTTACTAATCTAATAGATTTTTTTTATCTTGATAGATCGGGCATTTCTGAACACAGTGATACCAAATATGTATATTTAAAAAAAAATTCTAATAGTTTTTTTTTTCAATGGGGCAAAAGAGGGGTGATTTGAACTTGTTTTTTTCATATTTAAAAACTTTATTTTCTTTCACTGTATTTTTAACTGCCCCTTATGGTACCGTCACACGGGGATATATCGCCGGTGATGTTGGGGCGATCTCATGAACGCGCAAATCGCTGCAGCGTCGCTCGTGAGACGTCACATGTAGCAATCTTACCGTCAACCCAGGGCGAACCGGCGATTCCTGAATCGCCTGAAACAAGCTTGAAGCGATGTTGGCTTTTCAGATCGCCGAGTCACACAGCACCACCTCACAGTCAATGTGGTCTTACTGTTTGGCACGCCTTGTTGGGAAAAATTATTAGACTGCGCCCCTACCACTCCGATTGGTCGTCACACCAGCGTTTTCATTTGTCTGCCGCGGACATTGATGTCTGTTGGTTGTCTTCACCCACACAATGGGGTCGTAGCCCAAATTTGCAACAGGAACGCTTGTGTGTGGCACTATGCAATTGTGATTGAATTTATTGATCTGGGCATGGAGCCGCACATACAGCATACACTGGTCACCAAATGTTTAAGCCACTGTACATCACATTTGCAGGCAATGCTACAGGTACGGTGCTATTCCCTTTGTCTCTGTGCTACCTTTGTGCGTTGCCTAATGCAAGGTTATATTGAACCCATGTTGAACCAAAGCAATGACAGAGTTGTTTGTGTTGATCTTAATTTAATGTCACAGATTAAAATAATTTCCAGAGCAATATGTGTGTCATGTTTTTTTGTTTGTTTTTTTTTGGGTTTATAAAGCAATTTTAATTTTACATGTTAAAAATTTAATAAAGAAATCTCAAATGAACAAGCATGTGTACAGTAATAAAGTTTGAACTGAAAACCGCACATGCTGGTCGAACATCTGTCTACACCACTAAATGGGAATGAAAAAGGTAGGTGTAGGAAGATAAGGGAGGAATATTTTTGAACAAAGTAAAGGGAAGGTAACCATCTTTCAATATTCCAGGGTGTAGTATGCACACACCCTACACCATGTTGTGCTGCCATTCCACGGCACCTGAGCCGTTGAAATAGGAGCAGTAGCTGTCTCTGCTGGCCCTGGCATCCTGCTGAACACGGCCCTGGCTTAACCCTTGTAGTGGCGCTATGCCAGGGTCGTGGCCACGCCACTCACCCGGTAGAATTTCTCCCGTAGTGGGGTCTACTGAATCCACATAACTTCCTGGCGTGTATGATGCAGTATCCCTACAACGCAGAAAATTATGCAGCACACAACACGCCATCACTACTGTATCTATAGATTCCAGTTTCATATTCAAAGGCGTATGAAACAAGCGGAATCTATTGGCCATGATCCTGAACGCATTTTCAACCACACGACAGGCCCGTGATAGCCGGTAATTGAAAATGCGTTTCTCAGGGGTCAGAGTCCTCTGGGGATATGGCCGTAGTAGGTTAGCATGAAGTGGAAAGGCTTCATCCCCCACAAACACAAAGTTCAGATGTTCAGTGGTGTCATCATTTGAGGGCAAGTTTAGCATACCCCTCCTAAGGTCTTCACCAAAGGATGTCTGAGCAAACACACCCCCATCAGACACACGACCGTTCATCCCAACATCCACGTACAGAAATTCATAGTGGGAATTGACGAGGGCCGTGAGGACCACACTGAAATATCCTTTATAGTTGAAATAGAATGACCCGCTGTTGGGGGGTTGTGTGATCCTTATATGCTTACCATCCAATGCCCCACCGCAGTTGGGGAATTGCCAGCGAGCTTTGAACCCATTTGCAACCTCCACCCATTGTGCGAGGGTTGATGGAAACGGCACATAGGATGGCACCAGGCTCCTCACAATGGCCTCACATGTCTCGAGGATTAGGCGACTCAACAGGGGCCGTGAGACTGCTGCAGAATACTGCAGGTCAGTCATCGAGCGGCTAGTTGCCAGGAAACGCAGCGTGACAGCCAACCGCTCCTCAGGTGGTACAGCCAACCACATGACACTGTCCTCCCGTGCGATGAAAGGACGGACACCTTCAAGCAGAATTTTAAAGGTGTCCTCCGTCATCCTTAAATAATTCCTAAAATCATGAGGACTCCTGTCCTCCAGCTGACGGATGAGTGTCATGTGGGAATTAATGTGACGACCATCCGCTGTGAGGCTGAGCTGCTGGTAAGGCAGCACCCCGAGAAACCCCGAGACCCTTAACCCCTATACAGGGATTTGGAATTACAGCGGAGCCCAGGAGGTAGCTACCTATGAGAGCAGCAGAGCAGGGAGGTTGTCTAGGAAGGGAAAAATCAGGATCCGAAGAATGTAGTCAGGAGTCCGAGTCAAAACCGAGAGGGCAGCGAAGGTACAAAATCGTCAGGCGGTAACCGAGTCGAAAATCCAGGCAAAGGTCAGAGTCAAAACCAAACACACACTATATCACTGGGGAACCAAAACTATATCTGGCGGCCTGCAAGACGGGCTCCAATGTATTTGAAGGGCGCGGTCACCTCCCATAGGCTGGAGCTCGCAGCCTGATGATCTCATCCGGACCGCGCCTAGAACCAGGCCAGATGGTGATGCACGACTGGCTCCACCCACCCCACCTCTGACAGAAGAACGAAGGCTGCGCCTAACAGACACCTCTTCAGGGCTCGCTCCTCTGCGACCAACACCACCCAAACGGGAAACACAGCGGCGCTCAGCGACAGAGGCAGACGTCGCGGGAGCAGTTCCATATGAGGACAAGGCCCTCCTATCACCGGCGCCATCAGCCGAAGGAATCCGCTCCTCCCAGCGGCTGAGGCAGGAACACCAGCCACCGAGTCCAACGGCGATGTGACAATTATTGGCCCTGTTGAGCAGCCACGGCCGCACCCACATCCGTCGAGTTGGTCTATTCTGCCTGGCCTCCGATTGGGCATCCTGCAGCAAATCTTCCTCCACCAAGGCCAAAGCCAGGAGTGTTTGGGTCTCGATGTTCATAGGTGCTGGAACTGTTGTTTTAAAGCCAAAGTAAAAAAAAAAAATTAATTAAATTGAGCCACCACAATAATTGTATAGAACATTAAACACTTTAAAAAAAATACCTAAGGAAACGCGGCACTGTTTTCCCCAGTAGGTCAGAGTCGTTCAATTTATTTCTGGGAATGACGCACTGTGATATTGTATAGTCCTGTTGATTTAAAAAAAAAATAGAATTTTTAAAAATGTGGTTAGCAAGCAAGGTAATGTAAGCCTCTGAAGCTCGAATCGGATTAGGCTTTGTTTTTGCGTCTTGTAAAACATTATACTTACCTTTCAGCGCAGCTGTGTTTTTAACATAAAGTTGGAGTCTCCAAAAGCCACACACAGATGTCTCCGGAACGAGAAATGGCGATTCCAGGGGAGTGTCTGTCTTTCTGGAGTTCAACATCCAATCAAAGCGCTCCAGCGTCAGCCAATTGGCGTTTACATGCTTTGGCGCGAATTCAGTCGACGAATGAGATAACAGGGCCAATTGCTTCAGCGTCCTCAGAGCATGGGGGACAGGCGTCTGCGTTTTCACAACACATAAGCGGGTGCCGTCTCCAGTGCGTTTCCTCACGGTATGTAGTCTAGTGTGTGCGTCTAAAACTACTTCACATACATTTCTATGTATTTTTATCAAATACATTTGGGTTTTTTTCTATGTTCAATGTTAAATGTGCTTTACATGGCTTACTTAGGATATGGGACCCCTATGGGTGCTGTATTGATATTGGAATCACATTTCTTATTGCCCATAGTTCTCCCATATAATACACTGCCCCATTGGGCTAGAATAATGTGAGCCCTTTACTGATGTATATATGATGTGATCTTGGAGACCTATACGGTTGCTGGATCTGATATGTCAGCCTAGAGGTTGTAGGGCTTCATATGAGCTTCCAGCACATGTCATAGCCAGCACCACACATAAGGCTCACAAGACAGCCTAGGCTCCCTCTGCCATTTTTATTTGTTTTTGATTTATGAAAATTTAATTTTGTAATGTAATGTATTCTGTATTATAATCCGCTCCAGCGTCCAGCACCAGTGTCCACACCTTGTTTGGCAGCTGCTCGTCACTGCTGGTGTCAGCACAGCGACGATGCGCTCCTTGATGATGTAATCACTTTATTCCATGACGTGCTGATCTGCTGTGTCGGCAGCTCTCAGACACTGTTTTTGGCGTCATCCAACATGCAGCCCTGCTGCCCAATTTCTTCCGGCCGTTCAGACAAACGTTACGTACACACACAGGTGTAGGTGACTGTTGCCTTCACTCAGAAAGCATTACAGGAGTGATCTTCAGATGTTATTTTACGCGGGACTGTAACGTAATGGCGGTGTAAAGTTTTTAAAAAAAAAAAAACACTAACAACATTTTTCGTTTTTAATTAATAATTCTGACATTTTGAAACACATTTGGTATTTTTGACCAATTCCAGCAACAGATAAAATCAGTAAAGGTCCAATAATGCCCTTTGCCATGCTATCTTTGCTATGTTGTGATATGCAAACAGACATGCATGTTTTCCCTAACAATTTTTACAATTTAAACTTACAGATGACTGACAATCACGAGTTCCTGCGGGCATTCATAGCCCTATATGAAGACCATGAATGTTTGTGGCGCACCAGGCTCCCTTCATATAAGAATAAGGCAGTGAAGTCAGCAGCCTATGCCAAACTGGCTGACTTGTATGTCCAATACCACCACGGGGAAACCTGTGACGAGGCTTTGGTGAAGGTTAAAATTAAGTCACTACGGACCGTCTTTAAAAAAGAGCACCAAAAAGTGATTGACTAACGGTCGGGGTGTGGAACAGATGAGGCTTATGTCCCACAATTGTGGTATTACCACCTACTGACTTTCACACTTGACCAGCAGCTTCCTCGCCAGACACTCAACAGCAGGACCTTGTTACAAGAAGCCTGTTCAACTCCAATGCCCACGTTCTTGCCTTCTGAGGTGGGTGTGTGGCAAGTATTTGAAATGATCATAGTGTAATGTTTGACCATAATTTGGAAAGTTAGAGAACCCATTTGAAAAATTAAAACTTAAAGTAGTGTTTTTAAAGTTAGTCTCTGTCAGGACGCTTTTAATGTCCGGATGACTGCTCCACAAACGTACTGTAATCTTCGATGGAGCACAGTGTGAAATCCATCTAGCTTTATCTTTAGATATGTTAATTTGACATACCCACCAGTAGGACCGAGTTTTGACATGTTAAATAGCCATTAATCATCCTGTTTGACCTGTTTACCTCACGTATGACCTGCAGACACAATGTTCAAATTTCAAACTCACTGATCAAATTCTTCACTCTTTAATCATTTATTTTGTTTGTCTTTTAGCAACAAGACAGTACTGTGGCTTCCCAAGAACAAACAACATCAGGCAGACAGAGCCCTCCATCCACTTCACAGGGGGAGTTGGGTACCCAGCCTGTTGTCACAGAAGAGCGTCCTGGTTCAAGGTTTACAGTGCGGCGTAGACGACCTGTCACGCCCCCTACCACCGAACTTGGCACATGGGCCAAAAAAGTCCTATTCAACATGGAGAGTAAACCCAGCACTGGATTTGGTCAGGTGGTCAGTGAGCGCTTGGTCACGATGGACTATGATACACGCCGGAATGTGGAGAGGGTTATCCTCCTGGCACTTGACGCGGGCAGTGATGGCACTATTACACGCCGTACCATTTTAGCAGAGCCACCAGAGCCAACACCAGTTGTCCACTATCCAAGGGGACAAATGTATGCTGCGGGAGCAGGTCAAGATTTGCTTACAATCCAATGGTTAGCCAGGCAACGTTGGGTCGTGTTGGTGCCTTTAACCATGATGAGCCACAATATCAAGCACTCTAATTTTTGGGAAGTCTTTGCAAACTACATATGTGTAAGGGCCTTTATTACATGCAGGCTAATTTTTCTAAGGCCAAACCATGATATGATTTATTGTGTAGTGCAACATTTTGTTTGCTTATTATTGGACAGATGTCCAGATTTTTTGGTTGCCCAAATTAAATGATTATTACACACTAGGTGCACATGTTGGCCATGATTGTCGTATTCTGTGGATTTATGAAGGCATCATTGTTGGCCCTTCAGCAGATATGCAAGATTAGGTAGGTCATACTACCATAATATGTAGAGGGCCATAATACTTAAATGTTGGTTCTTGAGCAGAAGCCTTCAATAATTAGAGGTTCTACAAAATCAACTCCGAGGTGGCCTTAACATCATTGTATTTTGTCACCACCTTGTAAGGACTTTTTGTGGGTGTAGTGGCCAGCAGTGATATCTCGACGGAGTGTGAACACCCATTGTTGGTGCTGGGGTTAGTCCATTTACAAACGTTACAAATTCCAAAATTAAAAAAAGGATGTGTGTTTCCTTTGTGGACATAATGCATGGTCACAATGTGGAGCTAGTGTTGCAACATCCGTTTTGTTTCCCTTCCTCTGGATCAACATGTTAAGCCTATGTGTTGACCTTGATGGACTTAAACCTCACTAAATCCGTAAATATATGTGTCGTTACATCTAGGAAAACAGATTTTGTAAAACATTTAAAATTAAAAGCAAAATGTGGAACACTGTGCACACAAACTACACCTTCCTGTTTGAGTGTAGGAATACCCCCTACAC
This sequence comes from Allobates femoralis, assembly GCA_033576535.1. Lineage (NCBI taxonomy): Eukaryota > Metazoa > Chordata > Amphibia > Anura > Aromobatidae > Allobates > Allobates femoralis. The sequence continues at coordinate 409,995,644 of JARQOC010000003.1, forward strand.
ATTTGTGATGGTCCCAATGTGGAACACTATAAGAAAAGAGCGCAACGTGGTAGCCCCAACACACTCCCTATCGTCCAAATGTTGGACACTATAAGAAAAGAGCCCAACGGGGGCAAAAAATTAACAAAAAACAATGCCAACATGGCAAAAAACTAGTTTTTGGGTCCAACATGGACAACAGTCCTTCAGGTCTGGATGGACCATTTCAGTCTCTCATTTACTCCCGATCATGGGAGACCACCATGTCCTCGCTGGAGGGCAGCCAGCATCTCCCCTAACCGGCCCAACTCTTGGAGATCGCGTTGGTGGGCCGAGTGGAGCCGTCTGGAGAACTCTGAGTGTGCCCGTATCACGTCCTCCAGAGTAGGGACACCTGTATTGGGATTAAGAACAAATTTAGACACAAACAGTCCCTGTGGAGGTTTAGTAAGTTCTAATTCAAATATGCTCCTTACCCTCATGCTCGCCATCCTCAGCACTATCAGAGGTTGATGGGAGGCACTCAGACTCCACCCGGCAGCACCTGCACGTTCGCCATCTGCAGAAACAGTATCAAATAAAAAAAAAACAATCCAACTCAATAATGATGGAAGATAAACACAACACTCAATCCAGTATGCAGGGCGTAGACCCCACATATACACACCACCATAGTCATCCAGGTGTGGGTCAAGAACAGCCTCAGGCATCTCCTCCTCGGCAGGCCCTGTTGTTGAGGCCACCTCGTCCTCATCCGGCTCGTTCTCATCCGGCTCTGGGGACATGGCCACCCCTGTGCTTGCCACCGAGCTGGAAACTGTGGGAGGTGGGGTAACTACCGGGCTGGGGCTCTGAGGCCACATGACGTGGCTGGGTGGCAAAAGTGGCCCTGGGCTTGAGGGTGGCCCATCATCCAGCCCAGCTGTTTGTGAAAGCTCCTCGGCCTCCTGTCGCCATGGTGGGGAGGGGAGGTCCTCATCCTCCTCCATCCATGGCTGGGAAGAGTTGTCTGGAGACTCCTCCGTCCCTGACTGTGCGGACCGGACCTCTATCTCCTCCGGCCCTGCATCTGATGGCATCTCCTCCTTGTCACACCCAGGATTCCTAGGGGGTGATGGTGTCCCTGCAGCCTCATGTTGCGGTGGGGTAGCTGGCCCACCTGCGGGTGGGGCATGGTGGCCATCTTGAGATGATGAATCGTCCCCATCTGTATTTGGAAGCACAATCACAACGCTTTTATGAGAAATGTTAAACACATTGTTGTCTAACATTTTGATAGTGTGCCTATTGGCGTTCCACCATTAACAAATATAGTACAAGGTCATGTTGGATGCATATACTCATGTGGTATGCATGTACTGTGGTTAGGACACAGTATGTTTACTGACAGGAGGTCCACTACACTGGCAAGATATGTTGGCTTGTGGGCAAACACACCCAACACATGGTCGGTGTATGTGTGTTGTATTTTCGGTAGGGGCAGAAGCCACTGGTGTTTGCCCCATGTCTGCATAGACCTCTTGTTCATGTCCCTTTTTTTTTAACGTTCAAACATCATGCTGTGTCTCTATTGTCCCCTGTGAAGGGTGCAACATCTGTGGTGCAGTGTGTTATGTGTGTGTTTAAGATGGTCAATATTTAGCAAAATAACATTGAAAATGTGGAGTCAGGTTAGTCACAAATATAGTGAGGTTACGCCTGAGTCCGGCCTCACCATTTGTGATGCACATGACTGGTTGAGCCATATTCCTGTTTGGGTGTCAACCACCAGGCAATGCACATTCTTGTCACATCCACATGGTGTGTCAATACACAGTTGACAAATGTAGGGTGATTATCATTCATTTGTGATTGGTCCGTAGAAAAATGAGCGTCAATCCTCATTCTTAAAATTTAATGTTTTTAGAGGCAGGTTTCATGCAGCATGGCAAGGGGAGGGAGTGTAGAGTCACCTGTACTATATGTCACCTGTACTCCACAGTCCGTCCCTTGCCATGCTGCCTGTGACCTGCATTGAATCGATTGAAAGATGCAGACTGAAGATTGTCACTCAGTTTAGTTACTGTTTTTTTTTTTCTTTTTAAAACATTTGGGAGGTTGGTCGACCAGGCCGAAGTGTAGGCCCTGGCTCCAAATTATGCTGAATATATGCCACCACATTGGTGGGGACAGGCCGGGGTACACACTCTCCGTCTAATATGTTTGTGGACATTGCTGTGTAGTTTGGTACATGTACATGTGCAGGTGTGTGTTTGGGGCCAACAATTACTCACCACGCAGCCAGGCAATCCTGGCACGGATGTCCACTATGCGGCCTGGGTACTTAAATTTAAGATCAGCGATCTTCTTCTGGATGGCTTTCACCTCCCTCTCAACCCCCAGCTGGCGGAGCAGGGATCGCTGTATCTTACGGACAGTGCTGCGGTTGTGCAGCCTGGGGTGCCGGTGGTGATGGTTGCCCCAATAATCATAACGATCGCAATGATCAATTAAAATCATGAGCTCCGCCATCCCCCACGTTGCAGCGCGGTGTGTGGTGGCCATGACTGTGCTGCAATGTGCATGGGAGGAGCTAGCACCTTGCAGGCGGAATGAAACTTCAACCAACTTCATGACGTCAGTACGGCCGCTTGCGTGGCGTCTCAAAATTTAAAGGCGCCGTACACGCCGTGACACGGCAAGAAACACTTCTGCGGCACCTACGGGACAATAACCCGCGGGCGTTGCGTAACGCCACGTTGTGTGCTGCGTACACCAATATCGTTTGGATGTATGAGAGTGTGCACACTATATTCGGCCCATACCATACTAGACTTTTCTTAGCTTTGCGCACTTGTGTGGGCCCGTAAATTGAAAATAACAATGAATGATCGTGCAGACGGCGCCTGTGTGTAGTGCTGAAGTGACAGCTCCTCCAAAATGGCGCCCTGTGAAGACAGAATCAATCGTAACACAGGAGCTTCCACCAATAATAGCTGATGTTGGCCCCAGCCAATCGGACCGCACTTGGTGTGCCGCATATGGGGCGCGGATAATTAAATGCCTGCCACGCCTACAGAATGAATTGCCTGAACACAGACATCGCTTGTGCCATTGATATCGCCGCGTCACACGGCAGTAGGCATACTGATCGCTCAAGCTACATCGCCTGATTTCCCGACACTGTTGGGAAATTTCTGAACTCAGAAAAAGAGATTTATCGACGTTCAGTTGCCCTGTTACACGTGGCGACGCACAGGTGATGTCGCTTCAACATTGCCTGAACAGGCAGATCTCGGCGACATCGCCGGCAATATCTCCCCGTGTGACGGTACCATTAGGGCGACTCAGCACTGCAGTGTGCAATCGCTTCTCCTGTTCACAGCCGTGCTCGCCTGGCATCCACAATGTGATTCATTACAAAATCCTGGATCCTCACAGGATCCCGGGACTATCATAGCAACACATCGAAGTGCCGTGATGACATCACAGGACCTCTGATGCCGGCAGGGAACAGCGTGATCCCCGCCCCAGTGCTTTGGGTCACGCTGTCAGTCATTGACAGCACGATCCACAGGGTTAACGGTGCAGATTGGATTGCTGATCCCATCAGCGATGTTAGCTACACACCTCAGCTAATCAGATCAGCTGATGTGCGGTGGATGACGCAAACTCAGGGCAGGAACTTGCATCAAAGGGTGGGAGGCTGATATGACACTCCTATACATCATAAGTCATGAAGGGGTTAACAGTAGACAAAAAAAGTATAGCCAGCTTCCTAATTACTTTTATTTATTTACATTCCTGTTTACTTAGCTCTAGGCCTCAGTCCTTTTTTGTTAGTTTTTTTGTTGTTGCACAAAACAGTTTAAAATTTATTTACCATACCTGAAATTTTCATTTCCCAGAGTCCATAGGCAGCTCACAATAGGTTAATACCTTATCCCTAGCTGGAACAGAAGATGGGTTAATTAGCAATAAAACATGGTCACTAATTAATTAAACACTACCACATCCTTCATAGGCGGCCGTCACACGCTACAATATTGTGAGCGATATTGTAAGCGATCACGTGCATGCGCGATCGCTAACAATAACGCTCACATCACTGGTGAGCTGTCACACAGACAGACTCACCAGCGATGTGGGCCAGCGAAATCGCTGGTAACTATGGTACACATCGGGTTACTAGGCGCCGTGCGGCGCTTAGTAACCCGAGGTTTACCATAGATACCATCTCCCAGCATAGGCTCTGCCGCTGGGAGATCGTTCATCGTGGTGTCACACACCACGATGAAGCAGATTGAACAAGCGATGATCGCTTGATATGAGATCCAGCTCCCATATCTGCGATGTAACGATCAAGCGATTTTACATTGTAAAATCGCTTGATCGCACGTAGCGATGCACAAACGATATCGCTTAAACGATCAAAAAGCAGATCGCTTAAGCGATATCGTGCATTAAATTGAACCATGTGACGGCCGCCATAAAGGGAGCAAGAGGACCCCACATCATGTATGTTTTTGCAGCAATAGTAATTTAAGGCCATGTGCACACGTTCAGTATTTGAGTTTTTTACCTCAGGATTTGTAGATGATGGTGGGTTTACACACACCAATTTATCTGTTCAATATCTGAACCAATCTCTGGTTGCAGTGAAATCATGGATACATTGCTCCATGTTGTACACAGCCACAAAATGGAGCAATGTATCCATGATTTCACTGCAACCAGAGATTGGTTCAGATATTGAACAGATAAATTGGTGTGTGTAAACCCACCATAAGACTATGTGTCAATGATGCATATTTTTTCCTTTTTTTTGCATCTGTAAGGCCCCTTTCACACTGTGTTTTTTTCAAAAATGTGGCCGTTACGGTAAAAAAAGTGCATTTGCCGCATAACAGCCGCGGTTGCGCCACCCTTGCGGCAAGCCCCATGCATTGTCTATTGGGCTTGCGGTAAGTGTGCGGCAGCCGCGGAAAGTGCGGTTGCGGCAGATACGGCCGCAAACAAACCGCGGTAAGCGGCAGGTTTTTTCGTGGCCGCAACCCGCCGAAACCGCACTTGCTGCAGCTGCCGCACACTTACCGCAAGCCCCATAGACAATGCATGGGGCTTGCCGCAAGTGTGCCACAACCGCGGCCGTTATGCGGCAGATGAGTTTATTTTACCGTAACTGCCGCATTTTTGAAAAACTACAGTGTGAAAGCACCCTAATTTGCATTAAAAATGCTATGCGTGTCGTTTGTCAGCAAAGTTTGACTTTTTGCAGTCCATTTTTTTGTGCAGAATTCGGATGCAGAAAAATAATCATCATGTCAAATATTAATGGATTATTTGATGCACGTTTTGTCCATAGACCCCATTGTAATCTTGAAAATGTGCATCACGTATGCATATGTGTTCACATAGTACATATGTGGCACACATTTTGTCCATATTTTTGAAGTTTCAAAATGTGATGTCCCCATCCAGCAGGAACAGGAAATGCCACCATTATCCTGGATTTGTTGAAGGAGCCTGAGGATCTCAAGACGCAGCTGTATGACGATTGATGTGGGCAGACTGACTGAACTGTTAAGTATTTTTCATACAACACAACACACACCTAGATAATTTTATGTATATATAGATAGATTTTAATATACCGATTCTAGATGTGGGCCCGCTTCTATCGCATCGGGAGGTGTGGTCTTTGTGCTCACTTGTGTGGTCTCTCTGCCTCCCTCCGTGCGTTCTCTCTGCCTCCCTCCGTGTGCTGTTGCTCTGCCTCCCTCCGTGTGCTGTCGCTCTGCCTCCCTCCGTGTGCTGTCGCTCTGCCTCCCTCCATGTGCAGTCGCTCTGCCTCCCTCCGTGTGCAGTCGCTCTGCCTCCCTCCGTGTGCAGTCGCTCTGCCTCCCTCCGTGTGCTGTCGCTCTGCCTCCCTCCGTGTGCTGTCGCTCTGCCTCCCTCCGTGTGCTGTCGCTCTGCCTCCCTCCGTGTGCAGTCGCTCTGCCTCCCTCCGTGTGCAGTCGCTCTGCCTCCCTCGGCGTGCTGTCGCTCTGCCTCCCTCGGCGTGCTGTCGCTCTGCCTCCCTCGGCGTGCTGTCGCTCTCTCTCCCTCGGCGTGCAGTCGCTCTGCCTCCCTCGGCGTGCAGTCGCTCTGCCTCCCTCGGCGTGCAGTCGCTCTGCCTCCCTCGGCGTGCTGTCGCTCTGCCTCCCTCGGCGTGCTGTCGCTCTGCCTCCCTCGGCGTGCTGTCGCTCTGCCTCCCTCGGCGTTCAGTCGCTCTGTCTCCCTCCGCGTGCTGTTGATGCGGCCAGGGCTGGGGGGTACTCGGACACCGGGACTGATAGTTTCTTGGATGGGGGATCACGGGTGGTCGGGATCTCGGTACCGTGCCCTCGTTATCATTTGTTAGATGATGGGGGAGGAGGGAATATTTACAAGGGTACATGATGCCACCTGTAGTTCCCGGTAATATAGGTACCGGCGCTGCAAGCCGGCCACTGAGGTGATGGGTGCAGCAGAGTGTGGTACAGCTCCCACAGGTGGAGCTTTTACCTCAGGGCAGCGGTAATGGATGAGGATGAGGGGAGTTGTAGTGATAGTTCTTACCCCTCTGATGTAACGTGGATGTTGGTGCTGCTGCCCTACAGGCACCGGCGGAAAGAACAACAGAGACCAGTTCAAGTTTGACTCCACTTTACTGGTTACCGGCAGATGGTAAAACTGAACACGGTACAATTTGGTTTACCGGGTGGACGTTGCCGGTTCAGGGTCCCCCTTATGGAGTCTCTAGATGTTTTCTCTCTTTGTCTTTCGGGGTCAACTCTATTCTTCCCAGTCTCTACCACCTTTACAGCGCTCTCCCACCAGTCCTACGGTCTGTCACTAGCCAATCAGGTTGGTCCCTAACCGGTACGGACGGGAGCAGCAGGAACGCACAATTTCTCCCACCACCGGAATTCAGTCAGCATCCGCTAGTGTCCTCAATCGGTTTCAGTCTTGTAGGGTGAGATGTCCATGTGGCGCTAACGGCAACCCGATTATTGTGGGCCCGCAGCTCGTCTGTCTGCGGTCAGAGGTGAACTGCTGACCGCCTCGGCTTTCCCACGTTGCCGGTGCTTCCCCCAACGTGACCAACCTGTCCTGGTCCGTTGCCTGCTGTCCTGTACCCTCCACTTAAAGATGGGGATCCCTCCTGTCGGCTGTGTTGTCAGGCCTGTCCTTCCTGACTGCCTTCCCAGCACCGTCTCTAGTAAACTGTCACACACTCTCACTACTCTCACCTAGGCTCCACCCCCTTTTGGGACCTACTAAATTGCAGGCTCCCCTATTCTAAGTGGCCTAGTCCTAAGTGTGTGTGTGTGTGTGTGTGTGTGTGTGTGTGTAAGAACAGACTCCATAGGTTACACTGACAACTTGCAGAGATATCACATTTGTTTGTCAGAGTGCAGTACCTCTCTGTGGCACCTAGCCAGAGGGGCGCCACACTGTCGCTCTGTCTCCCTCCACGTGCTGTCGCTCTATCTCCCTCCACGTGCTGTCGCTCTGTCTCCCTCCGCGTGCTGTCGCTCTGTTTCCCTCCGCGTGCTGTCGCTCTGTCTCCCTCCACGTGCTGTCGCTCTGTCTCCCTCCGCGTGCTGTCGCTCGGTCTCCCTCGGCGTGCGCGCTCTCTGTGCTGTCCCTCCATGTGTACTGTCTTTGGCCCCCTCTACACTCTCTCTGTTTCCCTATGTGCTGTCTCTCTCTCCCTGTGTGTTGTCTCTCTCTCCCTGTGTGTTGTCTCTCTCTCCCTGTGTGCTGTCTCTCTCTCCCTGTGTGCTGTCTCTCTGTCAAAATTCAAATTCAAATGGGCTTTGATTCACGGAGGATGTCACGGGGCTTGTGCCCGGTCCCGTGGCCCTGGTAGTCGCAGAAAGTCAGTAAAAATAATAAAAATAAAAGTAGCTCATGACGCCATCTACAGTTCCAGTATGGTTAACAGGGCTGCGGGTCAGACCTCCGGGGTGATGGTAGGGCAGCCAGATGGTTATGCTCCCCGTAGGTGGAGCGGGATCCCCGAGGCAGTTGTAGAAACTAGAAGTTGCAGGACAGTCTATAAAGTTAGCAGGATCAGGAGCACCACTAACAGTCACACACAGGGTTGATGTTTCTGTACCTTTACTGATGTTGCAGGTATAGTCCAGGGTACCGTCTCTGATGTTACAGGCCAGGGTGGTCTGGAAGCAGTTCGGGATCTCCACACCCGGCGAGTTGTGATGCCTCCCTGTGGTGCTGTGTCTGTTTTGGTCCTAGGCTGCCTGAAACTAGGCCCTGACACTCTCCTGCTGTCTTGAATTGTATGGCAGGTGGTGGGAGCCTTGTTGCTGGGCACTGCTGTATCCGCTGCGGTCCCAGGGCTCTACTATGCGGCTGTGCCTTCAGGCACTGCTGTGGCAAGGAGCTATGAAGTCTCCCTGGCCTCCAGTCTTTACTGCTGGGCGGTTAGTTCCCTCATAGTCTCGGATACCGGTGTCCGGGTTTAGCACGGTTTCTCTAGGGTGAACCGGTATGGCACTACTTCCCTTGGCAACTACTCTTTGCCTCTGACCCTCGCTCTAGGGTCCCTCATGCTGGATAACAGCTCTCACTGGTACGGGCTTAGCGCAGCTCTGTCACCAGGACGTCTTCACAGTCCTCTCTGGAACTGAACTGGTGACTCCGCCTCCAGGCCTGAATTTTATAGGGGACTTTGCCTGAACTCTGCTTGTAGAGCTCCTCCTTCAGGTCTGGAGTGGAAGGTTTTATTTGCGGGCTTACCTGATGTGGAGATCCTTCTCTGCCTCAGGGGCATCTGTGGCAACCGAACCCTGGGGTGCCACATTCCCCTCTAGTTAAATTCAGTACTCCTGGACTGAGGAAACACAACATTTTTAAACAATAAAGGATAGTACAAAGCCTTAAAAATCAAAAACTACAAAAACCAACCAAAAAGGGAAAACAGGTTATGAGTAGGGATGGGCGAATCTACTCGCTAGGACTCGTTACTCGGCGAGTAGTAAGGGACTCGCAGGACTCGGTACTCTGCGAGTTTCCCAGCGTTTGCAAATCAATGGAAAACGCTGACAAAACTAGGATTGCCATTGTCTTGCATTAGACTCGGCTACTGTGCCAGTGATAGCAGGGAAACTCGCAAAGTAACTGCTGTTACATTGCGAGCCGAGTCCAGCTGTCTTCTCTGTGTGCTGGCTGCCGCAGCTCCAGGGTCCTAGAGCCCGCCTGCTCACAGAGATGATGTAGCAGAGCTGAGATTGTTCTCAGTCTGCTCATTCCCTGTGCATAGACATCTACATCTATGCACAGGGGATGTAGCAGAGAGGACATCGCGTTTTGGACTGCGTCGGACGGAAGAGGATTTTTTTAATTAAAGATGGAGACCCTAATGGCTTTTTTTTTTATTTCTAATAAAAAATTTTCTCTGTGTTGTGTTTTTTTTAAACAATTTAATAGAAATTCATGGCGGTCATGTCTAATATTGGCGTGACCGCCATAAATTTCGGGCTTAGGGCCAGCTGATAATACAAAGCTGGCCCTAACCTCTTTATTACCCAGCGTGCCAACGCCACCAGGGCCGCTGGAAGAGCGGGGTTCAGCGCCAGAGGATGGCGCTTGAATGAACGCGCCATCTTCTGGGGCGGCTGCGGGCTACAATTTGCAGCGGGGGGTGCCCAGAAAGCTTGGGCATCCCTGCGCTGCGGATTCCAGCCCCCAGCTGCTTAGCTGTACCTGGCTAGACATAGAAATTGCGCGGAGCCCCACGCATTCATGAAATAATTAAAAAAAAGGGCTCCCCTATATTCTTGTGTCTGGCCAGGTACAAATAGGCACCTGGGGGTTGGGGGCAGCCCGTCGCTGCCTGTTGGATCCGGCTGGTTCCAGAAATACGGCGAAGCCCACGTGAAATTTTTTTCTGACAAATCCATAAAACAATGTAAATAAAAGGGACTGCATCTTTATTAACCCCTGGACCATGGGCGAGGGGTTAATAAAGATGCAGTCCCTTTTTTAGGATTATTTTATTGATTTTTCAGAAAAAAGATTACATGGGCCTCGCCGTATTTCTGGAACCAGCCTGATCCAGCAGGCAGCGACGGGCTGCCCCCAACCCCCAGGTGCCTATTTGTACCTGGCCAGACACAAGAATATAGGGGAGCCCTTTTTTTTTATTATTTCATGAATTTCATGAAATAATAAAGAAAAATGCGTGGGGCTCTGCGCAATTTCTATGTCTAGCCAGCTACAGCTAAGCAGCTGGGGGCTGGAATCCGCAGCGCAGGGATGCCCAAGCTTTCTGGGCACCCCCCGCTGCAAATTGCAGCCCGCAGCCGCCCCAGAAGATGGCGCGTTCATTGAAGCGCCATCCTCTGGCGCTGAACCCCGCTCTTCCAGCGGCCCTGGTGGCGGTGGCACGCTGGGTAATAAAGAGGTTAGGGCCAGCTTTGTATTATCAGCTGGCCCTAAGCCCGAAATTTATGGCGGTCGCGCCAATATTAGACATGACCGCCATGAATTTCTATGAAATTGTTTTAAAAGAAACACAACACAGAGAAAAAATTTTATTAGAAATAAAAAAAAAAGCCATTAGGGACTCCATCTTTAATTAAAAAAATCCTCTTCCGTCTGACGCAGTCCAAAACGCGATGTCCTCTCTGCTCATCCCTGTGCATAGATATAGATGTCTATGCACAGGGAATGAGCAGACTGAGAACAATCTCAGCTCTGCTACATCAGGCAGCAGGCGGGCTCTAGGACCCTGGAGCTGCGGCAGCCAGCACACAAAGCAGACAGGACTCTTATCTGTGCAGTTTCCCAGCGATTAATTGCAAAGTAAACGAGTCCAATGCAAATCAATGGCAAAACTAGGATTGCTTCAGGCTGAAGCTTCCGAGACACATCTGTGATTTGTAAATCGCACACTACTCGCTATTACTCGCTTCCCCATTCATTAACATTGGACTCGCTAGACTCGCAACGCGTAGCGAGTCCCGGGCTCGGACTCGCTAGAGTCAAGCGATTCCGAGTAATTTAGGATTCGCCCATCACTAGTTAAGAGTCCATGGGCTGAATGTGTAACCAGTCCTTCCGCTGCAGGCTGTGGATGAATATACACAAGAAAGTTTTGACCACTACTAGTCCTGTGGTCCACTGGTCCATATTTAAAGAAAAGTTCAAGAATAATTTAAAAGTTCATGCAATAAGTCCTGCAGGCACTATACGCTTGGTGGTTAAGGGTTCACTTGGTTGCAATAAATAAACACAAAAAATACATATTTACATTTCAGACACTACTCTCTTTTTAGCATTCTACTACTGCCTATGGGCGTATTGGCTTAGGAGTCCTGGTTTCTACCCTCTACATCCAGGAACTTGACTTCCTAACTTAATGTTCCTCGGGTTGATTCCAGTTCCTCCACCCTTCTGTACACTATTCTTACTGGCTAACTATTTACACACACCAGAAAACTTTTTCCATAAGACACTTTAGTCTCTATACCGGGCCGGGAGCTGACCAAAGTTGCTACAGCTGGATCTACGCAGCACTGGTGTTTCAACTGGTTGTGATTGTGTACTAGTGTCTACGTCTGGTTCTGTGCGTGCACTATCTACTAGTCTGCATGTAGACCTACGTGATTCTGGTATACTGTAGTATTGTCTTAGTCTTACCATAGAACTAGCAGGTTCACAGATAGTAGGATTTTCTGGTTCTGCTGCGACAGGTGGTTCTTCCAGAAATTCTACTGGTTGTTCTGGTCTTTCTAGGCTTTCTACCGGTTGAGTGAAAATCAATAATGGTACAATTATGGCTCCATTGTACTGAGGCCAACTTTCAGGAAAATCTTCAAGTACAGTTTGTATCATCTTCTCTTTCTTTTCTTCTTTAAGTTGGGGTTTGCAGGGGATGACTTCTTTTGGCTTCAAGCGTTCAGGACATTTCTTAAGATGGTCTCTAGAAAGTGCCGCTGATGTCTCTCCCTTGTCTTTACTGATTAGGCAGACTTTCTTGTTATCAAAGTTAGTGGACAATACTGTATAGAATTCTGCCTCCCACTAGTTATCAAGTTTATGGGTCCTTCTTTTTCTTTTTAGAACCAAATCTCCAGGTGTTTAGGGAGTAGCTGATGCACTCTTATTATAATCTTTTTCTTGCTTTTCTCTAATTTGGTTTAAGCTTATTTCTACGCACACTTGTACCTTTTTGTACTGCTCTTGGTGTCCTAATCAGCATCATGTGTATTGGTTTCAGGAATGGCTACTGTATTCCCATCTCTAGATCAATTGGTAGTTTCCCAGGTCTCGCTCTCATCAAGTATGCTGGCGTGCAATTGGTGGAACTCGTAGGGATGTTGTTGTACATGTCCACTAAGTCACGCCACTTCTCCAGCCACATGCTTCTTTCTTGCAAGGGCAAGGTTTCCAACAGGTCTATGACCACCTGGTTCATTTTCTCACACATGCCATTGGTCTGTGGATGGTACGGTGTGGTTCGGATTTTCTTACATCCATATAAGTTGCAAAACTCCTGGAACACTTCAGCTTTAAATGCAGGACCTTGCTCCAAAAACGCTTCTCTGGGTACCCATGCGGTCTACAGATGTAGGCTTGAAAGGTTCTCGCTGCGGTTCTTGCTGTCAAGTCCTTTACGGGCACTACCACCAGAAACTGAGAAAAGTGGTCCACCATAAGGAGTGCATATGTATAACCTGACCTGCTGGGTGTCAACTTCACATGATCCAAGGCTACAAGTTCCAGTGGCTGCTCGGTGACAATTGGCTGTAGTGGAGCTCTCTGACTTACACGGTCCTTTCTTCTTAGGTTGCATGGGCCACAGTTTCTGCACTAGTTCTCAATGGTAGTTCTCATGCCAACACAATAGAATCTCTTGCATAATAGTACCTCAAGCTTCTTCCACCCGAAGTGTCCTGCTCCATCGTGGTACGCTTCTAGCACCATCTGAACATCTCTCTTCAGTACCATTTTCTGTCAAACCATCTCATGAGTTCGACAGTTGATGTACTGTCTGCACAGCCTACCCCCGTAAATGAACAACCTTCTCTTTTTCTTTCCACAGGTGCTGCGCCTCAGGTGGGGCATCTGGGCTAAGACATGATTCTGGTTGGGTTAACAGCTCTTTAACTAGGCGAACAGCCGGATCGCTGTCTTGCATTTCCTCCCACCTGAAGTGAGGTAACAGGTTCAGCGTGGCCTCTTGGCGCTTGTCTTTAGCACCTTGGTTACACTGGGATACACTGTTGTGGTGAAAAGCCAGCAGCTCTATCTCTTCTAGCTCATCCGAGTCTTCTTCCGCTTCTGGTAAGTGGGGCATTCTTGACAGTGCATCAGGATTGGCGTTCTTGCGGCCTGCCCAGTATTTGATGGTGAAGTCATAGTTTGACAACCGGGCCATCCATCACTGCTCCAGTGCACCTAGCTTCGCAACGTCCAAGTGAGTAAGCGGGTTGTTATCTGTAAAGATGATAAACCTCGCAGCCGCCAGGTAGTGCTTGAGCCGTTCGGTGATGGTCCAGACTAAGACAAGGAATTCTAACTTGAATGAGCTGTAGTTTTCTGGGTTTCTCTCTGTAGGACGGAGCTTCCTGCTTGCATAGGCAATCACACATTCTTTGCCCTTCTGCACCTGCGATAGCACAGCTCCCTATCCCACGTTACTAGCATCTGTGTACAGCACAAATGGTAGATTATAGGTAAGGGTAGGCCAGGATTTCTTCACCGGTCAGGGCCCACTTCATTTGTTTAAAGGAGTCTTCTTTTTTCTCACCACATTCAAACGGAGGGCCGGATTCTTGCTCATCTTGATGTAGCCTACCAGGAGATCTTGCAAAGGTGCCGCCATTTTTGTAAAGCCCTTTATGAACCTCCTGTAGTATCCTACCAGCCCAAAGAACTGACGTATCTCTGACTGTTGTTGGTCTTGGCCAGTCTCTGATGACGGTGACCTTTTCAGGGTCTGGTGCCACACCCTCTGCACTGACTACATGCCCAAAATACTGAACCTTCGACTTCAGCAAATGGCATTCAGATGGCTTCAGTTTCATACCAAACTTCGACAATGCTTCAAATACTTCAGCTTAGGTGCTCCAGGTGTTCCTCATAAGTCTTGGAATACGCGATGTCATCAAGATACAGCAGCACAGTCTTGAAGTTTTGGTGCCCCAGGCAACACTCCATCAGCCTTTGGAACATTCCTGGTGCATTGCAGAGTCCGAACGGCACTCTATTGCTACTTGAACTCTCACAGACCCATCGGCCTCGTGAACGCTGTCTTCTCCTGATCTTCTGCCACGGAAACCTGCCAATACCCACTGGTAAGATCTAAGGTGGAAAAGTAATTAGCAGCTTTCAGTGCAGCAAGTGATTCCTCAATGCGGGGTAACGGGTAAGCATCCTTGTGTGTTATGCAGTTTATCTGCCTATAGTCCACACACATCCTCATTGTGCCATCTTTCTTTCTTACTAGGACAAGTGGAGCTGCCCAGGGGCTACAACTATCTCTAATAACGCCAGCCTCCTTCATTTCCCGTAACATATCTTTAGCACACTGATAGTGAGCTGGTGGTACAGGCCTGTATCTCTCTTTTATAGGTGGATGGTTTACTGTGAGTATATGATGGTGTACCCCTTTTATCTATCCAAAGTCTAAGGGATGCGTAATAAAGACCTGTTCATATTCCTACACTACCCGATAAACTGTGTGCTTTTGGTGAGAAGGGGTTGAAACCGTGCCAACATGCAGCTTCTGACACCAGTCCTCCAGCTGTCCCTTGGAGCTGTTGTCCTCCGCCTGGTTGGACGGGGTCAAGGGTTCCTCTGCCTGGATTGAGTTGTTGATAGTGAACAGCTTAGCAATGGTAGCATATCTGGGCAGTTTGACCTCCTCCACTCCACAGTTTAAAACTCGTACAGGTACCCTCTCCTTGCGCACATTAATTTATCCCCTGGCTGTCAGGACTGTGGGCCTACTATCTGAGTACATGGACTCTACCATTGCCTGGTAATCCTGCCCCCTGAGGCCTATTGCTGTCCGACACCAGATCATTATTTCACTTCTAGGGGGCAACACAATGTGAAACGGGTCACTTACCAGTACCTATTTCCCCACTGGACAGCTCTACCTGTTGTCTCTGCAGGAGGGCCTTGATCTCTTTCTGTAAAGGTACCGACACACGGCAATATTGCTAGGCAATTTGCTGGTTGCAGTGAAATCATGGACATATTGTTCTGTTTTGTTGCTGTGTACAAATGGAACAATGTGTCCATGATTTCACTGCAACCAGCAAATTGCCAGTGAAATTGCCTAGCAATATTGTCGCGTGTGACAGTACCTTTAGACCCTCTGCTGCCTGGTGCTGACAGTTTCTACAACCTATTGGAGCAAGAAAAGAACCTTGCCTAGACAATTTTCAATAACATTAGTGCCTAGTATCATCATTGGGTTACTTTCACGATGATCAGTATCCACTACAATAAGTCCTTGGCCCTTTAGCTCCACCCGCCCACCTTTATTGTTACCTCCTTGAACCCTACTTGCAATACCGGCTGTCTATTAGCAGCATATATAGTAATGTCTGGATCTGGCCGAGTGAGCTCAGAATCGGCCCAAAATCTTTTGTAAAGGATATGTGGGATCGTCATCACCTGTGAGCCAGTGTCCAACAGAGCAGATGTGGGAATGCCATCTAACACGATAGATAGGACCGGCCGTCCTCCACAATATCTATCGCGCCAGTTCGACGAGCCTGGTTGTCTCATTCCTGGGGGTCGGCCCGCTGCCCCAGGGATCTCCGGTTTGAAGTACATGACATGGGTCATTGCAGTGGTGGTAGATGGGCTGTTCTGATGAGTCGTAGCAGTCATTGGGTCTTCCTCTGGACGACTGGTTCCTCCTTCCTCGCATCCACGGAACGTCCTCGGGGCTGTCGGCCAACTGGATCCTCCCTGACAACTTGGGTTCCTGCTGGAGTTGCATGGCCTTCAGGAGCATGACCACATACCTTGTCAGCTGCTGCACCTGGGAGTGCAAGTCATCAGAGGCTCCAGGTGTTATAGTCTGTCCACTGGTTTCTGCTGTGGTTGAGGAAGGGGGTGCCACCTTCAAGGGATAGGTGATGGCTTGCCGCGGCTGAGGTCCGGGGTCTGTGGCTACAGGGATTCTCAGCGCTCTAATGGCTCTATCCTTCAGGGTTACAAAGTCTAGATTTTAGTTCTCCATGGCCCATATACGCAGCTGCGTGTGATGGATTGGTGAATGTTGCCCCTCAATAAACTGTTCAATCAGCATTTTATCCTCCTCCCGAACAATTTCAGGGTCTACCTGCTTTATGGCCCCCAGTGCCTCCTGGAGGCTCAAGGCATAGTCCCGGTTAATGTCCTGCAGCCTTTGCTTGCAGCTGTAGAACCTCATTCTTAGCTCAGCTATGGTATGGGTTTCAAAAGCCGTTTTTAACCTGGCAAAAATCTGGGTTACTGTCCTTTTATCTGTGTCCAACCCGGACTTGACCTCATGCTCAGCTGCACCCGTCAGCTGCCCCAGCAAGACAGACACTTTTTGCTTGTCAGTCATGGAGTACATATCCAGGACATTGTGCATCTTTTCTCTATATTCAGCCAGGGTATCTGGCTCCCCAGCATATTGTGGTAACCATGCTGCTCTCGGAACGTACGGCAGAGCAAGCGGCATGATTGGTGTTACAGCTTCAGGTGCCACGGCTGCTCCGGCGGCTGAGGTCCCGGCCGGCGCTTCATTTCGGAATAAGTCTAGGTCTGGGACTGCAGTAAAAATAATAAAAATAAAAGAAGTTTGTGATGCCACCTACGGTACCGGTGTGGTTACCGAGGCTGCGGGTCAGACCTCCGGGGTGATGGTAGGGCAACTAGATGGTTATGTTCCCCATAGGTGGAGCAGGATCCCCGAGGCAGTTGTAGAAACTAGAAGTTGCAGGACAGTCTATGAAGGGAGCAAGATCAGGGGCCGCAATAACAGTCACACACAAGCTTGATGTTTCTGTACCTTTACTGATGTTGCAGGTATAGTCCAGGGTACCGTCTCTGATGTTACAGGCCCGGGTGGTCTGGAGGCAGATCGGCATTTCCACACCTGGCGAGTTGTGAGGCCTCCCTATGGTGCTGTCTGTTTTGATCCTAGGCTGCCTGAAGCTAGGCCCTAACACTCTCCTGATGTCTTCAACTGTATGGCAGGTGGTGGGAGCCTTGTTGCTGGGCACTGCTATATCCGCTGCGGTCCCTGGGCTCTACTAAGTGGCTGAGCCTTCAGGCGCTGCTGTGGCAAGGAGATGTGCAGTCTCCTTGGCCTCCAGTCTTTACTGCTGGGCGGTTAGTTCCCTCACAGTCTCAGACACTGGTATCCAGGTTTAGCACGGTTTCTGTGGGTTGAACCGGTATGGCTCCACTTTCCCTAGCAACTACATTTTGCCTCTAACCCTCACTCTAGGGTCCCTCACGCTGGCTAACAGCTCTCACTGGTATGGGCTTAGCACAACTCCGTCACCAGGACGTCTTCACAGTCCTCTCTGGAACTGGTGTTGTTTGAGGGCTTACCTGATGTGGAGATCCTTCTCTGCCCCTGGTGTATCTGTAGCAACCAAACCCTGGGGTGCCACATTCACACACAGCGTTTTGGCTACGTTTTGTGAGGATCCGTTTTTGGTGCAGAAACAGCACCAAGAACTGATTCTCACAAAACACAGCCAAAATGCTGTGTGTGAATGCTGCTGCACTACTTGCTCACCTTCCTGCGCTCCCCCGGTGATGTACAGCATTGTCCTGTCATCCTCGGAGGCTGCAGTGATGGGTGCCTGGAGGATGCTGATCATGTGACCAAGTGACATCACTCAGTCACATGGTGCAGTGCTAGGTCCTTGAGAACTGTGCAGAGAGCTGTCCGTGGCTTCTGCAGTCTCCAGGATGAGCGAATGTAGCACCCCAGGAACCAAGTGCTACAGTGTCATTATTGCCCCTGGGAGGTAGTGTCACACTCAAGAGCAACAGAAGGGTATTCACACCAGGCAACAACCGCACACAACACCTTTCTGCCTCCAGGCCTGAAGGGGAAGACCAAGACCTGGCTTCAGGGTGAGCTTCCCTATAAATTTTGGTCTCGAGCAGAGTAAGTTCAGTTCCTGCGATGACTGTGAAGAGTTCCTGGAGGATCGAGTAGTGACAAGCTCATCCTAGGTACAACAGTTCAGTTCCTAGGAGGACTGAGGAAGACATTCTGGTGGACTGGTAGCTAACTTAAGCTCGTCCAAGGATCACTAACTCAGCCGGAGACCTAAGGCAAGGGTCTGAGGAAGTGGACAGAGAGAAGCCTTGGGAGTGGAAGTGAGGCGGTCAACAGGGTAGGGGGTACTCGGGTACCGGGGCTGATGGCGACTTGGATGGGGGATCATGGCTGGTCGGTCCCGTGCCCTGGACCCTCAATGTCGGGGATGATGGGGGATAAGGGGATTGGTTATGTGACGCCACCTGTAGTTCTTGATACGGGTATACCAGCGCTGCAGCCGGCCGCTGAGGTGATGGAAGTGTAGCTCAGTGTAGTACAGCTCCCCACAGGTGGAGCTTTACCTCAGGGCAGCGGGGATGGATGAGGAGAGTTGTTGTCGCGTCTCTGCAGTCAATGCGGTGAATAGCGGAAGTTAAACAGGCACACACACACACAGTGATCTTTGTTTCGGTACCTTTTACTGGTGACAGGGTAACAGGTACAGTCCAGAGAAGTAACCAGGTCCCCAGTGAAATTTGGGACTTCCACCTTAGAAAGTTGTGAGGCCTCCTCTGTCTCTGTGTACTGTGGTCTGAGGTAATTCCTACCTGTAACTGAACTCATCGCTCCTTATCCCTCCCCTGGTCCTGTGTTTGGTCAGTTTGGGTGTCTCTTACTGGTTCTCTTCAGGGGGTTTTGGTCCTCCTGGTTCTCCTGGGTTTTCACTGCTACAATCGATGCTGGCAGCTTCGGACTCCGGTGTCCGGGTGTACTATGGGGAAACCTTGACTGGTTCCCTTCCTTGATTCTCCTACTCCTCTGACCACTGGCCTCTGACCCTCTCCCAAGGGTGTAGCACAGCTGGGTCAGTGTTCCCTGGTTCTGGGCCTGGATCCTTCCCAGCGACCAGCTCCTCACTCCAGCTCTCTCCACAGCCTGACTGGAACTAACTCCTTGGACTGACTGACTCCTCCCCTCAGGCCTGGATCTTTTAAAGGGGAACTGGCTTAAGGCAGCCAGTAGAGCTCCCTCTTCAGGTCTGGGGTGGAAGGTGTTGTGTGCTGTGTGAACCAAGGTGTAAATCCCTCCTTGCACCGGTGGATCCTGTGGCAATCCCCTGCAGGGGTGCCACAGAAGCAATCCCGTGCTCACCCCAGAGGACAGTGCCACAGAACGGACACCGGAGTCCAAGGCTGTGCAGGGCCTAACGACCTGGCAGCCAATACCGGAAGGTGGGGGATTCCAAGATTCCCCAGCCATACTGTGCCCGGAGGCAAAGCAACGCATAGAGCGCAGGAGCAGCCGCCTGTCATACGGCACCTAGCAGGAGTGAGAGAGGGCAAGCAGCTTTGCTTATAAAGCAGCAAGTACCCGCAACAGAGCACAGCAGGGAGGCCTCAGGACTTGCCGGGTGTGGAGAACCTGAAGTTGCTCTCGGGTGAATGCACTGTTTACCAGCTGCCAGTACTACCAACGCACCAGTAAAGGACTGAGGAACCTACAAATCGCGAGTCTGTCTGTTGCTTTGCACCCACCATCCTGCACCTTACACCCTTATCACATCCACTGCCCCTGGGATCCGCTCCGCCTGTGGGGAGCCGCTCCATCCCAGCTGCCCATCCATCACCCCTGGAGGTTCTGCAGCAGCGGTGGCCACTAATAGCCACATACCACGGGTGATGTCATGAATAACTCCCTCATTCATCATCCCTTTTCCCTACAATGCCAGAAGAGTCCCTCCTTTTTAAAGCTGCCCCAGGGCCACGGAATCGGGTCTCGACCCCTGTGACTCCCCGGAACTGTACAATAGAACGGTTCTGAGTATCCCATACACTGGGGCGGATCAAGAAGATCGCTGGACATCACAGTGACAACGCTGTCATGCTCTCCAACTGTGATCTTCAGTGATCTTCTCTCATCCTGGAGACTGCAGCAGCCACGGAGGGCTCTCTGCACAGTGCTCAAGGACCTGTCTCTGCACTATGTGACTGACGTCTGTGTTATTTACACACATTCCTTCACTCCCCAGGTGATGTCCAGTGTTGTCCTGTGATCCCTGAGGCTGCTGAGATCGGTGCCCCCAGGAGCCTGATCATGTGACCAAGTGACGTCAGTCACATGGTGCAGAGCCAGGTCCTTGAGCATTGTGCAGTAATATACTAAGCGCTGTCATAAACTAAGTGGTAAGGTCACCATTGCCATAGTAACCGCTGCTGCTATGGCAACAGTGACCTAATCGCTTACTATGACCAGGGCCGCCACTAGGGGGTTACAGCCCTTACTGCAGTGAGGGGCCCGGGGCCTGACTGCAGGGGGCGTGGCCATTAGACAGGGGCAGGAGGGGCCCGGCCATTCTGGTGGGGGCGTGGCTATTGGGAGCAAGGGGGCCCCCCTGAGCTGCGTGATCGCTCCCCCCACTGCCGAGTACCTGTGTGCGGGGATCTGCCAGCAGCCCACTCCCACGACCAGGAAGTGCACGTGACGTCACTGAGCACCTCCTTATTGAACAGGAAGGACTGGAGGCGGGGCCGCAGGGGGAGAAGCCCCTCTGGAGTAAAGAGAGTCCATAGATGGCGCCTGGTTACTAGGGGACGAGGCCACGGCTCTACCACTATAATGTATGATGGATGATGCACCTCCTCATCTGCTCCTCTGGTCTCCTCTTCGGTCCCATCTATCCTGCACAGCATCAAGTGGGTAGGCGGAGCCCAGTGGGGGACGACAAGAGCTTGCAGAAAGCATGAGGAGAGAGGAGTGAAGTGAGCAGCCACAGGAGCACCCCTCCTCCTCCTCCTATAATGTCACCACCAGCTCGGCAGTCGGGAGTAGGGGAGGGGGAGAGAAGGGGGCTGACAGGAGCCTCCAGAATGTGTGTACAGTCATGCATCATCTGCTGATTTCAACTACAGGCCTCCCTCACTGGGTACACCATGATGATGAAGAAGAGAGTGAGTATATATATATATATATATATATATATATATATATGTGTGATACAGATATCAGGTATGAGTGTGATGTGTGTGTCATGTGCTGTGTGTGTTTGTAATCTGTGTGCTGTCTCTGTTGTCCGTGTGCTGTGTCTCTGTCATCCGTGTGCTGTGTCTCTGTCATCCGTGTGCTGTGTGTCTGTCGTCTGTGTGCTGTGTCTCTGTCATCTGTGTGCTGTGTCTCTGTCATCTGTGTGCTGTGTCTCTGTCATCTGTGTGCTGTGTCTCTGTCATCTGTGTCTCTGTCATCTGTGTGCTGTGTCTCTGTCATCTGTGTGTTGTGTCTCTGTCATCTGTGTGCTGTCTCTGTCGTCAGTGTGCTGTGTCTCTGTCATCTGTATCTGTCATCTGTGTGCTGTGTCGCTGTCATCTGTGTCTCTGTCATCGTGTGTGCTGTGTCTCTGTCATCTGTGTGCTGTGTCCTGTCATCTGTGTCTCTGTCATCTGTGTGCTGTGTCTCTATCATCTGTGTTCTGTGTCTCTGTCGTCTGTTGCTTCTCTGTCATCTGTGTGCTGTGTCTCTGTCATCTGTGTCTCTGTCATCTGTGTGCTGTGTCTCTGTCATCTGTGTGCTGTGTCTCTGTCATCTGTGTCTCTGTCATCTGTGTGCTGTGTCTCTGTCATCTGTGTCTTTGTCATATGTGTGCTGTGTCATCTGTCATCTGTGTCTCTGTCATCTGTGTCTCTGTCATCTGTGTGCTGTGTCTCTGTCATCTGTGTGCTGTGTTACTGGTCATCTGTATCTCTGTCATCTGTGTGCTGTGTCTCTGTCATCTGTGTGCTGTATCTCTGTCATCTGTGTGCTGTGTCTCTGTCATTTGTGTGCTGTCTCTGTCGTCCGTGTGCTCTGTCTCTGTCATCTGTATCTGTCATCTGTGTGCTGTGTCGCTGTCATCTGTGTCTCTGTCATCTGTGTGCTGTGTCTCTGTCGTCTGTGTCTCTGTCATCTGTGTGCTGTGTCTCTGTCATCTGTGTCTCTGTCATCTGTGTGCTGTGTCTCTGTCATCTGTGTGCTGTGTCTCTGTCATCTGTGTATCTGTCATCTGTGTGCTGTGTCTCTGTCGTCTGTGTGCTGTGTCTCTGTCGTCTGTGTCTCTGTCATCTGTGTGCTGTGTCTCTGTCGTCTGTATGCTGTGTCTCTGTCATCTGTGTGCTGTGTCTCTGTCATCTGTGTGCTGTGTCTCTGTCGTCTGTGTCTCTGTCATCTGTGTGCTGTGTCTCTGTCGTCTGTGTGCTGTGTCTCTGTCATCTGTGTGCTATGTCTCTGTCGTCTGTGTCTCTATCATCTGTGTTCTGTGTCTCTGTCGTCTGTTTGCTGTGTCTCTGTCATCTGTGTGCTGTGTCTCTGTCATCTGTGTGATGTGTCTCTGTCATCTGTGTGCTGTGTCTCTGTCATCTGTGTCTCTGTCATCTGTGTGCTGTGTCTCTGTCATCTGTGTGCTGTGTCTCTGTCATCTGTGTCTCTGTCATCTGTGTGCTGTGTCTCTGTCATCTGTGTCTCTGTCATCTGTGTGCTGTGTCTCTGTCATCTGTGTGCTGTGTTACTGTCATCTGTGTCTCTGTCATCTGTGTGCTGTGTCTCTGTCATCTGTGTGCTGTATCTCTGTCATCTGTGTGCTGTGTCTCTGTCATCTGTGTGCTGTCTCTGTCATCTGTGTGCTGTGTCTCTGTCGTCTGTGTCTCTGTCATCTGTGTGCTGTGTCTCTGTCGTCTGTGTCTCTGTCATCTGTGTGCTGTGTCTCTGTCATCTGTGTCTCTGTCATCTGTGCGCTGTGTCTCTGTCATCTGTGTGCTGTGTCTCTGTCATCTGTGTATCTGTCATCTGTGTGCTGTGTCTCTGTCGTCTGTGTGCTGTGTCTCTGTCGTCTGTGTCTCTGTCATCTGTGTGCTGTGTCTCTGTCGTCTGTGTGCTGTGTCTCTGTCATCTGTGTGCTGTGTCTCTGTCATCTGTGTGCTGTATCGCTATCGTCTGTGTCTCTGTCATCTGTGTGCTGTGTCTCTGTCGTCTGTGTGCTGTGTCTCTGTCATCTGTGTGCTGTGTATCTGTCATCTGTGTCTCTGTCATCTGTGTGCTGTGTTTCTGTCATCTGTGTCTCTGTCATCTGTGTGCTGTGTCTCTGTCATCTGTGTGCTGTGTCTCTGTCATCTGTGTGCTGTGTTTCTGTCATCTGTGTCTCTGTCATCTGTGTGCTGTGTCTCTGTCATCTGTGTGCTGTGTTTCTGTCATCTGTGTCTCTGTTATCTGTGTGCTGTGTCTCTGTCATCCTTGTGTTGTGTCTCTGTCATCGGTTTGCTGTATGTGTTTCCGTCATCTGTCGTGTGTCTGTCATGTGTACTGTATGTGTGTCTCTCATCCGAGTGCAGTGTGTGTCTGTCATCCATGTGCTGCGTGTGTGTGTCTGTCATCCGTCACGGGGACACAGCACACAGGAAGGAGACAGGTGCAGTGGGGACAGACAGGGCACAGGGGGGGAGACAGGTGCAGGAGAGAGACACAGCAGGCAGGTGGGACACAGTGCACAGGTTGGAGACAGGCACAGGGGAGAGACAGCAAACAGGAGGGACAGAGACTGCGCAAAGGGGGGTGACAGGTACAGAGAGGGGAGAGACTGCACACATGGGGGAGAGACATGCACAGAGAGGGGCATTGCCAAGCTGTGACTCGGCCTCTATTGTCCAGACTTCAAGAAAATGGCCGCGGAGGCGGTGCATATGCAGATCAAGATCCGCAGCCATTTTCTGGAAGCTTGTGGCCCCTGCCTCCAGAGCTCAGCTCACCCCCTCAATGGGTGGGGCCCGGGGAGAGATCATATAGCCCTGTGGCTACTGCAGAGCTCAGCTCAAGCCCAGTCTGTTTGCCCCTAGCCCTCTACAGTGCTGTATATGTCCTCAGTTTCTCATATATGATGTATATATAGCAGTCTCCTATTGAATGTATTTGATTTACAAAAGTTATTGTCACAGAGTCGACTGCGCTCCAGATCAACACAAACCTGGAAGATCAGATATCACCGAACATTGCAGTACACAGAGAAGCAGCTGCAGCCATCAAATTAGGTGAGGTAATTAATTCATTAAATGTAGCCGGGTAATTTTTATGGTGATGTGCAGCCCCTGAATGATGGTAGGAATTTCCAAATGTCCCCTACCCCTGTACAGGGTAATAAATAACAGCACCAGTATTATTCTGCCTCATGTGGCATTTATTGTTCACATCCCTCAGCTCACATAAAGAACAATGTATAGAAAGAGATTAATGTGTGACTGGGGAGGACGTGGTGCAGAAAGGGAGTTATTCCAATAGTGGGCGGTGAAATAATGGAAGGTTCGAGGGGTGGAGGCGGAGCCTGGATGGAGGTGGGGCCTGGGTGGAGATTGGTGGAGGCGGAGATTGGGTGGAGTCTCAGGGGGGCCCCAA
Source organism: Allobates femoralis (assembly GCA_033576535.1). Lineage (NCBI taxonomy): Eukaryota > Metazoa > Chordata > Amphibia > Anura > Aromobatidae > Allobates > Allobates femoralis. Next base: position 410,020,275 of record JARQOC010000003.1, read on the forward strand.
AATTTTGCCCCTTAGGGGGCCCCGAATTTCCTAGTGGCAGCCCTGACTATGACAACGCTGAGACCTGCGCTTTATCGCTTTACTATAGCGCAGGTCTCATCGCTGTCCATAGCAACAGTGGTTACTATGGCAATGGTGACCATATGACAGTGCTGACACCTGCGCTTTACTATACTTAAGGGCTCAGCGCTGTGATATTGCCACCGTTGCCATAGTAACCGCTGTTGCTATGGACAGCGATGAGACCTGCGCTATAGTAAAGCACAAGTCTCAGCTCTCTCCATAGCGACAGCGGTTACAATGGCAACGGTTACTATATGACAGCACTGACACCTGCGCTTTACTATAGCGCAGGTCTCAGCGCTGTCATGTTCACCGTTGCCATAGTAACCGCTGTTGCTATGAACAGCGCTGAGACCTGCGCTTTACCGCTTTTCTATAGTGCAGGTCTCAGCGCTTTCATATACTAAGTGCTGAGGTCACCGTTGCCATAGTAGCCACTGTAACTATGGAAACAGTGACCTCACTGTTTACTATACCGCAGGTCTCAGCGCTGTCATTTAGTGATCAGAGACCACAGGAGCGAATGTGTTTATCCACCCCATGGTATCTGATGTAGCACAGCTAAGCCTTTCCAGGAAGAGAAAAGAAGAGGATCATGGAGGGGTACGATGGTGGGGAGTGGGTAATAAAAATGGAGTCACAAAGTGTCTCTGTGCGCTTTTTTTTTTTAATAAAATAATTTTTCTCTGTGTTGTGTCTTTTGTACTATGTAAGACTAGCTGTACTACCAGGCTTCGCCCGAGTTAATAACTGCTGTTAACAAAATAGAATGTGTTAACAAAAATGTATTCTGCACACAAAACAAATAGATATAAATGTAATTAACAGATTTAACTAAATTTGCCAAGTAATGTGAAGTAATTAGTTCTTCAATGATGTCATTTGGAAGCAGGAGTTGTACTTCCTAATGTTGTCCAAGAAATGCTTTGATGTTGTACTGGTACCTGTCATCAGAGACTTTAGGGGATCTGATGATGTCAGGAGAGGTGGAAGTTTTATCTTGCCATTTGCACAGCATAAACCTGGAGGTCCATCTTTCCATTTCAGGGCACTGCAATACATGCAGACCACATCCATTTTTCCTATCTGAACCTTAGGATTATCCTGATAGTTTATGTCTGACTGGTAACAAAAGGCAGCATGTTTCAAATCTCCAACCATTTCCTGTGCCCTGGTGGAAGAAATAGCAATTCTATTAGTGGCAAGTCGACCTTCTCTCTGCTGAGATGACTCATTGGCCCTTGAGGAAGCAGCTTCTCTTCTCTTATCTGCAAGCCTCGCTTCCCTCTCCTCAGAAAGTTCATTGGCTCTTGAGGAAGCAGTTCTTGTTCTCTTGTCTGCAAGCCTCGCTTCCCTCTCCTCAGAAAGTTCATTGGCTCTTGAGGAAGCAGTTCTTGTTCTCTTGTCTGCAAGCCTTGCTTCCCTCTCCTCAGAAAGTTTGCCTTAATTCCCTATATGGCACATGTGTTGCACATTGGCTGTTTTTAATCAGATGTTTATTTTTGGAAATTAAAGATAGCACACGTATGAGGCAAGTTGTGTGAGGCGATCTGTGCACGTCTCTGTCTGTGTGGTGTGTGTCCCTGGGGTGTGTATGTGTGTGTGTCCCTGTGGGGTGAGTGCATGTGTCCCTATAGGGTGTGTATGTGTGTGTGTCCCTGTGTGTGGGGGGTCTGTGTGGTGTGTGTGTGTGTCTGTGTTGTGTGTGTCTTTTTGTGGTGTGTGTTTGTGTGTGTCCCTGTGGGGTGAGTGCATGTGTCGCTATAGGGTGTGTATGTGTGTATGTCCCTGTGGAGGAGGTCTGTGTGGGGGGTGTGTGTCTCTTTGTGGTGTGTGTGTGTGTCCCTGTGGGGTGAGTGCATGTGTCCCTATAGCAGGGGTGGGGAACCTTTTCTCTGCAAAGGGCCATTTGGAAATTTAGAATATCATTCGCGGGCCGTATAAATTTGCGCACCGGTACAAGGTGGCCAGAGGCGCACGGGTACATGGGGGCCAGAGGCGCACGACACACGGGTACACGGGGGCCTGAGGCACACGACACACGTGTACACGGGGGGCCAGCCTCCCTGTCTCCCCCACAGCCTCCCCCACAGCCTCCCTCACAGCCTCCCCCACAGCCTCCCTGTCTCCCCCACAGCCTCCCTCACAGCCTCCCTGCCTCCCCCACAGCCTCCCTGTCTCCCCCACAGCCTCCGTCTCCCCCACAGCCTCCCTCACAGCCTCCCTGTCTCCCCCACAGCCTCCCTGTCTCCCTCACAGCCTCCCTCACAGCCTCCCCCACAGCCTCCCTGTCTCCCCCACAGCCTCCCTCACAGCCTCCCTGCCTCCCCCACAGGCTTCCTGTCTCCCCCACAGCCTCCCTGCCTCCCCCACAGCCTCCCTGCCTCCCCCACAGCCTCCCTGTCTCCCCCACAGCCTCCCCCACAGCCTCCGTCTCCCCCACAGCCTCCCTCACAGCCTCCCTGTCTCCCCCACAGCCTCCCTGTCTCCCCCACAGCCTTCCTGTCTCCCCCACAGCCTCCCCCACAGCCTCCCTGTCTCCCCCACAGCCTCCCTCACAGCCTCCCTGTCTCCCCCACAGCCTCCCCCACAGCCTCCCTGTCTCCCCCACAGCCTCCCCCACAGCCTCCCTCATAGCCTCCCTCATAGCCTCCCTCACAGCCTCCCTCACAGCCTCCTCCCTGTCTCCCCCACAGCCTCCCTCACAGCCTCCCTCACAGCCTCCCTGTCTCCCCCACAGCCTCCTTCACAGCCTCCTTCACAGCCTCCCCACAGCCTCCCTGTCTCCCCCACAGCCTCCCTCACAGCCTCCCTCACAGCCTCCCTCACAGCCTCCCTCACAGCCTCCTTCACAGCCTGCTTCACAGCCTCCCTCAAAGCCTCCCTGTCTCCCCCACAGCCTCCTTCATAGCCTCCCTCACAGCCTCCTTCACAGCCTCCCTCACAGCCTCCTTCACAGCCTCCCTCACAGCCTCCCTCACAGCCTCCCTCACAGCCTCCTTCACAGCCTCCCTCACAGCCTCCCCCACAGCCTCCCTGTCTCCCCCACAGCCTCCCTCACAGCCTCCTTCATAGCCTCCCTCACAGCCTCCTTCACAGCCTCCCTCACAGCCTCCTTCACAGCCTCCTTCACAGCCTCCCCCACAGCCTCCCTCACAGCCTCCTTCACAGCCTCCTTCACAGCCTCCCTCACCGCCTCCCTCACAGCCTCCTTCATAGCCTCCCTCACAGCCTCCCCCACAGCCTCCCTCACAGCCTCCCTCACAGCCTCCTCCCTGTCTCCCCCACAGCCTCCCCCACAGCCTCCCTCACAGCCTCCCTGTCTCCCCCACAGCCTCCTTCACAGCCTCCTTCACAGCCTCCCTGTCTCCCCCACAGCCTCCCTCACAGCCTCCCTCACAGCCTCCCCCACAGCCTCCTTCATAGCCTCCCTCACAGCCTCCCTCACAGCCTCCTTCACAGCCTCCTTCACAGCCTCCCCACAGCCTCCCTCACAGCCTCCCTCACAGCCTCCTTCACAGCCTCCCCCACAGCCTCCAGCAAAACTTACCATTGAGCTGTGGATGTGGAGCAGGGGTGCCGGAGCCCGGAGGGCACATCTGCAGGACGCTGCCTGCGGGGAGTAGCTGCGGGCCTGCGGCAGCTAGCGGTGGGCGCCGCCATGTTCTTTGTGGCCGGCGCCCACTAACAGTACAGCCGCTCGGTGGAAGCTGAGACTTCAACAAAATGGCCGCGGCTAATTGGAGACCGCGGCCATTGTGTAGAGGTCTCAACCTCTATTGACTGGCTGTACAGTTAGTGGGCGCCAGCCACAAAGAACATGGCGGCGCCCACCGCTAGCTAGCTGCCGCAGCTTCTCCTCGCCAGGGCCGGGCGGCGGTCGATCGCCTAGCTGTCGTCCCGGCCCTGGCGGGCCGGATGAGATAACGTGGCGGGCCGGATCCGGCCCGGGGGCCGGACGTTCCCCACCACTGCCCTATAGGGTGTGTATGTGTGTGTGTCCCTGTGGGGGGGGGGGGTGTCTGTGTAAACTGTATGTTGATGCCTTTGCCCAAAAAGCTCTACTTTTTTCATTAATGATATTAACGTCTTAGTACTAAGTATAATATATTAATATAGCTAGTTATTTTGGTAGAAGGAAGTGGTGGAATCATCTACTATATAATTGTCTAAGGGTTTTTTGTGTCTGTCGTTGAAATTGCACGGCAGACACAGGCCACTCACACAGGCCCGCGGCCCCCCCACTCCTCCTGTCCCCGTGGCCCCCCCGCTCCTCCTGTCCCCGCGACCCCCAGCTCCTCCTGTCCCCGCGTCCCCCCCCCCCCCGCTCCTCCTGCCCCCCCGCGTCCCCCCCACTCCTCCTTGGTGATAATAAAAATAAAAAAACCCTCATAGAGGATACTCACCCGTCTGCCGGCGCGCTCCACCTACGTCTTCTAGCTCCTTCATGGCTTGAGGACCTGTCGTTGCCTGGGAAACCGATCAGCTGATCGGTTTCCCAGGCAACGACAGGTCCTGTGAGCCGGCAAATGGGTGAGTATCCTCGCATCCATCCTGCCATCCCCCTGCCACCACCATCCTGCCGACTCCATCCTGCCCCCCCCCCCGCCGTCCCCGTCCTGCCCCCCCCACCAGCTCCATCCTGCCCCCCCCCTCGCCGGCTCCATCCTGCCCAACCCCTGCCGACTCCATCCTGCCCAACCCCTGCCGACTCCATCCTGCCCCCACCCCACCGGCTCCATCCTGCCCCCCACCAGCTCCATCCTGCCCCCCCCTCGCCGGCTCCATCCTGCCCAACCCCTGCCGACTCCATCCTGCCCCCCCTGCTGGCTCCATCCTGCCCCTCCCCTGCCGGCTCCATCCTGCCCTGCTCGCTCCATCCTGCCCCCCCCCGCCGGCTCCATCCTGCCCCGCTCGCCTCCATCCTGCCCCCCCACCGGCTCCATCCTGCCCCCCCCCGCCAGATCCATCCTGCCCCCCCCCCGCCAGATCCATCCTGCCCTGCTCGCTCCATCTTGCTCCCCCGCCGGCTCCATCCTGCCCCCCCCCCCGCCGGCTCCATCCTGCCCCGCTCGCCACCATCCTGCCCCTCCCCCGCCGGCTCCATCCTGCCCCCCCCTGCCGGCTCCATCCTGTCTCGCCAGCTCCATCCTGCCCCCCCAACACAATACCGCCCCCCATCACCATCCTGCCCCCCCGGCAGTTAGAGGTCATGTGACCGATCAGCTGATCGGTTTCCCAGGCAACGACAGGTCCTAAAGGCCTGTAGGACCTAGAAGACGGAGGTGGAGCAAGACGGCAGACAGATGAGTATCCTCACTGAGGATTATTTTACTTTTGGATTCAAGCATAGAAATGAAAGCCGGGCACTGACCTGTTAACAGCGTTACTCCTATACTCCTGTGGCGGGCTGTGGAATCTCCTGTTGCTCAGCCAGAGTTCAAGACAATATATCCAAAGATAAAAAAGATGGCAGCACTCAGCATTCCAGTTTGCAGCTGATTATTTTAATGCAAAAATTACAGCAGCAGGTGCATGATACAGGGAGGGAGGTGCTAGGACCGACGGTGTCCAGCTTCTACGGCTCCAGTGTACCTAATTTTACTTTTACTGTGGAGGAGCAGGGGGGCTGCGGGGAGTGGAGTATCACCATATACCATAGTGCTGCTATACATGTACTGTAATGTACCGCCATATACCATAGTGCTGCTATACATGTACTGTAAAGTACCACCATATACTATAGTGCTGCTATACATGTACTATACTGTACCGCCATATACTATAGCGTTGCTATACATGTACTGTAATGTACCGCCATATACCATAGCGCTGCTACACATGTACTGCCGTATACTATAGAGCTGCTATACTTGTGCTGTAATGTACCTCCATATACTATAGTGCTGCTATACATGTACTGTAATGTACCACCATATACCATAGCGCTGCTATACATGTACTGTAATGTACCACCATATACCATAGCGCTGCTATACATGTACTGTGATGTACCGCCATATACCATAGCACTGCTATACATGTAATGTACTGCCATAAACCATAGCGCTGCTATACATGTAATGTAATGTACCGCCATATACTATAGTGCTGCTATACATGTGCTGTAATGTACCGCCATATACTATAGTGCTGCTATACATGTACTGTAATGTACCACCATATACCATAGCGCTGCTATACATGTACTGTAATGTACCGCCATATACCATAGCACTGCTATACATGTAATATACTGCCATAAACCATAGCGCTGCTATACATGTAATGTAATATACCGCCATATACTATAGTGCTGCTATACATGTGCTGTAATGTACCACCATATACCATAGCGCTGATATATTAGTTCACTCACGTTGACTGAACAAGTTCTGTCAGTCACAGCATGTCAACTACATACATATTCTAGAATACCCGATGCATTAGAATCGGGCCACCATCTAGGAGACAAAGAAGAGATATGCTGTGGATCTTGATGACACAGGTAGTCATATATTAGTTATCTTAGTGAAGAATATTAACAGGTATATAAATGTGGAGAGGGAAATGATATAATACCTACCCTTAGCAGGTAGAAGATAGAAGAATCTGAACTCAAATCAAGTACCGTAATCAACAAAAGAATTAGTGACAACTAAAAGGTAAAATAGCCATAACATGTAATATAGACGCCAGTTGACACCTATAGGATTATATATAGACACTAATACAGTCTATGTTTTTAGGACTCCACAGACGACCCAAAGAAGATACAAGGCCACTAGAGATCGTGCACCTTTCCAAATATTTAATCACAGGAACTAAAATAATTGTGGGATGTATAATTAACTGGCATCCAAATTTAAGTTTTTAATTTTTATTAATTTTATTAAAAGTGAATTTTATATGTAATTTTATGAAATTTTACGTGGAAATACCAATTAAATAAGCATCCGGAATAACGGTTAATCAGCATAATTTGCTATGGTTATTGGATAGCTATTGATTAAGGGTTTCTGTTAGCGCTGGGCCCACATCACATATATTTTTTAGGAAAAGAAAAATTGACGAGAGATTTCAATGCAAGAATGTGCGGATGATGGGAAAGAACCTCGACTAACATCCAAACAAGTTCAAGCTGCCCTGCAGTCCGATGGTACAACAGTGTCAACCCATACTATCCGTCTGAATGAAAAGGGATTGCCAAAACTTACCTGAGAAAGTCTAAAACGTTTTGGAAGAATGTTCTCTCTTTTTGGGCAAAGGCATCAACATAGAGTTTACCGGAGAAGAAAAGAGGCATTCAAAGAAAAGAACACGGTCCCTACAGTCAAACATGGCGGAGGTTCCCTGATGATTTGGGGTTGCTTTGCTGCCTCTGGCACTGGACTGCTTGTGAAGTCTGAAGACTACCAACAAATTTTGCAGCATAATGTAGGGCCCAGTGTGAGAAAGCTGGGTCTCCCTCAGAGGTCATGGGTCTTCCAGCAGGACAATGACCCAAAACACACTTCAAAAAGCACTAGAAAATGGTTTGAGAGAAAGCACTGGAGACTTCTAAGGTGGCCCACAATGAGTCCAGACCTGAATCCCATAGAACACCTGTGGAGAGATCTAAAAATGGCAGTTTGAAGAAGGCACCCTTCAAATATCAGGGACCTGGAACAAGTTTGCCAAAGAAGAATGGTCTAAAATTCCAGCAGAGCATTGTAAGAAACTCATTGATGGTTACCGGAAGCGGTTGATCGCAGTTATTTTGGCTAAAGGTTGTGCAACCAAGTATTAGGCTGAGAGTGCCAATACTTTTGTCTGGCCCCTTTTTGGAGTTTTGTGTGAAATGATCAATGTTTTGCTTTTTGCTTCATTCTCTTTTGTGTGTTTTCATTGAAGACAAATTACATGAAGGTAATAATACCAAAGAATTTGTGATTGCAATCATTTTCAGGAAGAAACTGAGTATTATCTGACAGAATTGCAGGGGTGTCAATACTTTTGGTCACAACTGTATACACTGTGTGCAGAATTATTAAGCAAATGAGTATTTTGATCACATGATACTTTTTATACATGTTGTCCTACTCCAAGCTGTATAGGCTTGAGAGCCAACTACCAATTAAGTAAATCAGGCGATGTGCATCTCTGTAATGAAGAGGGGTGTGGTGTAATGACATCAACACCCTATATAAGTTGTGCTTAATTATTAGGCAAATGCCTTTCCTTAGGCAAAATGGGTCAGAAGAGAGATTTGACGGGCTCTGAAAAGTCCAAAATTGTGAGATGTCTTGCAGAGGGAGGCAGCAGTCTTGAAATTGCCAAACCTTTGAAGTGTGATTACTGAACAATCAAGCGTTTCATGGCAAATAGCCAACAGGGTCGCAAGAAATGTGTTGGGCAAAAAAGGCACAAAATAACTGCCCATGAATTGAGGAAAATCAAGCGTGAAGCTGCCAAGATGCCATTTGCCACCAGTTTTGCCATATTTCAGAGCTGCAACATTACTGGAGTATCAAAAAGCACAAGGTGTGCTATACTCAGGGACATGACCAAGGTAAGAAAGGCTGAAAAATTACCACCTTGAACAAGAAACATAAGATAAAATGTCAAGACTGGGCCAAGAAATATCTTAAGACTGATTTTTGAAAGGTTTTATGGACTGATGAAATGAGAGTGACTCTTGATGGGCCAGATGGATGGGCCAGAGGCTGGATCAGTAAAGGGCAAAGAACTCCACTCTGACTCAGACACCAGCAAGGTGGAGGTGGGGTACTGGTATGGGCTGGTATCATCAAAGATGAACTTGTGGGACCTTTTCAGGTTGAGGATGGAGTGAAGCTCAACTCCCGGACCTACTGTCAGTTTCTGGAAGACAACTTCTTCAAGCAGTGGTACAGAAAGAAGTCAGTATCGTTCAAGAAAAACATGATTTTCATGCAGGACAATGCTCCATCACATGCATCCAACCACTCCACAGCGTGGCTGGCCAGTAAAGGTCTAAAAGAAGAAAAAAACAATGTCATGGCCCCCTTGTTAACCTGATCTGAACCCCATAGAGAACCTGTGGCTCCTCCTAAAATGTGAGGTCTACAGGGAGGGAAAACAGTACACCTCTCGGAATAGTGTCTGGGAGTCTGTGGTAGCTGCTGCACACAATGTTGATCGTAAACAGATCAAGCAACTGACAGATTCTATGGATGGAAGGCTGTTAAGGGTCACCATAAAGAAAGGTGGCTATATTAGTCACTAATTTGTGATGAGCTGCCGTAAAGTAATCTCTTGCATGCGCAATGCGCATTGCGAGGTCCTCGATACACCCAATTGGTGTACCGACGTCATGATAGTCAGATATGACGCGATTAGCGTCATACCAGCTAATCCGCACCCATGGAGGGGGAGAATGATGCTCCACAAGGATTATCACACCTATCGGGGCGTGAATAATTGCACTACAGGCAGGGGAAAGAGGCCACAGAGAACGCCCTGTGTGACTTCTCAAGACATCAGAAGCCGCAGATCTAGAGGTATATAAAGCAGTTTTATAAACATTCAAAGCACACAATTTTTACACAAAGGGATAGGTATAATAGCATAATGATGGTGCAGGGACAGGTATTAATAGGCTGGGGGGTGATTTTTAGGGGTCAGGTTCCCTTTAAGTGGCTGCTACACTTTAGGTGCTCAGTGCAACCGAGCGCTGCTGGAGAAAGGTGGGCGCTGCAATGTAAGCCTTCAGGGAAGCAATGTACATAGAGGTAATTATGAGGCACTATACCGCTATGTATAGTGCCTCCCAATCGGGTATTGCAAAAAAAAAGGCCCGGGGATGAAGGGGTTAATAACAAAATAGAACTTCTCCAGACACGGTCAACACCACTCACCACGATGGCTCTGGATCTGTGCCCAGATGCTGGCTATGCGCTCGCTGGATTTGTACCGCAGGTTTGCCAGCTTCTTCCGTATCTGTCTAGTGGAGCACTCCACCCCAAAGTTTCTTGATAGGCCGCGACGGATCCTCCGCAGCACAGCCTGCTTGTGAAGGACGGGATGCTGATGCTTTGCATTGCTGGCATAATCCCTGGCATCCATTTCCCTTATCAAATAGAGGGCCTCTGCATCTCCCCAGGGTGAACAATGCCTCCTGGCCCCATGCTCCTGCCTGTGCACACTAGGCTGCATCAACGAGCCCACCAGAGTTCAAAGGACACCGGAAGAAGCGTCATGATGTCACGCCACACTAGCGTCGCCGTAGGGGACGCTGCTGCGTCCGTGAAGGGAAGCGCCGTCAATACAGAGTATCCTGTCTGACCAGAGATGCTGCTGCGTTTGCCAAGTGACGCGTCCTCAATACAGCGTCTCCGATCAGATGGGAAACCTTGTGTGTGCACCGTTGCTGTTTAAATGTATGGATATCTTTACATCTAGATTTTTAGATAGATAGGTATATAGATATAGGAATATATATGTATGCATATTTGTATGTCTGTATGTATTTGTATATGTAGGTATCTGTACACATATGTGTATACGTATGTATCTGAATATGTATGTGTATATGGATGTAACTGTATACATATGAGTACACGCATGTATACGTGTGTATGTATCTGTATACGCATGTGTATATATGGGAAGAGAGAGGGCTGCACATGTGTACGGCCCAATTGAAATCAATGGTGCTGTCACCATTAAAATCAATGAGGCTGTCACACGTCTGTGCAGAATGGACTGCTGCGTGCACAGGCCTTTACTAGTGAAAGAATGACAAACTAAGCTTTTGTAAAGTAAAACGTACAGTTGATTAGACAAATCATTACAGGAAATTAAAGTACTGTATAAATGTTAAATAAAACAGTCCAGAAAAATGTGGTGCGTCTTAGGAATGTATTCCCTTTTCAGGGTACCCTACAGTAAAAAGGAGGGAGGGGGGACGTGGAGGAATGCCGGACAACGGTTCGTTTCGTGCCCTGAAAGGCACTTCTGCTGGTCATGTTCTGAAATCTGCGATCAATGATCCAAGGATTTATCGCAGTCATATCTAGGTGTAACACGCAACGACGTCCTAACGATGTTGTTTGAATGACTCCAAACCCGTGACGTTTGAGTGATATCGTTCACGATCTCGTACCGTGTAACTGGGCCTTATGTGTGCCGGGGGCTTTACTCTCAGCAGCAAGAATGTGGTATGCATGGTTGGAGTCATGGCCAACTACATTTTAAGAGATTGATCTTGTGGCTGACACATTGTCACGAGATGATTATGGAGATGGTGATGAAAGCAAGGTGTCTATTGTGAGCTGCAGGAACCTCCAACCTCCCTGCCCACCAGGGCATTCTAAGACCCTACACAATCTGATCACACCAGCAACTACAACAATCTAATACGATTACAAATCATTCGGAAACATGTTTTTTCCAAACATTTTTGCTGTTTTTTTTGTATATATTTTTGCAAATCTGTACATATATAATGGAATAATATACAACATGAGACAATAACATATAACAAAATAATACGTTTAAATAAAATAATAATGCAAATAATAAGATACAAACTACGGTCACTCCCCAGAGTATAATCACTAGAGTTGTGTGAGGGAGCGACAGGACACGCACAATCACTTCCGGAAGCCGTAGGATACTTTTTTCGGGGAAGAATTTTCAGTACGGACCACACAGCTCAGCGTTCACCGGAAGTTGTCGGGAGGGCTTAGGAAAAGATGGCCGCGCTGACAGGTGAGAGGGGTCACCAAAACATTCACCTCACTTCAAGGACATGACGTGCTGCAGATTGCGCAGATATCCAGGTGTATAGCACACACTGCCTGCCGGGTACATAATGTGCTCCAGTGCTGTAGATATACATGTATATAGCACACACTGTCCGCCAGGTACATGATGTGTGCTGCAGTGCTGTAGATATACATGTATATAGCACACACTGTTTGCCAGGTACATGATGTGTGCTGTAGATATACATTTATATAGCACACACTGCCTGCCGGGTACATGATGTGTGCTGCAGTGCTGTAGATATACATGTATATAGCACACACTGTCCGCCAGGTACATGATGTGTGCTGCAGTGCTGTAGATATACATGTATATAGCACACACTGTCCGCCAGGTACATGATGTGTGCTGCAGTGCTGTAGATATACATGTATATAGCACACACTGTCTGCCAGGTACATGATGTGTGCTGTAGATATACATGTATATAGCACACACTGCCTGCCGGGTACATGATGTGTGCTGCAGTGCTGTAGATATACATGTATATAGCACACACTGTCCGCCAGGTACATGATGTGTGCTGCAGTGCTGTAGATATACATGTATATAGCACACACTGTCTGCCAGGTACATGATGTGTGCTGTAGATATACATGTATATAGCACACACTGCCTGCCGGGTACATGATGTGTGCTGCAGTGCTGTAGATATACATGTATATAGCACACACTGTCCGCCAGGTACATGATGTGTGCTGCAGTGCTGTAGATATACATGTATATAGCACACACTGTTTGCCAGGTACATGATGTGTGCTGTAGATATACATTTATATAGCACACACTGCCTGCCGGGTACATGATGTGTGCTGCAGTGCTGTAGATATACATGTATATAGCACACACTGTCCGCCAGGTACATGATGTGTGCTGCAGTGCTGTAGATATACATGTATATAGCACACACTGTCCGCCAGGTACATGATGTGTGCTGCAGTGCTGTAGATATACATGTATATAGCACACACTGTCTGCCAGGTACATGATGTGTGCTGTAGATATACATGTATATAGCACACACTGCCTGCCGGGTACATGATGTGTGCTGCAGTGCTGTAGATATACATGTATATAGCACACACTGTCCGCCAGGTACATGATGTGTGCTGCAGTGCTGTAGATATACATGTATATAGCACACACTGTCCGCCAGGTACATGATGTGTGCTGCAGTGCTGTAGATATACATGTATATAGCACACACTGCCCGCCAGGAACATGATGTGTGCTCCAGTGCTGCAGATAGCTGAGAGCGCACATATACATGTATATAGCACACACTGCCCACCAGGAACATGATGTGTGCTCCAGTGCTGCAGATAGCTGAGAGCACACATATACATGTATATAGCACACGCTGCCCGCCGGTACATGATGTGTGCTCCAGTGCTGCAGATAGCTGAGAGCGCATATATACATGTATATAGCACACACTGCCCGCCAGGTACATGATGTGTGCTCCAGTGCAGTCAGATAGCTGAGAGCGCACATATACATGTATATAGCACACACTGTCCGCCAGGTACATGATGTGTGCTCCAGTGCAGTAGATAGCTGAGAGCGCACATATACATGTATATAGCACACACTGTCCGCCAGGTACATGATGTGTGCTCCAGTGCTGCAGATAGCTGAGAGCGCACATATACATGTATATAGCACACGCTGCCCGCCGGGTACATGATGTGTGCTCCAGTGCTGCAGATAGCTGAGAGCGCATATATACATGTATATAGCACACACTGCCCGCCAGGTACATGATGTGTGCTCCAGTGCAGTAGATAGCTGAGAGCGCACATATACATGTATATAGCACACACTGTCCGCCAGGTACATGATGTGTGCTCCAGTGCAGTAGATAGCTGAGAGCGCACATATACATGTATGTAGCACACACTGCCCGCCGGGTACATGACATGTGCACCAGGACTTTAGATAGCTGAGAGTGCACATATATATGTTTATAGCACACATTGGGTACATGCCGCGTGCTACAGGCCTTTATTCTTTATTTACTCTGCTTCTCTACAGTTCCCAGGTTGTCTCGAGTCTGGCTGCAGACTACACGGTGAGTTAGATGGCCATGGTCGTTCATTCCATCCAAGTGTAATGGTATGTCCTGAAAATAGTCCATTTCTGATATTCTCTTTCCTTCTGCAGACCTGTAACTACTGCAGCCCTCCATTCTCGTGTTTGGCAGACCACCACAGACAGTGACAATGGCATCAGGTAATGTATGTGTAGCTGCAGAGAGTTTCTAGCATAATAGTATATAATCTTCCTAGCGGAATGTAGGGCAGAACGCTGCCTATTGGGGTGTGTAGCAGAAAGCTGCCTAGCAGGATGTATGTTGGAACGCTGGTAAGCGGGATATATGGGGGAATGCTGCCTTCACATAATCGGGACCCATAAGTGATGAGAGTAAGGCGGCTGTCACACGCTTCAATCTTGTGAGCGATATTGTTAGCGATCACATGCATGCGTGATCGCTAACAATATCGTTCACATCGTTGGTGAGCTGTCACACAGGCAGACTCACCAGCGATGTGGAGCAGCGAGATCGCTGGTAACCATGGTACATATCGGGTTACTAGGCACCGCACTGCGCTTAGTAACCCGACGTGTACCATAGATTACCATCTCCCAGCATAGGCTCTGCCGCTGGGAGATCGTTCATCGTGGTGTCACACACCACGATGAAGCAGATTGAACAAGCGATTATCGCTTGATATGAGCTCCGGCTCTATATCTGCGATCAAACAATCAAGCGATTTTACAGTGTAAAATCGCTTGATTACACGCAGCGACGCACAGACGATATCGCTTAAGCGATATCGTTCAAGAAATTGATGCGTGTGACGGCCGCCTAATGTATAGCTGAGGGCCCTCAGTCATCAAACCATTATGTAAAATTCTCAATACAACTTAGAAAGCTAAAAGCAAAAAAAGTGTCCTGTTTATTTTACTGATCCACTGGAAATCAGACTCTGATATCTTCCCGAAATCTGCCAGTTTGACTTCCTTGTGACTTCCAAAGCCAAACAGTGATATCCATGACCATTTGTTGAAAAACAGTGCACTCCTGATAGTGGTCTGTGCATGGAATTAAGCTAAGCGAGTTGCATTGGAGAAAAAAAAGCTTGACCTTAGCCAAGAGCGCCACTCGAGACAACCCTCTACACAATGATCCGCTCATTCAGTTTCTCTCATCTCCAACAGCTAGCTGTTATTGCTGTGGCCTTGCATATATTCCTTATTAATGGCGGTCTGTGTAATACATGGATATTTTAGGTCCATCAGAGCAAGGCTTTATTCTGGCACATTTGTGAGGTTTCCCATTTATTATGTTCCTATGCTCTAATAGGGATATGGTCAGAGGTCAATCTGATGGAAAAGTGCTTATACAGCTATTGCACTTCTCTGGCACTTTCCATTATCGTGATGTAAGTAACTTTCCAATGAGTTGTGTGCAGCATGTCTCTCTTACCAATGAACACTAATTATCAAGTGCCAGAGAAACCATCAACAGGTATCTTTAAAGGGAACTCCGGGGACAGATTTTTATTGTACCGTCCTTGCCCTTCTACATGATGAAGCAGAGCTGTCAGTTCTAAGATGTTAAGATAATTTATAAATCAATAAAATCATATCTGCTCCTCAGCTCTCAACCCTCCCTCAGGGAACAAATAGGTTACAGAGAAGATTCAGTCCTGCTGCTGCTGAGAGCAGAGGAGTGTGGTGAGGACATAGCCACCAGGGGCTACATGATCATCCTACATTTCAGCCCTCTCATACTTGTATGAACAGGTGGCATGGCCACCAGCCCCATGGTCGCACTACATTCCAGCCCCTACTATACATCCTATGTAATGTAGGAACAGGGGTGTTTTCCCTTCAGATAACAATCATGTCACCAATAAGACATAAATACACACTGTGATCCTCTGCTTTACAACTGATGACAGTGCATAATGTGTACTGCCATGTATCAGGCCAGGGGCAGAGGCAGGGCACTGCATTGGTTGATTCAGCTCTGCCATCGTCTCCCCTCCCCCCATATTAGTTTGGTAGGTTCCTGACCTAATAAATAGACAGACATGTGAAAGATGGATAATGGATAGATCGGTAAATATTTTTTAAGCCCATATATGCTTGGTGAACAGTATAAGGAACAGAGCATATTAATGGAACCTTTGGGTTTATATCATGTCTAACAGATGCTGCAGCAGACTGTTTGTTGCTTTACTGAGACTGAGGAGACTGTGACAATCTATACTGCTAAAGCTTCAGTGGTAAGGAACCTACCAAATTGATATGGGGGAGGGGAGATCATGGCAGTGCTGAATCAACTAATGCAGTTCTCTGCTTGTGCTCCTGGCATGATACATGGCAGTACACATTATGCACTGTCATGGGTTGTACAGCAGAGGATCACAGTGTGTATTTGTATCTTCTTAGTGACATGGTTGCTATTTGAAGGGAGAACACCTCTGTTCTTACATTACATAGGATGTATATCAGAGGCTGGATTGTAGTGTGACTATCGGGCCAGCGGCACCTGTTCATACAGAAGTGTGAGGGGGCAGGAATGTAAGATGATCCAGAAGCCCTTAAGCTCCACGCCTCTTGACACACCTCCAGCTCTCTGCTGCAGCCTGAAGCTGAATTTCTCTGTCTCATGCGGGAAGGGTGAGAGCAAAAGAGCAGGTATGCTTTTATTGATTTATAAGTGATCTATAGATCCTAGCACTGTAGTGGACAGCTCTGCTTCATCATGTAGAGAGCAGGAACAGTAGAAAAAAATTCTCTCCCATAGTTTCCCTTTAAAGGGAACCAACCACCGAAAAACCCCTATCTAACCTATAAATATCTGTCCCTGGAGCCTAAAATGACTATTCCAACCATCCCTGACTGACTAAATCTACCTATCTACATGCCCAATAAATGACTTTTTATACTTACCAAATCCTTGTCGAATGGGCGTTCCTCCAGGCTCTTTGTCAGCGAGGCGGGTCTCCTCGCCACACTCGCACCCGCCTCGCTGCTGTCCATCTTCTTCCCAGGATTCAAATTACTCGCAATGAGCGGGTCACGTGCTGCAGGCCCCGCGTCACTTCCGCCCGCCCGCCGCGTCGCTGGGTCTATGACGCGCCCAGGCCAGCTTCAGCATGCTATCTGCACATGCTCGGAAGCCGTCCTGGGTGTACCAGTGACGTGGTGGGCGGAAGTGACGCGGGGCCTGCAGCACGTGACCCGCTCATTGCGAAGACGCGATGGGCGGGTAATTTGAATCCTGGGAAGAAGATGGACAGCAGCGAGGCGGGTGCGAGTGCGGCGAGGAGACCCGCCTCGCTGACAAAGAGCCTGGAGGAACGCCCATCCGACAAGAATTTGGTAAGTATAAAAAGTGATTTATTGTGCGTGTAGTTAGGTAGATTTAGTCAGTCAGGGATGGTTAGAATAGTCATTTTAGGCTCCAGGGACAGATATTTATAGCTTAGATAGGGTTTTTTTGGTGGTTGGTTCCCTTTAAGGCCTCACTGCACTTGCAGAATCTCTTTTCTGTGCTCTCTGCTGCTATCCATTTGCGTTACAAATCATCTTCGGCTGACAATGACTTCTGTACCTAAATAAATGTGTAGCGCGAAGTGGAAAAATGGTTCATTGCCATGGGCACCAAAAACATTTCCTGTAAGATTTCCTGTTATCCCCAATATCGGTGGTAGTGGCAAGATTATTCTGCTGCTGTTTTTGTATCTGAGCTATTCAGGTGAGCAGAGCGCCATGACCCATAAGCTTCTATTGAAATCCTAATAGTACCCACTAAAAGTTTGCCCAATGTGCAATTGTAACCCTTCCTCCACCCCAATGGTTATATTTAAGGTTTGTTCACTCTAGCATATAACTCTGAAGAGTGCAATCCGATAAAAAGAATTACACCTGAACCAATCTTATTCAATGAGGCAGTGCAGATCTGCTTTTTTTTCTTCGCTGTATTCGGCATGAGGGAAAAAACCGGTGTGATGCAAGAAAACAATGTAACGCCATATGTCTCATCAGTATATCATCTGAATTGTATGGATGCATTACATTCTGTAAATGCTCCTGTTGAAGATTGATAACTGCTGAGGAAGAAAACAGATTGCACATGGCCACCACATGGGAGAGGAGGGAGAAGAGTCGGCCCACATTTCTGGGTGACAATGGGAACGATTATTTTTATTTTTTTTCTCTCTATTTGCTTGTGTGATCCCAACCTTATGCTGAATAGTCTGATCAGTTGTCTTATTTGTTTCAGTTCTTTACCTGTCAGACAGAAGAGTAGCGCTGTCACAGCAGCAAAACCATCTGCAGTAAGCGGCAAAGGAGAGTTTATAGTCACAAAGCTTGATGATCTGGTGAATTGGGCAAGACGGGTAAGGTTTACTGATACAATTGGCGTAATTGACCTTGAGTGTAACTTGTCATATACAGTGCTCAACATAGATAAGTGCACCCCCTTTGAAAAGAAATATTTCCACAATTTTTACAATTGAGTTTTATAGAATTTTTTTTTTTTTTAACCCATAAAGTGAAAGTAAGGATATTCTTACGACTCTCAGTCCAAAATCTTCAGATTTGCTTAAATTAGTCGATGAAGAAAATTGAATACACCCTACATCAAAAACATACACACCAAGTTTTCTAGGCATGGAATGAATAAGTTGGTGACATATTGCAACATCTTTTTCCATTCTTCAAGAATGACTCTTTGAACCTGGATGCTGGTTGGAAAGTGATGCTCAACTTGTCTCTACAGAATTCTCTATAATGTATTCAGTTGGGTTCAGATTAGTAGACATACTTGGCCACTGAATCACATTAACCCTATTCTTCAGAAATGCAATAGTGCCCTTAGATATGTGTGTTAGATCATTTTCATGTTAGAAAATTGCCCGTCTACTAAGGCTGCCTTCACACTTGCGGACCTTTTCCGCAGCGTCCTGCAGAGGAGATCCGCAAGCTGACCGCAGCCACCGCCAGCCCCCATGTCACGTTCAGGGTGCGGACGAGAGTGTGTGATTTGTGCGCAGCCATCCGCCTGCGTACAAATCACATATTGCAGTGAATGGGAGCGCGTGGTCATGCGCAGACCTGCGCATGACCGTGCGTTCCCATTATAAACATAAAGGCTGCGGTCAGCTTGCAGATCCCCTCTGCAGACGCTGCGGAGGTGTCCGCAAGTGTGAAGGCAGCCTTAGAGCACGGAGTGATGGTAGTATCTCTTTAAATATAGAGCAGTACATGTGTGAATTCATAATACCATCAATGAAATGTAGCTCCCTGACACCAGTAGCACCAATGCAGCCCCACATCAGAACACTACATGTTTCACTATTGGCATAATACATTTTTCTTTGTAGTCCTCACCTTTACGACACCATACAGTTTTGAAATAGTCAGTTACCAAAAGGACATTTTTGTTGGTCTCATCACTCCAGAGTATACAGTCCCATTAGCTGAAGTTCTTGGTCTATGGGTTTAGGAAAGGCTTTATTCATGGTTACTTCTTTAGCTAACTGAAATGAATTTGAACATCCGAAGATGCTCCTGTTTAGGCGTTAAGGCGTAACCGTTGTTTACATTTTTATTTAACAGTAATGTAGAGCAGGTGAATATAATCAAGTTTCACATAAACTTTATTAATAAATCAGGAAGGAAAGCATTAAAAAAAAACCTTCCACAAGATGTCCTCAGCAGGCTGTCTGTGAAGCTCATTCTTAGTCACCTCCACAATCATGGGGCGTGGCCTAGCTGCGTTCATGCTCTCACCATGCTGAGCTCAAACAGCTGCTTGGAGAACTTATCTGAATCCTCATTCACATGGCCTCTGCTCTGTGCTGAGCAGAGCCACAGAGAAGTCAGATACGATCTCCCAGCAGCTGTTTGAGCCCAGCATGGTGAGAGCATGAACGCAGCTAGGCCACGCCCTATGATTGTGGAGGTGATGAGAATGAGCATTACACACAGTCTGCTGAGGACATCTTGTGGAAGGTTTTTTAATGCTTTCCTTCCTGATTTATTAATAAAGTTTATGTGAAACTTGATTATATTCACTTGCTCTACATTACTATTAAATAAAAATGTAAACAACGCTTATGCTTTAACTACCGTGGTTGACCTGAGTGTCTCTGTGAGATGGTAGTGGCTTTATCTTTGTTACATTTTTGTATCATATTTGCTAATAGTATTCTGACAAGTAAAGCTTTGCTGGCCTTTTTTTTTTTTTTTTTTTTCTTTAGACTTCACCTGTATTGGTTAAAGAAATTATTTTCGGTCTCAGGTTTTTGACATTCCTTTTCCATAAAGCACTATGGAATAAATATATAATATGGTGCCATTACTGACATCATAAAATGAGAAAGGGTTTTTTTTTAAGTAACCGCCTTTTAGTTCACTTTCTGCTGGTGGGCCCCTTTTGAATGATAGTACTTACATTTGGTTAAATTCTTGTTCACTAGAGTTTTGTAATCTCATCTTTGGCTTTACTCCTAAAGCCCCCGTCACACATAATGAGATCGTTAGCGAGCTCATTGCTAAGTCCCAGATTTTGTGACGGAACAGCGATCTCGCTAACTATCTCGTTGTGTGTGACACTTAGCAGCGATCAGGCCCCTGCTGTGAGATCGCTGATCGTTACAAAGTGCTCTGGGTCATTTTTAGGTCATTGCACTCCCGCTGGGAACGCTGCATCGCTGTGTGACAGGGACAACAACCAGCGATCTCAATACTATGCCCAAGAGTGACAATTCCCAACGACCTCCTATCATTCCGGATCATTGCTGAGTCGCTGGTGAGATCTGACTGTTTGACATCTCACCAGCGATCCCAAAGTGACGCACCAGCGATCCCTAAGTATGTTATCGTTGTTGGGATCGCTGTTGCGTCGTTGTGTGTGACGGAAGCTTAAAGGCGACGACAGACACTTCAATTTGATGAACGATATTGTTAGCGATCACATGCACGTGCGATCGCTAACAACATCGTTCACATCGCTGGTGAGCTGATAACTATGGTACACATCGGGTTACTAGGCGCCGCGCGGCGCTTAATAACCCGATGTGTACCATGGTTACCATCTCCCAGCATAGGCTATGCCTCTGGGAGATCGTTCATCGTGGTGTCACACACCACGATGATGCAGATCGCTCAACGGATTATCGCTTGCTTGATTTGAGCTCCTGCTCACATATTTTCCACCAAACAATCAAGCGATTTTTCATTGACAGATCGCTCGGTTACACGCAACGACCCACAAACGATATCGCTTAAGCGATATCGTTCACCAGATTGAAGCGTCTGACGTTGCCTTAAGTCTTTCATTGGGATTTGTTCAGTTTTGCAATACTATTTAGAATCTGAAAGAAAACTATAAAGGTTTTCTGACAAATCTTTTGGGGTCTACTCATTTAGCTGAGCCCCTTTATCCAAAACTACATGCATCTTTTTTCAAACATGGCTGTTTATTGTTATTCATTATCCACTGAAATTAGTTGAGATGTATAATAACTTTATAGAGTCCTGTAACATTCCCCTAAAGAAATTAAACTAAACTCCCCCTTCTTTTCAAACTGGAGTTCTGGGGTAATATGACCTGTATGATTAATTTGCTGATTTGGCTGTTCTGAAGGAAAATAGGCACTATTAATAAATAGAAAACATGTTCTCAAATCTGCGATCAACGATTTATCGTAGTCCTATCTCGGTGTTAGACGCAACGACGTCCTAACAATGTCGTTTCAACGCCTCCAAACCCGTGACGTTTGAGCGATATCGTTCACAATATCTTACCGTGTAACAGGGCCTTAAGATGTATGAACTCAAATGTATACCTTTCGGAACTGTTTGCTGTTATCTAACATGACTGGTTCTCTTTTAAATCTCTGCAGAGGGCATTGTGTTGAAGGGTCATGTTGTAATTTATCTGTGCTTACAGAGCTCCCTCTGGCCTATGACCTTTGGATTGGCGTGTTGTGCAGTGGAAATGATGCACATGGCTGCCCCACGTTATGACATGGACAGGTTCGGTGTGGTTTTTCGTGCTAGCCCTAGACAGGCAGATGTCATGATCGTGGCTGGCACTCTCACCAATAAGATGGCTCCTGCACTGAGAAAGGCAAGATTTTTTTTTTTCTCTTTTTGCACATGTTGATAGTATTGGAGAAATGGGGGAATATTCTATAATTCATTGTATCCAATTGAACACATGTGAGGAAGCCTTATCACATCAATAATCCAATTTTGAGAACTGGCTTGAAATAAATAGGTGCCAATTCACTTGCAGACTCTCAGATTTACAATGAATATGAAATAAAGAGTGGCATATCCTTAAAATCACAAAGTATTAGACTATGATTAAGGGTACTAAAGTTTTGCCAGAAACGTGTTGGTCAGTCATGGCTATTATGTGAATTACACCCACTGATGTGTTTGCTATGGATTTAGAAATGCAATAAAGAAGTCTGATTTTATGGATGTGCCGGTCTAACTTTTATGTTCTTTATAATTCCTTGTACTGTACTTAACTATAATGATATCAAAGTTGTCCTACCCATTCAGTAATATACTCATTATTTGCTTGGGGCACTAAATATGTATTAGGTATAATAAGTGCAGATGGACAATTCCTGATCGCATGTTTATTCTACCATTCACAGGTGTATGATCAGATGCCAGAACCACGTTATGTAGTTTCCATGGGCAGGTAGGTATAGTATTTGTGTAAAAAAATAAAAACCTAAACATGCGCCACATAATGTGATTGCGATGCAGCTACTGCAGAGCTATAATTGCCCCATGATGGTATTTGCTGCAAAAGAAATCCAGAGCATTGAGAGATGCCAACTCTAAGAAGATAATCCTCTATCCACAGGAATGGGGAACAGAAAGCCTTTCCTTTAACTTAGTTCTCATTTATGCCGCTGTTATGTGAATTTGTACTGCATGATGCAGCAAATTTCTGGCCCCATATTGTATTTAGGCCATTAAGCAAAACCTGCAGGGGTGGGAAGGAATACAGAAATAAGTGAATGTTTGGAAAAACATGACCGCATGGGTTTCAGCCTCTGGTTTTACTTTATCACAATGGCAGTGCCAGTTACTTGCTGCCCTGGGGTGAGTTACATTTTTTACACCTCTCTAATATTCTGTGTCCTACAGTTGTGCCAATGGAGGTGGCTACTACCACTACTCATACTCTGTTGTCAGAGGCTGTGACAGAATTGTTCCAGTTGATATCTATGTTCCAGGTAACAGTATTCAATTACATTGGCACCTTTTATTATGTGCAGAATATGCATGTGCTGTATGCACCCATAGACTGTTGTGTGGATACGTGTGTGAAAATATTCCACTGTATAGCACCTGTCATTTAGTGAAAAAAAAAGTAACAATATTATTCATAAGGTCAGTGAAATAGAGTTCACTCTGCCATAATTACATTGATTAGTTCAAATATGTGATGCAGTCACACAGTATTTGTAATATCGTCCAAAACGTTAGTTCTTTGTGGTTCTGGTTGCAGTTACAATGGTCAGTGAGGTTGGTTATATGCATATCCTATGTCTGTAGCATAAGGACAGGATGCTTTTATGATGGGTACAACCACAAGCACCTGGTCAAGTGTTATTTAGCTGCCTTAGATTCTGCTACATCCTTTCCTTATTCTTATTCTATTCCTTTTATCCTTTCTGTTTATACTTTGTAGGGTGTTACATTGACTGTGTATTTTCTGTGATGGGAAGCACTTCATAATTGATATTTGACATCTACTTTGTGTATTTCCAGGCTGCCCCCTACTGCTGAAGCTCTTTTATACGGCATTCTGCAGCTGCAAAAGAAGATCAAACGAGAGAAGCGTATCCGGATTTGGTATCGGAAATGAACATGTTTTTTTTGTGTTATTTATAAGTAGAAATGCCTGGTATAGCCTCTTTGTGAAGCTGCAAACACAGATCTATTGCTGACACTATCTGATCATCTTGATATATGCCAAGATTTTTGCCTCTGTATGAATGACTGGCTTGTCTTGAAACCTGTACTTTTTTAGAACATTAAAGAGGATTGTAAACTTAAGATTGTTGTGTTATTTCACCTGGACCAACTCCCATGCTCTAGTGTGATAAGAGGTTACATTTGCAAAAGCAAGGGGACTACAACAGCTGGCCTTTGTGTGAATAGCACATATCTGCCTATGCTTGGTCTTTCATACCTACATCATGTTTCTATATGTACAGTTGTGGCCAAAAGTATTGACACCCCTGCAATTCTGTCAGATAATACTCCATTTCTTCCTGAAAATAATTGCAATCACAAATTCTTTGGTATTATTATCTTCATTTAATTTGTCTTCAATGAAAAAACACAAAAAGAATTGTCCTAAAGCCAAATTGGACATAATTCCACACCAAACATAAAAAAGGAGGTGGACAAAAGTATTGGCACTGTTAGAAAAATCATGTGATGCTTCTTTAATTCGTGTAATTAACAGCACCTGTAACTTTCCTGTGGCACCTGACAGGTATTGGCAATAACTAAATCACACTTGCAGCCAGTTGACATGGATTAAAGTTGATTCAACCTCTGTCCTGTGTCCTTGTGTGTACCACATTGAGCATGGAGAAAAGAAAGAAGACCAAAGAACTGTCTGAAGACTTGAGAAACCAAATTGTGAGGAAGCATGAGCAATCTCAAGGCTACAAGTCCATCTCCAAAGACCTGAATGTTCCTGTGTCTACCGTGCGCAGTGTCATCAAGAAGTTTAAAGCCCATGGCACTGTGGCAAACCTCCCTAGATGTGGACGGAAAAGAAAAATTGACGAGAGATTTCAACGCAAGATTGTGCGGATGGTGGATAAAAAACCTCAAGTAACATCCAATCAAGTTCAAGCTGCCCTGCAGTCCGAGGGTACAAAAGTGTCAACCTGTACTATCCGTCGGCGTCTGAATGAAAAGGGACTGTAGGATACCCAGGAAGACCCCACTTCTTACCCCGAGACATAAAAAAGCCAGGCTGGAGTTTGCCAAAACTTATCTGAGAAAGCCTAAAACATTTTGGAAGAATGTTCTCTGTTCAGATGAGACAAAAGTAGAAAAAAAGAGGCATGCAAATAAACAAACACGGTCCCTACAGTCAAACATGGTGGAGGTTCCCTGATGTTTTGGGATTACTTTGCTGCCTCTGGCACTGGACTGCTTGACTGTGTGCATGAAAGAGAGGGGGGGGGACAAGAGGCGCAATAGTGCCCTTATCACTCGACACTAAAATAATACAGGTGAGAAAAAGGTTCCACTCACCTAGTCCAGTTGTGTCACCCACAACTGGTTAGAAGGCCTGATAGAATAGGTGTCCTGATGGCTGCTGCTGGACTTCCACCGGTCTCCACTCGGGTAGACGAAAATAGAAGTTCTGGGAAAGGAAGGTGTGTCACAGTCCGCGCTGCCAGGGAATCCGCTCGTGAATAACGCTAGTAGTCGGTGTTCAAATCAATCCTTTATTCATCCAACGCGTTTCAACGCCCTCCTGGCGTCTTCCTCAGGGATCTCTGAGGGCGTTGAAACGCGTTGGATGAATAAAGGATTGATTTGAACACCGACTACTAGCGTTATTCACGAGCGGATTCCCTGGCAGCGCGGACTGTGACACACCTTCCTTTCCCAGAACTTCTTTTGACTGTGTGCATGGCATTATGAAGTCTGAAGACTACCAACACATTTTGCGCTTAATTGAGCTTATGGATTGCCATCCCAGTCCCCAACAAATGCAAATAAATTGTGGGATGTAGTCGGAGCATCCTGGGCTGGAATAACAGTTGACAGGTGGCAGAAGTTGGTTGACTCTATGCAACATTGATGTGAACTCCCAACAACCAAAACAGAAACGACATTACAGCCCAAATAAGCGAAAAGTGAAATGTATTAAATTAGGGAATCACAGAGGAGGGGTGTGGGTGCACAGAATATCAAAATAAGGCAGGACACAAATGATCACAACAATGGTTTGTAAAATTGCAATAGATGATAAGACGTAGAAATGTCCAAGACAATTGAAAGCCCAATAAGCAGTAATAATTGCATAACAGTCAAAAATAAGAAAAGAGTGCTACAGTGCCTGTATTCATGTAAATAATCCTAAAGATAATATACACAGGATTAAGATATACTAAGATTATAATACACCAATTAATAAATTGACCTAGCTATAGGCATGACCAGTAATGGATTCTGGCTGTTAACTGACCATCGATTTATGGTGGTGGTTAGTACTGGTTATGGATGGTTTGTTATATCTATAATATGGATTCTGAATATGTTCTGGATTAGAATTTTGGAATCTAATTAACCCATAGGATTTTTTTCATGAATCTAAATAATCCATTACTGGTCATGCCTATAGCTAGGTCAATTTATTAATTGGTGTATTATAATCTTAGTATATCTTAATCCTGTGTATATTATCTTTAGGATTATTTACATGAATACAGGCACTGTAGCACTCTTTTCTTATTTTTGACTGTTATGCAATTATTACTGCTTATTGGGCTTTCAATTGTCTTGGACATTTCTACGTCTTATCATCTATTGCAATTTACAAACCATTGTTGTGATCATTTGTGTCCTGCCTTATTTTGATATTCTGTGCACCCACACCCCTCCTCTGTGATTCCCTAATTTAATACATTTCACTTTTTCGCTTATCTGGGCTGTAATGCCGTTTCTGTTTTGGTTGTTGGGAGTTAGTAATTATAACGATAGGCCCTCTTTTTTCCCTGCACTTTACACAGTGCAGTTCTAGACTAAGCTATGTCAATGAAAGGATACATGTTGATCTATTCGTTTCTAACATTGATGTGAAGCAGTTTTTTTTTTTTTTTTTTTTTTAAATCTGTTGTTATACAAGTAAATATTAGGTTACTGATTCACAGGATGTTAAATCCTAAAAGAAAAAGTACATATTTTGAGTTTGTAAAGACACAGACACTGCTATTTTTCAAACAGCCTAATGTTCATTTTTTTTATTTTCTGTTAAATAGTTAAAAATTATATACAAGATAAATAGATGTTACTACTGCGCTTCTACCTCAAAGAGGGGCTATAAAGTAAGCCGATCATATACCCAAAGGAACTGGTGTTCCTCTGTTAATACTCTTGAATAGGTTGCTTTTTCTTGGAGAATGCACACCAGTTCCTTTTGGATGTATGATCTGTTTACTTTATAGCCCCACTTTGAAGTAGTAGTGCAGTAGCAACATCTATTCATCTTGTTGATTTCTTATATTGGAGACAGTCACATGGGGTCTCACAGCTGCACCCATTATTATAGGAATATATTTGGCTTTGGTTTGAGTGCTGTTGTGTTTTTTTGATTGGTTTAAAAATTATATACAGGGTGGGCCATTTATATGGATACACCTAAATAAAATGAGAATGGTTGGTGATATCAACTTCCTGTTTGTGGCACATTATTATATGAAAGGGGGAAAACCTTTCCAGATGGGTGGTGACCATGGCAGCCATTTTGAAGTCGGCCATTTTGGATCCAACTTTATTTTTTTCAATGGGAAGAGGGTCATGTGACATATCAAACGTATTGAGAATTTTATAAGAAAAACAATGGTGTGCTTGGTTTAACGTAACTTTATTCTTTCATGAGTTATTTACAAGTTGATATCACCATTCATTCCCATTTTATTTAGGTGTATCCATATAAATGGCCCACCCTGTACATTTCCTTCTTGTTTTGATTTAGAAAACAGTGTGCAATGTTCCCAATACATAGAAATAACAACTATTAAAAAGATTTTGGCTTTAACTCATGTTTTTGAACACAATCCTATTATTTTAAACACAACTGTATGATTAAACCTTCTTTCCTCTAGATATAGAGGATGCCTCCTTGTCCCAGTCGCAGATATGAAAAGATCTTTAAAAAGGTCTCTCTACTGTCTCTTCTTAAATTTATACATTATTATAAGATCACCCCTAAGCCTTCATTTTTCCAAGCTAAATAACCCCAAGTTTAATAATCTGTCTTGGTATTGCAGAACCCGCAGTCTTCTAATAACCTTGGTCGCTCTTCTCTGGACCCGCTCTAGTTCAGCTATGTCTTTCTTATACACCGGAGACCAGAATTGTACACAGTATTCTAAGTGTGGTCGCACTAGTGACCTGAATAGAGGTAAAATGATGTTCTCCTCATAAGCATCTATGCCTCTTTTAATGCATCCCATTATTTTATTTGCCTTTGCAGCTGCTGCCTGACATTGGGCACTAAATATGAGTTTGTCATCTACCCATACACCCATGTCTTTTTCAGTGATAGTTTTGCCCAGTGTTTTACATTGAAGTGCATAATTATACCTTTTGTTGCCTCTGCCCAATGCATGACCTTACATTTATCCCCTTTAAAGTTCAATTGCTATTTACCAATACTGACCCCTGTGGTACCCCACTGTTAACTGTGACCCATTCTGAGTGTGTTCCATTAATGACCACCCTTTGTTTCCTATCACTAAGCCAGTTCTTAACCCACTTACACATATTTTCCCCTATCCCCATTGCTCTCATTTTATGTATCAACCTTTTGTGTGGCACCGTATCAAAAGCTTTTGAAAAGTCCATATACACCAATCCACTGCATTTCCCCACTCCAGAACTTACAGGTGCATCTTCGTAAATTAGAATATCATCAAAAAGATTATGTATTGAATTACTGAAATAAATTAAGTGAAACATATATAATTATATAGTCATTACAAACAGAGTGATCTATTTCAAGTGTTTCTTTCTGTTAATGTTAATGATTATGGCTTACAGCCAATGAAAACCCAAAAGTCATCATCTCAGAAAATTAGAATATTATAGAAGACCAACTGAAAAAAATATTTTTACATAATAAATGTTGGCCTAATGAAAACTATGTACAGTAAATGCACTCAATACTTGGTCAGGGCTCCTTTTGCATGAATTACTGCATCAGTGCGGCATGACATGGAGGTGATCAGACTGTGGCACTACTGATGTGTTATGGAAGCCCAGGTTACTATGATAGTAGCCTTCAGCTTGTCTGCATTGTTGGTTCTGGTATCTCTCATCTTCCCCTTGACACTACCCCATAGATTGTCTATGAGATTTAGGTCAGGCGAGTTTGCTGGCCAATCATGCACAGTGATACTGAGATTAGTAAAGCAGATATTGGTACTTTTGGCTGTGTGGACAGGTGCCAATTTCTGCTGGAAATTTCCATGTCCAAAAAGCTTGTCAGCAGAGGGAAGCATGAAGTACTCTAAAATTTCCTGGTAGACAGCAGCGCTGACTTTGGTCTTTATAAAACACAGTGGACCTACACCAGCAGATGACATGGCTCCCAAACCATCACTGATTGTGAAAACGTCACACTAGCCCTCAAACAGCTTGGATTGTGGCTTCTCCACTCTTCCTCCAGACTCTGGGACCTTGATTTCCAATGACCTTTCGTGGCTTACCCTCCTTGTGAAGTAGGTCAATGACTGCCTTTTGGACATCTGTCAAGGCAGCAGTCTTCCCCATAAAACATTGGACCTCTGTCATTGGAAATAAAGGATATATAACAAAGTATTGAGATGAACTTTTGTTATTGACCAAATACTTTTTTTCCACCAAAATTTAAAAAAAAAAATCTTTCCAAATCAGACAGTGTGATTTTCAGGATTTGATTCTTGGAAGTAGAGACGGCACTCGCCCAGGTCTTAGTCGGTGTATTTTAATTAGGGAACGTGTACATCAAAGCAGGGAGGGGGAGGACGGAGCTACTGACGACGGCACCGTTTCGCGCTTGTGCGCTTCCACGGGTCAGTCTGACCCGTGGAAGCGCACAAGCGCGAAACGGTGCCGTCGTCAGTAGCTCCGTCCTCCCTGCTTTGATGTACACGTTCCCTAATTAAAATACACCGACTAAGACCTGGGCGAGTGCCGTCTCTACTTCCAAGAATCTATGACTCACCGCTGTTGTGCTTAAGGACTGGCACCCCCGTCTTACTGCCTGAGTGCTCCAGGATTGGTCCGCCCGGCGAGCTGTCGGCTCTGGTGCCCTGCTTTCCTTCTGTGCTGCGTGCTGATTTTCAGGATTTGTTTTCTCATTTTGTCTCTCATAGTTGAGGTCTACCTTTGATGTCAATGACAGGCCTCTCTCATCTTTTTTAGTGGGAGAATTAGCACAATTTGTGGCTGACTAAATACTTTTTTCCCCCACTCTATGCCTCTTTTAATGCATCCCATTATTTTATTTGCCTTTGCAGCAGCTGCCTGACACTGGCCACTAAATGTGAGTTTATCATCTACCCATACACCCAGGTCTTTTTCAGTGACAGTTTTGCCCAGTGTTTTACAATTAAGCACATAATTAATCATTGTATTTTCTATGGCCAAGTGCATGACCTTACATTTATCCCCATGAAAGCTCATTTGCCATTTATCAGCCCAAGCTTCTAGTTTACATAAATCCTCCTTTAATATAGAATTATCCTCCTCTGTATTTATTACCGTGTAGAGTTTAGTGCCATCTGCAAATATAGAATTTCTACTCTGTATGCCCCCTACAAGGTCATTAATAAATATATTAAAAAGAAGCTAGCCGAATACTTACCCCTGTGGTACCCCAGTCCGAGTGTGTTCCATTAATAACCACCCTTTGTTTCCTAACAGTGAGCCACTTCTTAACAAACTTACACCTTTTCCCCTATCCCCATTGTTCTAATTTTATCTATCAACCTTTTGTGCGGCACCGTATCAAAAGCTTTTTAAAAAGTTTAAATACCCAACATTCACTGCATTTCCTTTGTCCAGTCCGGAACTTACCTCTTCGTAGAAGCTGATAAGTTTAGTTTGACAGGAACGGTCCCTCGTAAACCCATGTTGATGCTAGGTCATTGAAAGTAATAATTCGAGCAAGTCCTTGTCTTCAGAACCAAAGGCTGAGGTTTATTCGGGTAGGAAATAATACAGAGATATATGGCAAGGCAATAACAGGCAGGTTTCAGAATGGCAGGCACGCGTGGCACACAGGATGGAATAGTGTCGCCCCGCCTGTCTAAATCAGGGGGTTTTTATACAGTTTTCTGCCATTGGATAACCTTAGTGGCCATTATCTTCAATGGATACATAATGACCTCATCCTGACAAAGGCAATACTTATATTTCACGTAAAGTATAGGTTAACATGAAAAAAGCACACTAATTTCATTACTAACTACATACAAATTATCTCATAATAGCCTTTTTGGGACCAAGCACAAATCACAACTTATTGACATTAATTAGCTCTGTTCTTGATTATAAGAAACGTCATATTAGCCTTGAGGGATACACCAACCGTAAAATATCCTTCAGATTTGAGAAATACTTGTAAAAAAGGAATTGGTTAACTATTATCTTGATGAGCTTTTGATATATGCTCGGACCAAACCTAATTAGCTCCATGCCTGTTTTTCTTCCATGCCTGGTTTCCTTTTATTACTTGAGACCTACAGCAAAAATTCAGTAGTTATATTTTCAAGCTTAAACTGAAACTTTTACACAAGACAACATGGCTGACAGAGGCCTTGGTACCCATGGCCTCCGACTAACAAATCCCTCTGTTGTACTTATGGTAATTTGATAATTTACCCTGAAGTACAAATTGGCATATGAGTCTAGTCCTAATTCTCATATATGGTATTGAGGGAATGCATAATTTCGTACACTCCCTGGTCAGTAGGAGTGTTGGGAGGGACTGAAGGTACCCTTGTAAGAAGGGCCCTAACAGTAGGTGTACAACCTACAAGTGAGCATGGTCTGGGAGTAAGTACCCGACCCGCACCAAGTCTCCGGTATGGTCTGATAAAAGTGGTACTATGTGTTATTACACGGGCCTGAAAGTTATGTAGTTCCTCAACATGAGCCAGATTATTTTTTAAAAACTTTAATAGGTAGTAACCTAAAAGTTTAAAACACATATAGGAAAAAACAAACAAAGTAGCCAAAAAAATCTACAGTAAATATCACCAACGTAAGAGTTCTTAAGAATTAATGAGTCCCGTTACAATCTTTCAAAAAAAGAAAAAATTCAAAAATTTTCTTTGTTCCATGGCTCCTAAGGTCCTATTGACAGTTCAGGTGTGGGCAAATAGTCCTAAAAAGAAGCAAAAAACACAACAAAACAAAAAAATCATCATAGAAGTGAAAAAACCTAAAGTGTCCGAGTCCCAAGTCCCATAACAGTCTGAGTCCTTTGATCCGTGGCTCTCGATCTTGTTCTGTTCCCTCGGAGCTTTCACGGTCTTCCCCCTCGATCACACTGTCCGGGTCCCACTGGATGGTGTGAGATGTCATCTCCAGGGAAACAGGCGGATTCATGGATCCCGATCCAATAGGGGACCTGAAAAATAAAATAAAAGCGCAGTATCCATTCTCACCAGCATCACTAGGATTCTCAACTGACAGTATAACAAGCTTACATTGATCAATGTGAACAATTTTAACACCTTTGTCTCTTAGCTTGCTAATCCTTAGCACTCCCAAAACAGTTGGGCCTATCACATGTGTGATAACAAATGGGCCTTTGTAATTGGAATCCCACGGTCCTTTTTTTCCTAAGATTCTTAACCATGAGCTAAGCTCCCACAATAAATTTGGACTCATATAATTTTTGTGTAGGCTCTACACAACTGTACTACAGCTTGCTGCGGGCTGAGCAGCACAATGTCACTAGGCAACAAGACAGGCATCTGTCTTCCTGTCATCAGCTCAAAAAGAGATATTGCTGTTGACTTTGAGGCCACAGCTCTTATTGCCAGGCAAGTGGGACATGATTTGTCTCACTAAGTGAGGTCCATTGTCACTTTCAATTAATTTTGGGAAGCCCCAGTGTGAAAAAAACATCTTTCCACAAGAGGCGGCCGTTGTTTGTGGCAGGCAAGGCCTCAACCCATTTTGAGAAAACATCAATAATGACCAAGGCATACCTGAATCCTCCCTTTGCTGGAGGGAATGGACCAATGAAGTCAATTTGTATTGACTGCCATGGACCATCAGCCACTTTGGGGATGCCACATTTTTCCTTTGTACTAGCTGTAAGAGCCCTTCTGGTCTGGGATGAGCGAAGACTGAATGGTTAAATTTAATCAGAGACTTAATCATTATAGTTGGGATATATGGTAACAACTTGTCATCAACCCTTTTGTGATACAGATATTCTCCTTTATCAATGGGCATTGATTCAAGGGAGTTAAATAAAGATGCATCTCCTTGCTCTCTCTGTGCCTTTAAGAGGTCGTGGAACTGAGATGCAGAAGGGAGGGGCTCCTCCCGGGGTCTTCGTGTGACAGCAGAGATAGTAGCCTGTGGATATCTGTCAACGCCCATCAGGGCGGCTTCTTTGGCTGCGGAATCTACATATGCATTGCCAACAATGTGGGGGTCAGATGTGAGCTTTTGATGTCCTTTGATTTTAC
The DNA here is from genome assembly GCA_033576535.1 of Allobates femoralis. NCBI lineage: Eukaryota > Metazoa > Chordata > Amphibia > Anura > Aromobatidae > Allobates > Allobates femoralis. Next base: position 410,053,637 of record JARQOC010000003.1, read on the forward strand.
AGAAGGACCATAAATTTGGAAATTCTTTGCCTCTCTGCACAATTTGCTTGAGAATATCTGCATGCTGAAGCGGCTTGTTCTGGGAGTCTACCATCTTCCTCTGTGCCCATACATTGAGATACAATGTCAGAGAGGAGACAACGTAAGCACTGTCGCTGAAAATATTCATGGGGTCAGTACACAAAAGAATGACTTGCAAAGCTGCCTCTAATTCAGCCCGCTGGGCGGAAAAATGTCCAGGAAGCTTATATTGCAATAAATTCTCGTCAGGGAACCACAAAGCGTAACCTGTGACGTATTTGTCATCGTGCCAATACCGAGCCCCATCTATGTATACACAGGGGACATTGGTTTGAAAGTCTGCACAGAAGGGGGAGGGGGCAACATGAGTCTGTTCAATTTGAAATCATGAGACTGACCTGCATATTGCAGCAATTGTGCTAAGTGATATTTATCTCCCACTTCTACCTGAAAATCCCTAGTCTCAAAGTCAACAATCCATTGAGCCATTCTCTGAAACTTCACATCCCAAGCATTGCCTGTAAACAGTGTTTTTAAGGTTACATGGGGGTTCTGCAGAATCAAGGTGAAAAGCCAATTAAAGTGCATGTTTTAAATTTTCAAAAGCCTGCAGGGCGTCTCCCTCTATTGTGATCGTGGTAAACTCATTTTCAATACCTTTTAGGAGATCATACAAAGGCTTAGCAAGGCAAGCAAAATTTTCAATAAATTCTCTGGAAAAAAATCACAAGACCCAGAAACTCTCTGAGTTCTGTGAAATTGATTTGGCACAGGTACAGCTTGAATGAATGTCCCCTCTTTTGAAACTGACACACACATATATTTAACCTCTGGTTGCATTCAGCTGTACTCTGTCCCGACTCACATTTAATATTGAGTTGCACAATGCATCACACATATCGAACTTAATCTCTGTGTTCAGTTTCATCAACAATTTAAATCCATAAATTTTAAATCAAGAAATCATTGACATATTGCAAGACTCTTTGTCTCCGCACCCCAGGGGCTCCAATACCTGTGCCAACACCCGATGGAAATAAATTTGACTAGAATAAAACCCTTGGGGCAGGCGTGTGAACAGGTATTGCACATTTTCAAAGGTAAATGCAAAACGGAGAGCCGACTCAGGTGTAATATGTACATAGAAAAAAACATTCGCAATATCCAAACAAGAAAAAAAAAACCTGACATTCACTCCTCAGCAGTGACATCACTTCAGGTACCGAGATGTCTTGCTGAGGGGTGTATTTGTTTACAAGTCTTAAATCCATGACCATGCGATAGCTACCATCCTCCTTTTTTACAGACAGGATTGGGCTGTTGCACGGGGGGTTGCCTCGTACAATCACGCCCTGTTGTTCCAATTCACTGACAGCAATCCTTATGTAAGGAATTGCTTCCTCAGGAATACGGTATTGGCGCTGAAAGGGTGGTAGACGGCCGCTGTCAATCTTAATTAAAATTTGCATCAGTCCACAATCTGTACGTTTTGAAACCCATAAATGAGGAAAAGATTGCACCAATTTATGTTTCAAAGCAGTGTCTACAACATTTATCTCAGGCATGTCATCATCATCAACTGAGCACAAACTAGCAACGGTTAATTTATGACTGTGACATTTTCAACTCTGCAGCATCTAATATATAATTACCTTAAGCCACTTCCATCATATTCGGCGCTGTTTCCGTCGTCGTGTCTGTGGCTGCCTCTCAAACCCTAACTCGCAATGCCTTTGCGAGTCCTTGCAGAGTCTCTCTCTCTCTATCCTCCCCCCCCACGGCTTGCAGGACCTGAGATGATGTCACTGGTATGGGCGGGGCTATATCACATGACTGTGACACAGGGCCGGCTCCAGGTTTCTGTGGGCCCCGGGCGAAAAGGTCTCAGTGGGCCCCCTTTAAGTACATATCGCGGACTATATATGTATATATATATATATTGCCGCACACTTACCGCAAGCCCCATAGACAATGCATGGGGCTTGCCGCAAACGTGCAAGTGCAGCCGCTAGACGGAAAATGCGGCAGATGCGGGTTTTTTTTTACCGCAACTGCCACATTTTTAAAAAAACTCCTATGTGAAGGCAGCCTTACAGGAACAGTGACTGCTGAAACCAGCAAGAGCTGTTCCTGACAGTGAGTATATTACACGTTGTTAGGAGCGGGCTAAAATGCGATTGCGTTCCCTTGCGCTTTTTAAAAATACCCTTCAAATGCAAAATGTTGCATTTTGTGCGTCTGAGGATGCTTGGTATATACACAAGCATTCTCAAGCACACAAATAATGCAAGCAGCTCAATGGAGCCGCACTGCCATATGGGTGGCACCGCAGCCAGGCGGAGTGTCTGGCCATCCAGATCTCTCTTTCTCCTCACCTTTCTTCTTGCCGCTCCGGTCTCCTCCGGTCGCTCTGCACATATCAGCACAGTCATGACAACATCGTGCCCCTCCATTCTGAGCTGCAGAATGCAGACAGCGGCAGAAGAGACTCTGGAGAAGAATGCTGCTGGCAAAGGTGACTGAGACTATAGGAGCGGAATCCGCGGGGGACTACCACTGGTACACATACTTCGTACACACGCGGCTCTGCTCCGTACACCTCGTACGCACGCGGCTCTGCTCCGTACACCTCGTACGCACGCGGCTCTGCTCCGTACACCTAGTACCCACTCGGCTCCGCTCCATACACCTCGTACACACACGGCTCCGCTCCATGCACCTAGTACACACTCGCCTCTGCTACATTCACACTGTAAATGCCTCCTGACCACACACAAACTTCACCTTATTTGAGCATCATTCCAGCACAGTCCTGGATACACTGAGGAGCTGATCATGAGACCCCTGACTCCTCCCCATCCATTGACATCATCACAGGTCCTGTAAGCACAGAGTGTGCACTGTGCAGCTCTGTCGGCTCCCGTGGAGGGGGGAGGAGGGAGACCTCCGGTGCTGCAGGAGCCTGAAAATGACCCCCCAGCTGCCCCCTGGGTATGGCCCTGGCTGTGGGGGCAGTGCTCAGGGGCCCCTGAGGCTAGGGTCACACTTGCATTGTGACCCTAGCCTTATGCAAGTATTGTATGTTGCAGCGCATAGTCATAGCGTTTAATGCTATGCGCTGGAGCAGCCCATAGAAACCCGACGTTTACCTTGACAACCACTGGTTGTCAATGTAAACATCGGCTTTCTATGGGCTCAGTTGCTGGCAGCGCATAGCGTTAAACGCTCTGCGCTGCAGCAGACAATACTTGCGTCAGGCTAGGGTCACAACACAAGTGTGACCCTAGCCCTCAGGGGCCCGGTGGGCCCCCTCCAAGCAGTCGGGCCCCGGCACTTGCCCGGGTACGCCGGGTGCTGACGCCGGCCCTGCTGTGACATCATCACAGGCACTTTAATTGCTGCAGTGTCAGCACAGGAGACATCATGCCGCTGTCTCACATCAGACGTGTCCTCATCAGTGATTCTCTGCCTCTGACATCCTGCGATCACAAGGGAACATAGAGATGACAGAGGACCCCGGACTGAGCCCCCAAGAGCTGATCTCCAGGATACAGGTGAGAGGAGGCTGCACACGAGCAATGCTCTGCAGAGAGGAGGAGCCTGCACAGGAGCAATGCTCTGCAGACAGGAGGAGGCTGCACAGGAGCAATGCTCTGCAGAGAAGAGGCTGCACAGGAGCATTGCTCTGCAGAGAAGAGGCTGCACAGGAGCAATGCTCTGCACAAAGGAGGCTGCACAGGAGCATTGCTCTGCATGAGGGGAGGCTGCACAGGAGCATTGCTCTGCATAGAGGAGGCTGCACAGGAGCATTGCTCTGCATGAGGGGAGGCTGCACAGGAGCATTGCTCTGCACAGAGGAGGCTGCACAGGAGCATTGCTCTGCATGAGGGGAGGCTGCACAGGAGCATTGCTCTGCAGAGAGGAGGCTGCACAGGAGCAATGCTCTGCACAAAGGAGGCTGCACAGGAGCATTGCTCTGCATGAGGGGAGGCTGCACAGGAGCATTGCTCTGCATAGAGGAGGCTGCACAGGAGCATTGCTCTGCATGAGGGGAGGCTGCACAGGAGCATTGCTCTGCACAGAGGAGGCTGCACAGGAGCATTGCTCTGCATGAGGGGAGGCTGCACAGGAGCATTGCTCTGCAGAGAGGAGGCTGCACAGGAGCAATGCTCTGCAGAGAGGAGGCTGCACAGGAGCAATGCTCTGCAGAGAGGAGGCTGCACAGGAGCAATGCTCTGCATGAGGGGAGGCTGCACAGGAGCATTGCTCTGCAGAGAGGAGGCTGCACAGGAGCATTGCTCTGCAGAGAGGAGGCTGCACAGGAGCAATGCTCTGCAGAGAGGAGGCTGCACAGGAGCAATGCTCTGCAGAGAGGAGGCTGCACAGGAGCAATGCTCTGCATGAGGGGAGGCTGCACAGGAGCATTGCTCTGCAGAGAGGAGGCTGCACAGGAGCATTGCTCTGCAGAGAGGAGGCTGCACAGGAGCATTGCTCTGCACAGAGGAGGCTGCACAGGAGCATTGCTCTGCATGAGGGGAGGCTGCACAGGAACAATGCTCTGCACAGAGGAGGCTGCACAGGAGCAATGCTCTGCAGAGAGGAGGCTGCACAGGAGCATTGCTCTGCAGAGAGGAGGCTGCACAGGAGCAATGCTCTGCAGAGAGGAGGCTGCACAGGAGCAATGCTCTGCAGAGAGGAGGCTGCACAGGAGCAATGCTCTGCACAGAGGTGGCTGCACAGGAGCATTGCTCTGCATGAGGGGAGGCTGCACAGGAGCAATGCTCTGCAGAAAGAAGGAGGCTGCACAGGAACAATGCTCTGCAGAGAGGAGGCGGCTGCACAGGAGCAATGCTCTGCAGAAAGGAGGAGCCTGCACAGGAGCAATGCTCTGCAGAGAGGAGGAGACTGCACAGGAGCAATGCTCTGCAGAGAGGAGGAAGCTGCACAGGATCAATGCTCTGCAGAGAGGAGGAGGCTGCACAGGCGCAATGCTCTGCAGAGAGGAGGAGGCTGCACAGGAGCAATGCTCTACAGTAATGAGGCTGCACAGGAGCAATACTCTGCAGAGAGGAGGCTGCACAGGAGCAATGCTCTACAGAGAGGAGGCTGCACAGGAGCAATACTCAGCAGAGAGGAGGCTGCACAGGAGCAATGCACTGCAGAGAGGAGGCTGCACAGGAGCAATACTCAGCAGAGAGGAGGCTGCACAGGAGCAATGCTCTGCAGAGAGGAGGCTGCACAGGAGCAATGCTCTGCAGAGAGGAGGCTGCACAGGAGCAATGCTCTGCAGAGAGGAGGCTACACAGGAGCAATGCTCTGCAGAGAGGAGGCTGCACAGGAGCAATGCTCTGCAGAGAGGAGGCTGCACAGGAGCAATGCTCTGCATGAGTGGAGCCAAGATGCTGGGGACGGCGGAGTGAAAATGCCGTGGCGGGGAAGACGATGACCCGCTGGTAAGTATGACAGGCAGAGTGCCTCTGTCCTCTGCTGACCACTCTGCCCACCGCACTGCGCTAACCACTCTGCCCGCTGCACTGCGCTGACCACTCTGCCCGCCGCACTGCGCTGACCACTCGGCCCACCGCACTCACTGCTAACCACTGAGCCACCATACTCCTGCTAACCACTGAGCCACCGTACACTGCTAAACACTCACCAACCGCGCAGTGCTAACCACTGAGCCGATGCGCAGTGCTAACCACTGAGCCACCGCACAGTGCTAACCACTGAGCCACCGCGCAGTGCTAACCACTGAGCCACCGCGCAGTGCTAACGACTGAGCCACCGCGCAGTGCTAACCACTGAGCCACCGCGCACTGCTAACCACTCACCAACCACGTAGTGCTAACCACTGAGCCACCGCGCAGTGCTAACGACTGAGCCACTGCGCAGTGCTAACCACTACGCCACCGCGCAGTCCTAACCACTGAGCCACCGCGCAGTGCTAACCACTAAGCCACCGCGCAGTGCTAACCACTGAGACACCGCGCAGTGCTAACCACTGAGCCACTGCGCAGTGCTAACCACTCACCAACCGCGCAGTGCTAACCACTGAGCCACCGCGCAGTGCTAACCACTGAGCCACCGCGCAGTGCTAACCACTGAGCCACCGCGCACTGCTAACCACTCACCAACCACGCAGTGCTAACCACTGAGCCACCGCGCAGTCCTAACCACTGAGCCACCGCGCAGTGCTAACCACTGAGCCACCGTATACTGTGCTACCCACTGAGCCACCTGTATACACACAATTAATTTCACCGCACTCCCCTAAATATTAGTAAATAAACTATATATGGATTCTAGACTACCCGATTCTTTAGAATCGGGCTCACAGCTAGTCCATAATAACTGAACAAACAGTAGTTCCTTTGTCACGCTATAAGACCTTATTACACAAATCAACAATGATACCCATGGCTGACAACACATTTGACCCATTAATAAAAAACTTTAATTGCGGACTGATCCAAAATTCACACCGAATGCCTCTGCATTTCGATGTCCCCGTGTCCTGAAATTTCAGGTTTACTGGACAACTCCTCGCCTGTATACAGGAGCCCTCAAATCCCACTAAAGTTGTGGTGTCTGGCAGCCCGGGGGGAGCTGCAATTTGTGTCCTGTTACTGAGACAGAGGCTCCTGTATCAATTAAAAAGTTTTCCCAAATTTGACCCTCTATTCTCCCTCTGACATAAGGTCGTCCATCTCGGCCTAGGGATAATTTTGCCAAGAGGTACAGGGGAACAGGGGGTTCAATGCATCAATCAGTACCGGCAGTAGGAAGCCCAAAAAAATCCACCAACCTCAACAGAGGCAATTCTACGGCCCACTGCTGTCACCTCCGAGCCAGACAGATCGCTTGAAAGAGCCATTTTCTCGTCCCCCCCAGCTCCTGAATCAGTGGAGCATAAGGGTGGGAGGAATTCTTCCCGGAGGAGGGTGAGCTCTCCTCACAGCATGGATCTGTCTGCTGGGATGGTCAAGGGTCGCATAATTGGGTGACGGGGCAAAAGGCTCCCGAAAAACAGGGTTAACTATCTGAGGACCATTGTACTGCTGGCACGGTTTGGGGCCGTTAACCGCTGGCTGTCCAGGGTTCTTAACAGCAGGCAAAGAATATGAGTCCGCACACATTGGAAGCAGCACTGGCTCCCTCATACGGATCTCGAGACATTGTAGAGGTAGGCTGCTGCTGCACCTGTGGATCATCCCTGGGAGCTAAATGGGAACACTTACGTCTAAGATACCCTGATTGCCCACAAGGATAACACACAAGAGGACCCATGGAGTTCCGAAGGGCTTCTGCCGACTGGGACCAGCCCGCTTTCGGCAGTTGATTATAACCCCAGGAAGTCCTGGTCTCCTGTCCACAGCAGATGCCATCCAGGCAGGGCGATATGCAAAAACATCTGTATCATCGCCCTTAGTCTAGGATGGCATTTTCCCTAACAATGGTTACCAATGCCCTAATTTTGTCCTCCACAAATTTAGCATTATGTAAAATCCCTAACTTGCAAAACCTTTCCAAGGATTCACCTTTCCAAAGATTCTCTACAATCTATTCCATCAGATCATAATCATCTTTCTGATCTATTCTATCAAAAAATACTTATCAAACATTACACACCAGGCAGCCCATCTTCTAATTCTAAGATAATTTCCTTTCCTGATTCTAAAGGATTCTAACAACCATGGATGGATTTTCTTCCTCCCTTCTGTTTGCCTGCAGCCGCTGTATCTCATACCCCTCCCTTTGTGATACTACTACTCCTGTCATTGTATCAGTAGCTGCTGTGTCTTCTCCATACACTGCTCCACTGCCCCTCCCTGTGTAACCACATTAACGTACTGTCTTTGAAGCTGTCACTAGCCTGATCTGAGCTATAACTAACTTACACAAAGCCGCTATTCGGCTGCCCTTTCTGCCAATAATTTCTTCTTATCAAGATGTCTACTTTCTTCTGTAAACCACTGCATACAATTTAACCAAGTGGTTCAGCATTAACCCCTTCTAGCTATGGGGTTTCAGCGTGCTTGCCAGTCTGCTCCCTCAGCCATTAAATAGTGGTGGGAGAACAAGGACGACTTTATAAATTGCCTTAATATCAACTATTGCAATAGTTAGATACTCACACCTCGATTATGGAAGACACGTGCGGCATTGGTCAACCAGAAGAGGTGTAGGCACATGTTCAGCCTCACTCGTTACGTTGCCAAGCGTCTCCTTCTCCATCTTTATCACCCCCGGCGTTAATCTGCACGTCCTTGTTTAACTCACGTAGAGGCTCAGTCTTAGTTACTCAGGGTAGACAGGAGCGCAAACGAGAGATTCTCAACGGCTGATTTCCTTAATGCGATTTCACGTGATGCATCACGCTTTTTAGCAAAAAAGACAAAAAAGAAAAAAAAAGTCCATTCCTCACCCTCTAACCCCTTTGGTTCACAGCTTGCTTCCAGGAATCTTCTAGGTTCTTCAGAAAGGATGTAGGGTCATCTCCCCCCTTTCCACTGGGCTGTAGCTCGCCATTTGAAAGAAATAATTCGAGCAAGTCCTTGTCTTCAGAACCAAAGGTTGAGGTTTATTCGGGTAGGAATTAATACAGAGATATATGGCAAGGCAATAACAGGCAGGTTTCAGAATGGCAGGCACGCGTGGCACACAGGATGGAATAGTGTCGCCCCGCCTGTCTAAGGCAGGGTTTTTTATACAGTTTTCTGCCATTGGATAACCTTAGTGGCCATTATCTTCAATGGATACATAATGACCTCATCCTGACAAAGGCAATACTTATATTTCACGTAAAGTATAGGTTGACATGAAAAAAGCACACTAATTTCATTACTAACTACATACAAATTATCTCATAATAGCCTTTTTGGGACCAAGCACAAATCACAACTTATTGACATTAATTAGCTCTGTTCTTGATTATAAGACACGTCATATTAGCCTTGAGGGATACACCACACCGTAAAATATCCTTCAGATTTGAGAAATACTTGTAAAAAAGGAATTGGTTAACTATTATCTTGATGAGCTTTTGATATATGCTCGGACCAAACCTAATTAGCTCCATGCCTGTTTTTCTTCCATGCCTGGTTTCCTTTTATTACTTGAGACCTACAGCAAAAATTCAGTAGTTATATTTTCAAGCTTAAACTGAAACTTTTAGACAAGACAACATGGCTGACAGAGGCCTTGGTACCCATGGCCTCCGTCTAACAGTCATGAGGTTATTTTTCAGCCAGCCGGACTAATTGGTTGTGAAAGTAATGGACTGGAGTAATGCACCAGCTGCCTGCTGGGGGGTGAAAATGCTTATAGCAAGAGAACTGCAAATGGTACAAGAATGAGTCTACATGTTTTTAAAAGGTCTGCCCAGGCACTATTCAAGGGCAGGCTTGGTTGTGTTCCTGTATCTATATAGTAGGCTTGTTTCTTTTCCCGTATCTATGTAGTAGGCTTGGTTCTCTTCCTTTATCTATGTAGTAAGCACGGTTTGCTTGGTTTTGTCCCTATATCTATGTAGTAGGCTTGGTTCTGCTCCTTTTTCTATGTAGTAGGCTCGTTTCTGTTCCTGTATGTATAAAGTAGGCTTGGTTCTCTTCCTGTATCTGTGTAGTAGGCTCTGTTTTGCTCTCATATCTATGTAGTAGGCTTGGTTTTGCCCCTATATCTATGTAGTAGACTTGGTTCTGTCCCTGTATCTATGTATTAGGCTTGGTTCTGTTCCCATATCTATATAGTGGGTATGGTTCTGCTCCCATATCTATGTAGTAGGCTTGATTCTGTTCCTGTATCTATATAGTGGGCTTGGTTCTGTTCCCGTATCTATGTAGTAAGCATCGTATGGTTCCTGTATCTAAGTAGTATGCAAATAGTCTGTGGAGCCTCAGTTAGGAGTCTCAAACACAGGACTAGCCAGATATCCCTCCAGGGAAGGACCCAGCCAAGGGGTGGCTCCTTGCGGAGAACACCACAACCACCATATTAAGTGGCCCTTTCAGTCAATAGCCAGCTCTTTTACGAGTTCAAAGATATGACAAGGGAATACCAAGACCAGTTTCGTTATGTATCTATGTAGTAGGCTTAGTCCTGTTCCCATATTTATGCAGTAGGCTTAGTTCTGATCCCGTATCTATGTAGTAGGCTTGGTTCTGTTCCCTCATCTATGTAGTAGGCTTGGTACTGTTCCTGTATCTATATAGTAGGCTTGTTTCTGTTCCCGTATCTATATAGCAGGCTTGGTACGTTTCCCGTATATATGCAGTAGGCTTTGTCCTGTTCCTGTATCTATGAAGTAGTCTTGGTTCTCTTCCTGAATCTATGTAGTAGGCTTGGTTCTCTTCCTGTATCTATGTAGCAGACTTGATTCTGTTCCCGTATCTATATAGTAGGCTTGTTTCTTTTCCCATATACAGTTAGGGCCAGAAATATTTGGACAGTGACACAATTTTCGCGAGTTGGGCTCTGCATGCCACCACATTGGATTTGAAATGAAACCTCTACAACAGAATTCAAGTGCAGATTGTAACGTTTAATTTGAAGGGTTGAACAAAAATATCTGATAGAAAATGTAGGAATTGTACACATTTCTTTACAAACACTCCACATTTTAGGAGTAAAAAAAAGTAATTGGACAAATAAACATAACCCAAACAAAATATTTTTATTTTCAATATTTTGTTGCGAATCCTTTGGAGGCAATCACTGCCTTAAGTCTGGAACCCATGGACATCACCAAACGCTGGGTTTCCTCCTTCTTAATGCTTTGCCAGGCCTTTACAGCCGCAGCCTTCAGGTCTTGCTTGTTTGTGGGTCTTTCCGTCTTAAGTCTGGATTTGAGCAAGTGAAATGCATGCTCAATTGGGCTTAAGATCTGGTGATTGACTTGGCCACTGCAGAATGTTCCACTTTTTTGCACTCATGAACTCCTGGTTGGCTTTGGCTGTATGCTTGGGGTCATTGTCCATCTGTACTATGAAGCGCCGTCCAATCAACTTTGCAGCATTTGGCTGAATCTGAGCTCAAAGTATATCCCAGTACACTTCAGAATTCATCCGGCTACTCTTGTCTGCTGTTATGTCATCAATAAACACAAGTGACCCAGTGCCATTGAAAGCCATGCATGCCCATGCCATCACGTTGCCTCCACCATGTTTTACAGAAGATGTGGTGTGCCTTGGATCATGTGCCGTTCCCTTTCTTCTCCAAACTTTTTTCTTCCCATCATTCTGGTACAGGTTGATCTTTGTCTCATCTGTCCATAGAATACTTTTCCTGAACTGAGCTGGCTTCTTGAGGTGTTTTTCAGCAAATTTAACTCTGGCCTGTCTATTTTTGGAATTGATGAATGGTTTGCATCTAGATGTGAACCCTTTGTATTTACTGTCATGGAGTCTTCTCTTTACTGATGACTTAGAGACAGATACACCTACTTCACTGAGAGTGTTCTGGACTTCAGTTGATGTTGTGAACGGGTTCTTCTTCACCAAATAAAGTATGCGGCGATCATCCACCACTGTTGTCTTCCGTGGACGCCCAGGCCTTTTAGAGTTCCCAAGCTCACCAGTCAATTCCTTTTTTCTCAGAATGTACCCAACTGTTGATTTTGCTACTCCAAGCATGTCTGCTATCTCTCTGATGGATTTTTTCTTTTTTTTCAGCCTCAGGATGTTCTGCTTCACCTCAATTGAGAGTTCCTTTGACCGCATGTTGTCTGGTCACAGCAACAGCTTCCAAATGCAAAACCACACACCTGGAATCCACCCCTGACCTTTTAACTACTTCATTGATTACAGGTTAACGAGGGAGATGCCTTCAGAGTTAATTGCAGCCCTTAGAGTCCATTGTCCAATTACTTTTGGTCCCTTGAAAAAGAGAATGCTATGCATTACAGAGCTATGATTCCTAAACCCTTTCTCCGATTTGTATGTGGAAACTCTCATATTGCAGCTGGGAGTGTGCACTTTCAGCCCATATTATATATATAATTGTATTTCTGAACATGTTTTTGTAAACAGCTAAAATAACAAAACTTGTGTCACTGTCCAAATATTTCTGGCCCTAACTGTATATGTAGTAGGCTTGGTTCTATCCATGTTTCTATGTAGTAGGCTTGGTTCTATTCCTGAATCTATGTAGTAGGCACAGTTCGCTTGGTTCTGTCCTTATATCTATGTAGTAGGCTCGGTTCTGTTCCCGTATCTATGAGGTAGACTTGGTTCTGTTTTCGTATCTATATAGTAGGCTTAGTACTGTTACTATATTGATTTAGTTCTATACCCGTATCTGTGCTTTAGTTTCTTTCTGTTCCTGTATCTATGTAGTAATCTTGGTTCTGTTCCCATATATACGTACCAGCTAACATTATATTTAAAGCCCTTATCTCTGCAGCTCTAATGTAACGGCCAGAGAAAAGCAGGCTAAAAACGGGCCACCACAACTCAAGGAACTCAAGGGCCACTGCTTTGTGATTGCCCCCAACTCCAAAATTTGCCAGCCAGCCCCTGGCTGTAGACCTGTAAAGTTAATCTGCTAATAAAATACTGATTGTATTGAAACTACAGCACATTGCCTTGTAAGTGACCTATCACTGTAATCAGACTTTTGTGCCCTATATTGTTACTTTCAGAATAAACAAACACCTGCTGACTGATTTTTTTTAATAAATAAACATCTCCAGATTTATGGTTTGTTCTGGATTTGTCACATTTAACATTGTTGGAACAATCATATACTTACATTATTTGTAACATATAGATAGTACTAACAGCTGAGCCAGAGCACAATGTGAACCGTGTTCACACCACCAAGAATCTATTCCACAAAAAAGACAGTATAAAAAAGTCTAAAAAATACTCTGCTAAGTAGGTAAAAGTAAAAAGCAAGTGCAAAACAGTGTCAATAGCAGGGTACTTAGTTGATAGTTTTTTTGCAAAAAATGTACGGAAGCCGTTCTACCAACGCCAAGGTGTCCCTTATCAGAACGGTCCCTAAACTAATGTATTTAAAGGGAACCAACCACCCCAAATGACCCCCCCGGACTGTTAATATGTGTCCCTACACCCAGCACACACATTTGGGGCAATCGTTTTTGCTAAAAAAACGGTTTAGTAGAAGCTAAGATATAGCTTTATGAAGTTTAATAAATCAAGCCGAATGGGTGTTACCTAGCTTTGTCCTCGTGCATTTCTTCGTGCCTGTCAGCCTCCTCTCCCCTCCTCCCTTCAGTGAAGCCTTTCTGTGCAAGCCGAAAATGGCCTGCCTGTCTGCTGCTGCCTGATAAATTATGCACGCCCATCTCTGCACCTAAGAGCCTGGCCGCGTCATGAAGGGGGCGGGGCTAGATCGCGTCATGCCTGAGCCCCGCCCCTTTCATGACTCGATCTAGCCCCGCCCCCTTCATGACGCGGCCAGGCTCTTACAAGCAGAGATGGGCGTGCATAATTTATCAGGCAGCAGTAGACAGGCAGGCCATTTTCGGCTTGCACAGAAAGGCTTCACTGAAGGGAGGAGGGGAGAGGAGGCTGACAGACACGAAGAAATGCACGAGGACAAAGCTAGGTAACACCCATTCGGCTTGATTTATTAAACTTCATAAAGCTATATCTTAGCTTCTACTAAACCGTTTTTTTAGCAAAAACGATTGCCCCAAATGTGTGTGCTGGGTGTAGGGACACATATTAACAGTCCGGGGGGGTCATTTGGGGTGGTTGGTTCCCTTTAAAACCTGATCTAATGTGAACATACCTCTCAGATGCTTTTACTTTTACATATAGCAGAGTATTTTTAGACTTTTTTTATACTATCTTTTTTGTGGTATAGATTATTTGTATCATGTTGACAGTCTTCACTACTGCGTTTTTAAAAGAAGAAGCTGTCAGTTATTTCAGCATTTTTGTTTTTAAAAGATTGAAATCAATGAACAGGAAAAAAACTAGCTGCTACCTGCCTACCAGTTGTGTCTGTCCCCCCTCTTCATCCCGGCACAGAGCAGGCACAGATTGCTCCTGCTGGGGACAGCATGGCGGAGTAAACTGAATAGAGGTGGCTTCTTTTCAGCTCTGCTCTGTGGAAATGGGCACATAGCTGACATCACACTGATTGATAGACAGCTCCTCGCTACCAGATTGGGGGAGCTGGCTGTCAATCAGCACGACGTCGGCTATAACGCCCGTATACAGAGCGCTTATGCCTTGTGTGGGTGGGGGTCCCACAGGCAGAGGCTCTCTCTCCTCCCATGCCCCCTGTGCGCTGTCTCTCTCTCCCCATGCTACCTGTGCGCAGTGTCTCTCTCCCCCCCCCCATGCCCCTGTGCGCTGTCTCTCTCCCCCAGCACTTATGCAGTGTGTGGGTGGGGGGCCCCATGGGCGGGGGCTCTCTCCTCCCATGTGTCGTGTGCTGTGTCTCTCTCCCCCCCTTCGTGCCCGCTGTGCGCTGTCTCTCTCCCCCCCATGCCCCCTGTCTCTCTTCCCCATGTCTCTTGTGCGCTGTCTCTCTCCCCTATGCCCCCTGTGCTCTGTCTCTCTCCCCCATGCCTCCTGTCTTCTCTCACCCCATGCCTCCTGTGCGCTGTGCGTATCTCCCCCCCATGCTCCCTGTGCACATTCTCTTTCTCCCTCCATGCCCTGTGTGCTGTCTCTCTCCTTTCATGCCCAGTGTCTCTCTCCCCCCATGCCCCCTGTGTCTCTCTCCCCCCCATGTCCCTGTGCACTGTGTCTCTCACTCCCTCCATGCCCCCAGTGTGCAGTGTCTCTCTCCCCCCATGCCTCCTGTGCGCTGTCTCTCCCCCCCATGCCCCATGTGCTGTGTCTCTCTCCCCCATGCCTCCTGTGCGGTCTCTCTCCCCCCCATGCCCCTGTGCGCTCTCTCCCCCGATGCCCCCTGTGCGCTGTCTCTCTCAACCCCCCCATGCCCCCTGTGCGCTCTCTCTCCATCCATACCCTGTGTGCTGTCTCTCTCACCCCATGCCCCCTGTGCGCTGTGTCCCTTTCCCCCCATGCCCTCTGTGCACTGTCTTTCGCTCCCACCATGCCCCCTGTGTGCTGTGTGTCTCTCTCTCCCCCATGCCCCCTGCGTGCTGTGTCTCTCTCTTTCCCCCCATGCCCCCTGTGCGGTCTCTCTCTCCCTCCATTCCCCCTATGCGCTGTGTCTCTCTCTGCACCCATGCCCCCTATGCACTGTCTCTCTCCCCTCATGCCCCCTGTGCACTGTGTCTCTCCCCCCATGCCCCTTGTGAGCTGTGTGTCTCTCCCTATGCCCCCTGTGTGCTGTCTCTCTCTCCCCCATGCCTCCTGTGCGCTGTCTCTCTTTCCCCATGTCCCCTGTGTGCTGTGTCTCTCTCTTTCCCCCCATGCCCCTTGTGCGCTGTCTCTCTCTCCATGCCCCCTATGCACTGTGTCTCTCTCCCTATCCACCCTGCATTCTTTCACCCCCCTGTTCAGAGCCCCCATCCCCCCTGTGCTCTCTCTGCCCTCTGTGCAGAGTCCCCCCCCGCTCTCTCTCCCCTGAGCAGAGTGCCCCCTGCTCTCTCCCCTACAGAGTCCCCCCTGCCTGCTCTCTCTTCCCGTGCTCTCCCCTGTGCAGTCCCCCCATGCTCTCTCCCCTGTGCAGAGTTCCCCACCCCCTGTGCTCTCTCTTACCCTTGTACAGAGTCCCCCCTGTGCTCTCTCTTCCCTCTGTGCAGGCCCCCACCCCTGTGCTTTCCTCCCTGTGCAGTCTCCCACCCTGTGCTCTATCCCCCCTGTGCAAAGTCCCCCACCCCTGTGCTCTATTTCCCCCTGTGCAGAGTCCCCCCATGTTCTCTTCTCCCTGCACAGAGTCCCCCACCCCTATGCAGTCCCCCTGTGCGGAGTCCCCCCCCCATGCTCTCTCCCCCTCCTGTGCAGAGTCCCTATCACCCCCTCACCACCTGTGCACTTACACAGATCTGCTGTATCCGTTTACAGTGATATAGCAGAGCTATGTTATGGAGTAGGGGATGCAGTGATTGCCATATCCGCCAGGTGTCTCACCTCACCGCAACTCCTCCTATCAGCGCCAGCTGAGACAGGAGCTGCAGCAAGCAGAGGTCCGGGGAGCGGAAGTGCCCGAGGATTGGGGCCACCAACGAAATGGCGAGGGGCTGGAGTGGAGGGCTGAAGGCCAGAGGACTCAGGGAGCGGAGCTGCGTAGAGAGGAGAAGGCGGGGAGCGGAGCTGCGTGGGGGAGGGGGGATGGGAATAGAGGTCCCAGGAGCACCGGTGGTGAAGAGAAGTGATTGCACCCTGATATATCAGGCTGCATTTTTTCTGCATCTGCCGTTGCTCAGGAGGGGGAGGGAGAAGTGGAAGTGGAGCTCATAGGACACCCTATGGGCTCCACCAAGATGGCGCCTTTCACCTCCCAGCTGGTATGTGGACAGCTCCAGGGGGGTATATCCAGATCACAGCTACAGTGCAGGGAATGGGGTCCGCGGTGGTCTATTATATCCTATGTGCAGGAGCTGCCATAAGTGGAGGGTGTAACTGTCGTTACACACCTGCAAATGCAAGATGGCAGCACCCAGTGTAAGAATAAAAATATGATTTTTAAAAACTATAAATGTAATGAATTTAAAGGGAACATGACCCCTAAAAATCACCCCCTAGCCTTTCAATACCTGTCCCTGCACCTTAATTATCCTATTCTACCTATCACTGTTTGTCAAAATTGTGTTTTTAGGAATTTTAAAAAAGTGCTTTTGTTACCTCCTCATCTGCGACTTCTGTGCTTTTGAGAAGTCACACATCTGTGATGAGCTGCCGTAAACTAACCTCGCGCTTGCGCAATGCACATCGTGAGGTCCTCGATACACCCAATGGGTGTAGCGACAGTCATGATAGCCGGATATGACGCGATTAGCGTCATACCGGCTAATCCGCCCATGGAGGAGGGCGAGGAACATCCCAAAAGATCATCACGCCCATCGGGGCATAAATAATTACACTAAAGGCGGCGGAAAGAAGCAAGAGGGAACATCCTGTGTGACTTCACAAGAGCACAGAAGTCACAGGTGAGGAAGTAACAAAAGCACTTTTTTAAAGTTTCTAAAAACACAATTTTGACAAAAAGGGATAGCTAGAATAGGCTAGTTAAGGTGCAGGGACAGGTATTGAAAGGCTAGGGGGTGATTTTTAGGTGTCAGGTTCCCTTTAATTTTGTATTAAAATAACTAATTACATAATCAATTATTATTAATACAAAATGTACAATCGCGGCACCTTCCCTTTAAGGGCTTGTTCAGACAATGTATCATGCCGTATTCTTTGGACTACAAGACTACATTTTTTCCGAAAACATTGAGTGGAAAGTAGGGGTGCGTATAATAGTCCTGATGTACGATACCTGGCTGAGGAGGGGGGGGAAGTTGGGGTTTAGTATAGCATGTCACCAGAGGCAGGACAAGGCTGCAGCAGAGCCTGCTAGTGATCACGTGTGCCCTCAGTTTTGAGAAAATGTAATATGTAATGCTCTCCCTGCCCACCACCTATTGGAGGTGATTTCAGTGCTGAGAAGTGATGGGCAGAGGGAGCAGTGCATATTAAATTTGCTTCAATAGTGGGCACATGATCATGTCCACGAGTTTTACATGGGTTTGGTGCTATTGCCAATGTTATTGAAAGCTGTACTGAACAAACACCGGCTTGTCTATCAAGACAAGTGACAACTTCTGTTACTGGATGTGCTATTCTTTGGCAGCAGCAGAGCAGTACAAGTTGTAGATCAGAGGTCCCCAATGTCAGTCCTCGAGGGCCGAACCAGTGCAGGTTTTCAGGATTTCCTTACTATTGCACAGGGATTGGAATCATTGCCTGCTGTTGCAATACTAAGGAGATCTGAAAACCTGCACTGGTTCGGCCTCGAGGACTGACATTGGGGACCTCTGTTGTAGATGATGCATATAAAGAGTATTTGCTACAGTTGATGGCAAACACTGCATCTAGTGGCCTCTCTTCCTCCACCTCAACATCACACACAGTACAGTCCTCAGAGGTGACACCCCAATTACCCATGTGTCACCCCATGTCACAACTCTCCAACTGCCCAACTGATTGTGGGTAAACCAGATGGGCGAGTCTGCAGAGGGTGACTCTTATGATGAGGAGTGGGACAACAGAGAGGATGAGGAGGAGGTTCGAGATCCCACTTGGAATCAAACCAGAGTGACGCAGTTAAGCAGCTCAACAGAAGAGGTGGAGGAGGAGGGAGACGAAGAGGTTAGGTTGCGGCTTCCCGGGAGACTGAATGTTGAAACCATGAGAAGTAATGCATCCTCAGCCCAGCTCTGGCTCTTGATAGCAGTGGCAAATGCGGGTCTGAAGTTCTCAGGGACATCAAGGTCTGCCTGGTGTGGGCCTCTTTTGAGACTGCAAAAAATAACCCAACTCCGTTTTTTGTCAAATTTGTAGAAAAAATTCAGTAAAGGCGAAAAAAAAAAAGATTGAACTACTACATGCATTCACCAGCACAAGGGCCAGCAACATGCTTTACTCTGGCAAAGTTACAGCGCTAAAACGGTGCCTAGAGGGCCTCACCGAACAAAATCCACCACATCAAGCGCATATGCTACTTCTTCCTCCTCCATTACCGTGGCAAGTGCTGTCACACAGGTCTCCGGCCACAGAACCTCCAGTTTTTTGCCTGCTACAGTCGGTCGAGTGAGAGCCCGTCAGCCGTTAAATGCACACACCACTTTTGTCATTTCCACGTGCACCTCCTTCACAATGCAGCAGTTTGTCGTGTACACCTTAGCACCTCCTTCACAGAGCAGCAGTTTGTCGTGTACACCTTACTCCACCCTCTCTCAGCACAGCAGCCATTCCTCAGTCCCGTAGTTGTCGTTATGTAAAAAAATATTTTCTCCTACACATACCAAAACTATGAGCTTGAACTTCACCATCTCTTAATTTGTCGGCCATGGAGATAATGCCTATCTGATTGGTGGATACAGACGGTTTCTGAGAGGTGATGGTTATACCAGCATATCGTAGAGCAGCATAACCCGTTCCTTGAGAGACAGAAAATACTCCTCACCTCATGGGCGTACCCAGGATCAAAACTAGGGGGGGGGCAAGCCATGGTCGTTCAGGTAGTAAAATTGCGCACCATGGCCCATCACTACAGTTACATCACTGGGGAGCCCTCTGGGGGGCTGTATATGAGATGGGAGCCCTATGGGGGGCTGTATATGAGATGGAAGTTCCATCTCATATACAGTACCCCAATGTCCTATAGGGCTCCCATATCATATATAACCCCACCATAGGGCATCCATATCATATACAGCCCCTTCATAGGGCTCCTATCATGAGAGCCCTATGGGGGGTTGTATATGATATGAGAGCCCTATGGGGTGGGCTGTATATGATATGGGAGCCTTATTGGGGGCTGTATATGATATTGGAGTCCCATCTAATATACAGCCCCCTCCAATACCTCATACAGTTCTCATATCATATACAACAGCCCCCCATAGGGCTCCTACATCATATATAGGCTGTATATGATATGGGAGCCCTATGGGGAGCTGTATATGATATGGGAGTCCCATATCATATACAGCCCCCCAATGCCCCATAGGGCTCCCATATCATATACAGCCCCCCCATAGGGCTCCAATAATGGGAGCCCTTTAGGGGTCCATATATAATATAGGAGCCCTATAGGGTTGCTGTATATGATATGGGAGCCTATGGGGGACAGGGCTGTATATGAGATGGGAGTACATGTCATCTCATATACAGCGCTGCCCCCACATAAGGCTCCCATATAGCCCTCCCATAGAGCTCCCGACCCCCCCCCCCCTCCCCAACCACATTACCTTCCAGGTCACTTTTGTTTATACCTACATCTTTTTTTAACTTTTTATGTCCTCTCTTCTATCTCGGCTCCAGCGTCCAGCACCAGCAGTGTCCCCAGCTTGTTTCCCACTTTGCACCGCAGGGACTCAGCACAGCGACGAGGCGCTCAGTGGTGATGTCATGACATCACTTGAGTCCACTGCCCGCCGAGCTGATCTGCAGTATTGGCAGTCGGCAGACACTGTCTGAGGGCGAGATCTGCCCTGCACCCCTGCTGGCTGCTGCCCCATAATTACCGCGCTGAGGTAACCGTTATTGCATTCGCTACACACACACAGGTGGAGGTGTAGCAGTGGCCGGCCTCAGCTCAGCCTCAGACATTATAATAGATGCGTGTGGCGTGCGCTCAGTGCCGCTCACCCCTTCCTCTGGGGGAAGGGGGGTGGCGTGCAGCTGCCCCTCCTGCCCCAAGCTGGGTACGCCCATGACCTGTTAACCTTATTAGTTGCATAATATAATTGGATGTGTGCAGGGGTTGGCTGGAGAGTTTTAGCCTGGAGGGCAAGCACATAGCAGTGGCCCATAAGTATTGGCCCATCTTTAAAGGGGTTGTTGGATATTAAGCTACAAGTCTACAGTCACGATATGTGAATCCCCACATTGTGTGCACTGTGAACATTTTATGGTACCAGTAGCAGGAGCACGCAGTTATGTGATCTCAAGTATGTGATATACATACTCTCAACCACATTACAAGTACACTGTTTCTGGCCTTGCTTAATACAGGTGCATTAAGTGAGGCCGAGCAAGACTTGTGAGACTGTGACCACATAAATACAAATGACACACTGGCAGTCACATGCCCACCGAAGCACCACAGCACTGTGAGCAATGCAAGGATTATGAGTCTGCCTGGTGTGATGCATCGCTGCGTCACTTCCGGGTCGCCCCTTAGCTTATCTCTGAATGTGATTGGCTATTGCAGCCGGTCACATGAAGATTGAACCATTAAGTCTGGCGAAGCGCAGCGGCACACCTAGGGGACATAATGCAGGATTCAATACACTTGGACTCATGAGTCCGCTAATAGTATTCAGAATGTATATTCATTTTATTTTTTTTATATCAGGCTGGGTTCCCATTACCATACTTAAAATGACAAATGCAACTTTTCTATACTGTTCATATCCATGTTTCACTTTTTTCCTTATTTTTACATTTGTATTACACTTAATACAAGACACCAACTCTTTATTGGCTGTATGGCTTTATCATAGGTATTCAGGTCAACACACGATTGTGAAAGAAACACACAAAACACTTTAATTGGATGTAAAATAGACCAAATTTTATCACAAATCACATGATCATTATTTTATTCAGTGTCTGAAATTTAGAATCAGCCAATTACTATGAAAAAGACACTGAAAATGGCAATCCTCTGACTCACGAAGAATCATCCTTCAGCACTCAGGAGAGGAAAAACCCCCTGTGGAGGAAACCTCTAGGGAACCATGGCTGGAGGATTGCCCTTCCCTTGGGCTTAGAAGGTTAAAGCCAACACGGAACAGTAAATGGTATCAGAATTTGTACATTGTATCATATTTACAGTGAGACATAATATACAACCACTATAGATATGACAGCAATGACATCATAAAGTCACATAGGTTGTATCAACAGAAAACAGAAGGTCAAAGCAGGTGCCCTGACAAAGCACCATACTGTATGGAGAAAGCCTAATGCGACCTCTCCAGGCCGTACATATAAAGGTGAAGATGGCTAGTACTGGACGTGAGGGAGATCTGGCTGCAACATCTGTCCACCTATTTGATCGCTAGGGTTAGTTGGGCTGATCTGGCTGCTGGCCGGTATGGCTGATCTGGCTGCTAGGCGCGGTATGGCTGATCTGGCTGCTGGCCGGTATGGCTGATCTGGCTGGGTAGGCGAATGTCCCCCCTTCCTCCCTTACATATGTTGAAGTAATGAAGCTCCAGGTCTCCAGACACGTCAAGTATGGCGCCTCTTCATACGACCGTCCATCTGCTCTGTTGTTTCAGAATCTTCTGACATAGCTGTATATATTTATGACATCAGCACAGTTGCCGTAGTAACCACAGCTGTTTATTACTGATTTTCATTGGCTAGAAAGTCCCTCAGTGTTCCATAGTTTTTAGCATTGAATGACTGACATTGTGCCTTTATACTGAAGCCTGGAAATGTATCTTCTTGCTAGGCAAAACTATCATCATTTTATGATTTTAAAGATTCCTTAATCAAAGTCTATCTAGTTTGCCCATCTACAGATTTAAGGTGTAACTTACATATTAGCACATGTTACATGGGCGTACCCAGGATCAAAACAAGGGGGGGCAAGCCATGGTCGTTCAGGTAGTAATATTGCACACCGGGGCCCATCAGACTCGTTACATCACTGGGGAGCCCTATGGGGGGCTGTATATGAGATGGGAGCCCTATGGGGGGCTGTATATGAGATGGAAGTTCCATCTCATATACAGTCCCCCAATGTCCCATAGGGCTCACATCTCATATACAGCCCTCCATAGGGCTCCCATCTCATATACAGCCCCCCATAAAGC
The DNA here is from genome assembly GCA_033576535.1 of Allobates femoralis. NCBI lineage: Eukaryota > Metazoa > Chordata > Amphibia > Anura > Aromobatidae > Allobates > Allobates femoralis. Next base: position 410,076,084 of record JARQOC010000003.1, read on the forward strand.
TCCCATATCATATACAGCCCCTAATAGGGCTCCCATATCATATATAACCCCACCATAGGGCATCCAAATCATATACAGCCCCCCCATAGGGCTCTAATAATGGGAGCCTATGGGGGACAGGGCTGTATATGAGATGGGAGTCATGTCATCTCATATACAGCGCAGACCCACATAAGGGTCCCATATACAGCCCTCCCATAGAGCTAACGACCCCCTTCCCCCCCACCACCACCACATTATCTTCCAGGTCACTTTTGTTTATACTTACATCTTTTTTTAACTGTTAATGTCCTCTCTTCTATCTCAGCTCCAGCGTCCAGCACCAGCAGTGTCCCCAGCTTGTTTGCTGCTTTGCACCGAAGGGACTCAGTGGTGATGTCATGACATCACTTGAGTCCCCTGCCCGCCGAGCTGATCTGCAGTATCGGCAGTCGGCAGACACTGTCTGAGGGCGAGATCCGCCCTGCACCCCTGCTGTCTGCTGCCCCATAATTACCGAGCTGAAGTAACCATTATCGCATTCGCTACACACACACAGGTGGAGGTGTTAGCGGTGGCTGGCCTCAGCTCTGCATCAGACATTATAATAGGTGCGCGTGGCGTGTGCTCTGTGCCGCTTACCCCTTTTTCTTGGAGGGGGGGCAGCTGTCTCCCCCCCCTGCCCCACACTGGGTACGCCCATGCCTCACCTCCTTACTGCACTGCCAGGGTTGAGCGCCATCAGGCAGTGTTGAAATTAAAATACCTTGGAGATGTCAATCATACAGTTGAAGAGTGGTTGTCAACTGTGCAGGCAGAGTTTGAGCAATGGCTGGTTCCGTTAAACCTGGAGCCAGGGAAGGCCATATGCGATAATGCTGAAAACTTGGTGGCAGTCCCATGCCAGTGCAAACTTACACACACTTTGTATCCCTGAGGAAGGTGCCAGGAAGGCACCGAAATGCGTAGGATTCAATAAAGGAACTTTGCTTGAACATCACTGACCCGTGTGTTCTCTGGAGCAAGTGGATTTCGGCAGCGCGGACCATTATACACCTCTGCTTTCCCCTATCTTCCTGAGATTCCATGTGTGAGTGGTTGGAGGAGGTTCAGCGGCAGCCGGCAGGATTTTGATACTACATGTCTGCAAACCAGTTGTGGGTCTCACAACTGACATAGGTGAGTGGTTTACCTATATACCACTGGATCATAGTGTCTGAGTGATAGGGCACTATTGCGCCTCTTGTTCCCCTTCCCCCTTTTTTATCTACACACTTTGTATGTCTCACGTCCGCAACCTGGTTGTCCAGCAATTCGTATGCAACTATCCCGGACTGGATGAGCTGCTGCAGAAAGGCAGTTGCGATGTGTTCACTTCCACCATTCACACTCTGCGGCTCATCGACTGGTATTGTACAGAGTTGTTTTAGACAACCGATTAACTGGTTGATATGTGATGTGCTTACACAGTGGAATTCCACTTTGCACATGTGGGAGTGACTGTGGCAGCAGCGAGAGTCCTGGTGCTGTATGTCATCATACACAGAGTGAGTCAAAGCAAGATGCTTGCAGAGTGGGCAAAGATCAAGTACCTTTGCTCCCTTCTGCACAGTTTCAAACTTTGAAAAGTCTGCGAGATGAGGTTGTGGTCCCAGAGTATGAAGAAAAGGAGGATGTGGAAGGGATACCAATATGTCTATAGTCCAGCCTCTTTTCACACTGCATGGCAGTGTGAAGTAGAGCGAAAGGGGGCGGCTCATGGGACCAGACAAACAGTGAACGTGCAGGAGCCGAGGAAGAAATGGAGGACGTGGAGGTAGAAGGTAACGGGCACAGAACAGTCAAGACATGAAGAAATTGTTCCTCTTTCTGATGTCTGAGGTTGCTGGGAGAGGACACAGGAAGGAAGCTCAATTGTTACCCCACCACCTACACATTAGTCACGACAGGATACTCTGTTTCGCTGATAAGCTTTAATTTGGTTGTTTAAAAGCCAGTTTAAAACTGTGATACTAGTGTCAGTGCAAATCACAAAGGAAAAACACCCCCCCCCAAAGAAACATATAGTAAGACAAACAGTGTTTCACTTATTCCATCCCTTTCTCTGAGGGTCTAAGGTCAACAGGAGTTGATTCCAGTAGTACAGTCATAGTCTAAGTTTTGAGAATGATACCAAAATTATCTTTTCACATGATCTGCTGCCCTCTGGTTTTTATTTGTGTTTGGCTGATGTTTATATCACATACAGAAATATAATTACAATCATATTATGAGTACCAAAAGGTTATATTGACAGCATGAGTTAATGCAGCAAGTCAATATTTGCAGTGTTGACCCTTCTTCTTCAGGACCGCTGCAATTCTCCCTGGCATGCTCTCAATCAACTTCTGGACCAAATCCTGACTGATAGCTGTCCATTCTTGCATAATCAATGCTTGCATTTTGCCAGAATTTGTTGATTTTTGTTTGTCCACCCGTCTCTTGATGATTGACCACAAGTTCTCAGTGGATTAAGATCTGGGGAGTTTCCAGGCCATGGACCCAAAATCTCTATGTTTTGTTCCTGAGCCATTTAGTTATCACCTTTGCTTTATGGCAAGGTGCTCCATCATGCTAAAAAAGGCATTGTTGGCCGCCAAACTGCTCTTGGACGGTTGGGAGAAGTTGCTCTTGGAGGACATTCTGGTACCATTCTTTATTCATGGCTGTGTTTTTAGGCAAGACTGTGAGTGAGCCGATTCCCTTGGCTGAGAAGCAACCCCACACGTGAATGGTTTCAGGATGCTTTACAGTTGGCATGAGACAAGACGTGGTAGCGCTCACCTCTTCTTCTCCAAATAAGCTGTTTTCCAGATGTCCCAAACAATCGAAAAGGGGATTCATCAGAGAAAATGACTTGACCCCAGTCCTCAGCAGTCCACTCCCTGTACCTTTTGCAGAATATCAGTCGGTCCCTGATGTTTTTTCTGGAGAGAAGTGGCTTCTTTGCTGCCCTCCTTGAAACCAGGCCTTGCTCAAAGAGTCTCCGCCTCACAGTGCGTGCAGAAGCACTCACACCAGCCTCCTGCCATTCCTGAGCAAGCTCGCACTGCTGGTAGTCTAATCCCGCAGCTGAAACAGTTTTAAGATACGGTCCTGGCGCTTGCTGGTCTTTCTTGGGCGCCCTGGAGCCTTTTTGACAACAATGGAAGCTCTCTCCTTGAAGTTCTTGATGATGCGATAGATTGTTGACTGAGGTGCAATCTTTGTAGCTGCAATACTCTTCCCTGTTAGGCCATTTTTGTGCAGTGCAATGATGGCTGCACTTGTTTCTTTAGAGATAACCATGGTTAACTGAAGAGAAACAATGATACCAAGCACCAGCCTCCTTTTAAAGTGTCCAGTGGTGTCATTCTTACTTAATCATGACTGATTGTTCAGCCAGCCCTGTCCTCATCAACACCCACACCTGTGTTAATGGAACAATGACTAAAGCGATGTTAGCTGCTCCTTTTAAGGCAGGACTGCAATGATGTTGAAATGTGTTTTGGGGGTTAAAGTTCATTCTCTAGGCAAATATTGACTTTGCAAGTAATTGCTGTTAAGCTGATCACTCTTTATGACATTCTGGAGTATATGCAAATTGCCATTAGAAAAACTGAAGCAGTAGACTTTGTTAAAATTAATATTTTTATCATTCTCAAAACTTTTGGCCATGACTGTAGGTATGTCAGAGTTCCACTAAGGATTTCCCCAGACACATTAGGTCTCCAGGTTAAAATCCAGCAGCAGAAATCTCTCGGTTCAGCATTAGGCTGCCTTCACACTTGCGGACCCCTCCGCAGCATCCAGCGGAGGGGATCCGCAAGCTGACCGCAGCCACCACCAGCCCCTATCTTTATAATGGGAGCGTACGGTCATGCGCAGGTCTGCATAAACGTGCGCTCCCATTCACTGCAATATGTGATTTGTACGCAGGCGGATGCCCGCGCACAAATCACACACTCTCGTCCGCACCAGGAACATGATCGCGTTCCTGGTGCGGACAAGAGTGTGTGATTTTGTGTGACTTGTGCGCGGGCATCCGTGCATTCTCATTATAAACATAAGGGCTGCGTTCAGCTTGCGGATCTCCTCCGCAGGACGCTGTGGAGGGTCCGCAAGTCTGAAGCCAGCCTTACCTATCTCTGTGTAGATGTATAACAACCTTAGTTTCTTGGTCCACTCCCACCCCTCCATCAGAGGTCCTAGAATAATGTGAACAGATGATTTTTAGATGTGGTCCAACAATGTGGACAGATAACCCCGCCACCTATACACCAATTACTTGGACCTCATGGAATGCGTCAGACACAGGAGCACCTTCTTGCTGCACGATGATGCCTGTATTGTTACGACTCAAAAAAACGATGATGTTGCCACAATTTTAGATCCATGGTGCAAGAGTAAATTTAGCCAGATGCTTCCTGCCCTAGAGAAGGACACACGCACACTAGAGAATCAAAAAATGCTTGTGTATTGACAATATAAATATGGCTATCTTATAGCATACACATTGTAAACATATCGTTCATATGCTTTGATATGGTGTGGTCATTTTAGCCAAGGGTGGACTGTATTGCAAAAATAAAATGTAGTTATTTAGATCCATACACTATATATATTACAGTGTAACATGTTCATTCACATAAACTCTTGTGATGTCTGCTGTTCATACACATAGACAATGTACATTGTAGTGGGCTCTCGAATGTTTGTTTCAGAGATATCTTATCCTGGTTTGTACATAAGTGACATATCTGTGATATTTGCTTTGAATATACAAATTGACAATGTGGTTATTGTAACTAAAGTAAGTTTGCAAATACCTGGTGTTGACGTGTAGTACATCATCTTTGAGAAATACACACATTATTGTCTGACGTATGTTTGTTTACAACTGGTTCATTTCATCCCAGGAGCCGGCCACTTCGGGGTCATAGTTGAATCATATTTGTAAACATTAACCAGTCGTATTCCATATTGTGTAAGGGCTACAAGTGCATCTCAATAAATTAGAATATTATCAAAAAGTTAATTTATTTCAATAATTCAATACATGAAGTGAAATGCATATATTACATAGAGTCATTACAAACAGTGAGTCATTGCTGAGGTTTTATCTTGTGTACAATTACATCCAGGGCCGTATTTGCCCTTAGGCACTGGAGGGCACGTGCCTAGGGCGCCGGAATGCGGGGGGGGAGGGAGAAAGGTGGCGAATGAGCGTGGTTTTTATTTATTTTTTGTTCGTTCTCCAGGGTCGGGTTGGCGCGCCCCAACCTCCTTATTCGTCTGGCCCGCCCGCCCACTAACCTAAGCCTGATGCTACTGCAGCGGTCTCGGATTCGGCGGCCGCTTCCGGTGATGTCACTGGCCACTGAAGGGATCTGAATAATAGACTACAAATGCTTGCATGTGCTGCGGAGGCCCGAGCAGCACATCTCTGGTGGCTCAGCCTCAGCGGCTCAGCTCAGCGGTATATCTGTGAAATGATGTCTGTCTGAAGCTGACGAGCTGCTGGATGCATGAATGGACGATTACTGGTGGCGGGATAGTTGCTTCTTCATGTACCACTGTCTGTGCACAGCACAGACATTAGGACATGGTGGTAGTGGTACACTGTCTGTGCTGTGCACAGCACAGACATGATGAGGAAATGGTGGTACACTGTCTGTGCTGTGCACAGCACAGACATGAGGACATGGTGGTGGTACACTGTCTGTGCACAGCATGGGGCTGGGGACATGGTGGTACATTTTCTGTGCACAGCACAGAGCTGAGGTCATGGTGGTTCACTGTCTGTGCACAGCACGGAGCTGAGGACATGGTGGTATACTATGCACAGCACAAAGCTGGGGACATGGTGGTACACTGTGCACAGCACAGAGCTGGCGACATGGTGGTACACTGTCTGTGCACAACACAGAGCTGAGGACTTGGTGGTACACTGCACAGCACAGAGCTGAGGACATGGTGGTATACTATGCACAGCACAAAGCTGGGGACATGGTGGTACACTGTGCACAGCACAGAGCTGGCGACATGGTGGTACACTGTCTGTGCACAACACAGAGCTGAGGACTTGGTGGTACACTGCACAGCACAGAGCTGAGGAGATGGTGGTAAACTGTGCACAGCACAGACATGAGAACATGTTGGTACACTGTCTCCCGCAGCCTTAAAATTGGTTGGTTTCTCATCCAGGAGAGTCAGACGAGTGTTGTGCGATTTTTGGTCCATTTGACATGCAACTGCTATGCGAGTGTCCGACGTTTTTCTCAGATCACATCCATTATTTTTCTCAGCAGCTATTTACTGTAGAATCATTTACAGGAACATTTTACAGTGTTCTCAGCTGCAGAATGATCATGTATCAGTGAAAATAACAGATGCCTCTCGGATGGCCAGTGTGCAGTCCGTGAGTGAGGTTTGTCGGACCTATTGACTTGCATTGGTGAGTCTCGCACGTGAATCTCCTACTGTTGCAGCATGTTGCAACTTTTTTCTCATCCTAAATCTGGATGAGAAAAAAGGATCAGACACTATTTGGCGGTAATATAAGACCGAAAACAACAGGGTTCAGTCATCCACCTGATGAAGTGGCCCTAGGGTTATCCCAAGGCCACGAAACGCCGCCAAGGTCACCTATCCGGGGTCCTCCGCGTGTGTGATACAGTGTCCTATGGCTGCGGACAGGCAGGGTAATATTATGGGCTACTATGCTCTGGTTTAATATGCTGCTATCTTGTATTGTATTGTAAATACTGTATATCCTGATGTTAATCTTTGTACAAAGATTTTTACATTGAGATGTTCTGACTGAAGGCTTATATTATGTGAATGGTATATCCTTTTGACCACTGCAGGAGAATTTCTCTGCAATTAATCTTTCACTGTCCGTGGGCTTAAATATATGGCTTATTCAATTCAAATTCCTATAGAACAACAAAGATTTATTTTTCATTGTACAATTTTACCATGGATGTAATTGTATACAAGATAAAACCTCTGTAAACTGTTCCACTGCTGTTCCACAGACCCTGTGATTGTGTTCACCCTGCACTGCTTCCCCTCCAATGGCATTTTTTATGGTGTACCTTTGAATAAATAAGCATCTTATTGCATATTTTGAAGCCTTGACTCTCCTTTATGTTTAATTAAGTATCTCTGAGTAGCTTCCCAGGACTGGCCCCATACGGGGTACTCCTGGTTCCGTATAGATGGAATGCACTGTTCTATTAAGTGTTTATTTCTGTTAATGTTGATTATGGCTTACAGCCAATGAAAACCCAAAATTCATTATCTCAGAAAAGTAGAATATTATAGACCAACTGAAAAAATGCCTAACTCATAAATGTTCTCCTACTGAAAAGTATGTACAGTAAATGCACTTAATACATAGTCGGGGATCCTTTTTCATGAATTACTGCATCAGTGTGGCATTGCATGGATGCAACCAGTCTGTGGCACTGCTGAGGTGTTATGGAAGCCCAGGTTGCTTTGATAGCAGCCATCAACTCATCTGCATTGTTGGGTCTGGTGTCTTTCATTTTCCTCTTGACAATACCCCATAGATTCTCTATGGGGTTTAGGTCAGGCGATTTTGCTGGCCAATCAAGCACAATGATAGTGTGGTTATTAAACCAGGTATTGGTACTTTTGGCAGTGTGGACAGGTGCCAAGTCCTGCTGGAAAAATACATTTTTGTCTCCAAAAAGCTTGTTTGCAGAGGAAATCTCTAATAATTCCTGGTAGACGGCGACACTGACTTTGGTCTTGATAAAACAGTGGACCTACATCAGCAGCAGATGACATGGTCCCCAAACCATCACTGATTGTGGAAACGTCACACTAGACCTCAAGCAGCTTCGATTGTGTGTCTCTCCACTCTTCCTCCAGACTCTGGGACCTTGATTTTCAAATGAAATGTAAAATTTACTTTTATCTGCAAACAACACCTTGGACCACTGAGCAACAGTCCAGTTTTTTTTTCTCATTGGCCCAGGTAAGAGCTTCTTGTGATGTCTATTGGTCATGGAGTGGCTTGAGACAAGGAATGCACAGTTGTAGCCCATGTCCTGGATACATCTGGTGTGGTGGCTCTTGAAGCACTGACTCCAGAGCAGTCCACTCCTTGTGAATCTCCCCCAAATTTTTGAATGACATTTTCTTAACAATCCTTTCAAGGCTGCAGTTATCCTGGTTGCTTGTGCACCTTTTCCTACCACTCAACTTTCCATTAATATGGTTGGATACAGCATTCTGTGAACAGCCAGCTTCTTTAGCAGTGACCTTTTGTGGCTTACACTCCTTGTGGAGTGTGTCAATGACTACCTTCTGAAAAAATATCTGCGCACCTTTCAATCTATACTCACCAGATTTATATGGAATAATAAGACCCCTAGAGTGGCGATAAAAATCTTGTCTCTCCCTACTAAAAGGGGAGGTTTTGGAGTCCCTGATATTGCCACATATTATGCAGCTATAGTCCTGGATTCAGCAAGAACCTGGTGGGTACAAACTCCCTCTTCACGTTGGCTCCAGATAGAATCATATTTTGCGCCGGCAGGTTCCACACGCATCCTATTGGAAATGAACCTTCTACGCTCTTCTTCCCCTACTTTCACACTTAAGGCTATACAGGGAACTCTTTCTGTTTGGCGCGCACTTTCCAGAACCCACCTATCGTTTCTTTTCAGGTACATTACGCTACGGGCGGTGGAGCTCCTTATGGGTGGGCATATCTTTAATACATTGGTGTGACCCGGACTCCCCGGGTCCCCCCCTTCTCTGGAAGCTCCTTGAGCAGAACCATCTGGCATCATTTGAAACTCTCCAACGTGAATTCACTCTCCCCATAAATTCCCTCTTCCCATATATTTGTCTGCGACATTTTTTAAATACTGTTGATATCCCTAGTTCTGACTCTTTGAACACTTCGCTCCCTCTCCAGGTTCTGTTTAAACAATCGGGCTGGATTACTAGAGGAGTCTCTATCATATATAATGCGATCCAAATAACACTATCCTCTGAGAAATTGCCCTATATGATTAAATGGGAAGACAGACTCGACTTTACTGCATCTCTGGAGGAATGGCACCTCGCTTCAGCTCATGCCGCTAAATACTCTCGTTGTGTCACTCACCTGGAGCAATCAAAAAAACTACTGTTCAACTGGCACCTGACCCCAGTTCGACTAGCTAAATTCGGAACTAACAGACCCTCCTCCTTCCTCTCGTTGCTGGAGGGGTTGTGTGGACCTGGGCACTATGGTTCACTTGTGGTGGTCGTGCCCTCATATACACCGCTTATGGCTCCAATTAGAGTCTCTGCTTACCGAATTATTGATGGTTCCTATTACTATAGCGGCACCCGTGGCTGTGTTAGGACTAGGCGTCGAGACTCTCCCACCATTACTACGACCCATTCTCACCAACGTCCTGGTGGCCACGCGTTTGACGATAGCAGCTCACTGGAGATCATCAACACCACCCACTATAGCAGAGGTCATCTCTCGTCTTAATACCCATTGCATGTACGAACTCATGCTAGCTCATGACCTCCCATCACGAGCAAAAACCCTACGTTGGTGGGACCCATGGCTTGTCTCTTCACACAACACAGTTCAGACCTAAGTTAAGTTAAATTGAGTTAAAATAATTTAATGTATCATGTTTCATTGTTGATCTTTATATCCCCTGGAAATCAGATGTATACTCACATTTATGTCGTTTAACCTTGAATATGACTGTTATGCCCCTTCTTATTGATTTATCTCTATACTGGGTACACAGAATGTATCGTCCTGCTGCATTGTAATCTCCCCTCCCTCCCTTCCCCCCCCCCTCTCTTCCCTGTTTATTTTCCATCGAATTATGAATATGACATTACTGTGTTTGTATTTTTGAAAAATTTTCAATAAAAACTAATTGGTTTAAAAAAAAATGACTACCTTCTGAACATCTGTTAGGTCAGCAGTCTTGGCCATGATTGTGTTATTTACTGAAGCAGACTAAGGGACCATTTTAAAGGCTTAGCAAGCCTTTGCAGGTGTTTTGTGTTATTATACTTTTTTGTGATAATGAACTTTGGGTTTCCATTGGTTGTAAGCCATAATCATCATCAACATAAATAAACACTTAAAAGAGATCACTCTGTAATGACGCTATATAATATATGCATTTTACTTTATGTATTGAATTACTGAAATAAATGAACTTTTTGATGACATTCTAATTTATTGAGATTCACTTGAATATAAGATCGTATGACAATCACAGACACTATGCAGTGCTGACATTCTAGCAGTTCTGTCAAATTATCTGAGAGATGATGTTTCTCGCTCCTTGGTGAGCCTGAATGTAAGATGTAACATATCCAGTGTTGGAATTTCCCACTGAGCTCTCTGTCAATTGTTGTGGCTTCTTGGATTTTCCAGATGATGTATTCTTAACTCTGTGGTAATGCAAGTACATAACCTTTGTATATTGATTATTTAATGCTGTACCCAATATCAGTCTCCCTAATTTTGGATTCTATATTTGCCTTAATAAAATTACTTTATTACCAATATTGTTGACAAACAAGCTCAGATACTTTAAAGAAGGTAAAGTAGCTTGTAGAAAACTTAGGACTGGTTTTCCCCAAGACATTAGTGAGAGACATGGTGCACATAGCAGATCTTCACTTCTAACCCAGGGAATGTTTAGCTGTCAGAAGCAATTTCTGGGAGCCGTTTGACCAATTTTTTAAACCAGCCCATCCACCAGCAGAACTGAATACAAGTCTGATATATAGTGCATCACTGGAGAGGATAGTGGAGTATTTCAAGGACAATATGCAAGCCATCAGAACCTTTTAATTTTGGGCTTCAAAAATGCAAGCATGGCCTGAGCTTGCCATTCACACCTTAATGGTTTTGTCATGCCCGGCAGCCAGCTTTCTGACCCTGAGCTGTTCATGTAAAGCATGCAGGTCCCGTGATTGCTTCATGGGACCTCAGATCTCAGCATGGAAAAAAACACAATCCTCACCGCGGTGCTTTGGATCGTGCTGTCAGTGACTGACAGCGTCATCCAAAGGGTTAACAATGTCGATGAGCGCTCTTAAGACACATATCTCAGCTGATGAGATCAGCTGAGCTCACATCGAAGGGTGGGAGGCAACCTATAATGCACAGTGTGTGTAATGTCTGGAAGGGGTTAAATTGAAATTCATTAAAATCCTACTGTGTACATTTAACTTTTGCACTGGGAAATGCAACTGACAGACTTTATAACCGTTACATATACTCAGTGTATCACTGCCTGGCAGGTAGGGGCCAGCATAGATTTTATTTTTTGGTAAAACTAACAAAATGCATGGACACAGAACATACCTTCCAATAGCAGAGTATTGGCCCTCACTGATCTGATACTGATGACAGCTACAGTATTATAGTCCCATACAGCCCTCTGTCAAATAAAGAATATACTATATTTTTTGTGTTAAAACAACCTACACAAATCAAAACCCTTCATGTTTGGGTGTGTTTTTTTTTTTGGTTTGTTTTTTTTAAACACACAAATATATAGCTGTCAGGATTCTAGTCAAGTGTCTGCCATATGTACTGAGTAATGAAATGGGGCCTTATCCATATTAAGAAGATTTTCATTTTTTTCCCGATTGGATGATTGAAATATTACTATTTTATATAAAAGGAAAATTATTTTCAGAAATCACACGGAAGCAGGTCAAAAAGAATGTTTATTAGTAGTCACTTTAAATATTTCACACCTTCACATTTGCAGGAGACACAGTGCAAGTAGTGTTGAGGTCGTTTGACAGTGAAGTGAAGTGTGCCACGGTCAGCACTGGGTTATATTCTTGGAGATCTCCACTTTGTATGTGCAAAGCACAGCTAATTGTACAGTGTGTGAGATAAGGCACTTTATTTTCTTCTGCACATGACCAAACAATCCTTATGCTTTGATAATGGTGGGGGTGATCATTTTGGGGAAAGAGTAGTATCTGCACTCCTCAGGAGGGATAAGATCCATCACAGTTGTGCTAATGAGGTCCTGCTTGAATCCAGCCTCCATTAGCTGAGGTACTTGAGTCTCCTGGAAGAAGTAAAGTATGATGAAAACAAAAGACATACATTTCAGGAGTAGTATCATATGATGCTTTTTAAGCAATTTCTGCCTCTTGCCCAATACAGGAATTTGGCTTTGCTGGAATGGTTGCTTGGCGTTACTCAAGTACTTTTTAAATGCAGCAGCACAAAAAAACAAACAAAAAAAAAAAAAAAAAAGTCACCAAACTAAATAAAAAAACAAAACCCGCACACAAAACTTAGTCAACAAAGTGCCAAAAGAGCAAAACATTGGCGAAAGGAAAAATGTGAACACAAAGAACCTTCAAATTAGGCAATTGCTCACAACAATGAAAAAAGATAAAATGAGATAGGATTTTACCATGTATTGCAACAGATTTTGGTTATTAGAAACACATTAAAAATGGGATAAAATCACAATGAGGAAAAAACAATACAATAAAAAGAGGACTAAAAACTACAGAATAAAATTTTGGAAAAATGAGGTGATGAGGACAACAGTGATGCTGTAAAAACATTTTTTACTTATATGAAATCAAGAATGGCTTACTACGTTATCAATAGTCAAATTTAGAACTTCTCCGAAATCCGAAGGGCCCATTTAGCAATTTCTATCCCTTGCATCATAAAAGGCCCTCATCTGGAAACCTTCCAACACCTATTTTTTAAAGAAATTAGTTCCATCACACAGCCCAAGAAAAATAAGACATTTCTCCCAGTGAAAGCCAAGCCAAGCCATTCTGTCCAAGTGGGAATAAAGTGATCATCATCAAAAGTGCAGATAAAGGGGGGGGGGGGGGTAGGGAAAGGGGCACATGTGCACAGTATGTAGGCCGCACAATACAAACTACGCACGCCAAGTTAAACAACAATCATAGATACAACATCCGCAATGGATAGTTGCACCATAATGTATCAAAACACTTCAGTATTGTTTATCACAAGGACCCTGAGCATCTGAAACTTATAATCATAGCTCATGTTAATCGATACTTTCCAAGATCGTTTGAGGCGTCTTCTAAATAGGGAGAGTAACTAGATTTTTAAACTGGGTACTATTGCTCTAAAAGGTATAAATTTGACTATTGATAACAATGTAAGCCATTCTTGATTTTATTTCAGTAAAAAAATTTTTTTTTGTTTACAGTATCACTGTTGTCCTCATCACCTCATTTTAAACAAATATTATTCTGTAGTTTTTATTCCTCTTTATTATATTGTTTTTTCTCATTGTGATTTTATCCAATTTTTAATGTGTTCCTAATATGTTTTTATGTATTGCAACAGATTTTAGCTATCTCATATAAATCTTATTTTATTTTATTGTTGTGAGCAATTGCCTATAATTTGACAGGTTTTTTGTGTTCACATTTTTCCTTTCTCCAGTGTTTTGCTCTTTTGGCACTTTAAGGGTATGTGCACATCAGTCGTTTCTGCATCTTTGCAGAACGACTGGGAACCGGTGGAGATTAGCAGAACTGAGTTTTCTGCACTCGCTAGTGTCCCTGGTTTTGTTAGCGTTTTGCTAACGATTTGCGATCGGGTTCCTAGCGTGTTCTTGGCGATTTCCCCGGCGTGTTCCTTAGCGATTTCCAGACTGGTCTTTGCTGCACTTGTTCAGCTGGACCCGCTGGAAAAACGCTTAAAAGAAGTCGCTTGCTCTATCTTTGACAACCGGTCGGAAACCGGTGAATAAACTGAAATCGTCAAGACAAAAAACGTTGTAATGTACACAGCGTTTTCTAAACTCCATTGACTAGCATGTTAATCCTACCGGTGGGTAGGATTAACATAAATTAAACATAAAACTCAGCGGGAACCGCCGACGGAAACCGGTCAAAACCAACCCACAAAACGACTGATGTGCACATACCCTAAGGGTGCAGTGATGTCATAATTTGCAAATTATTCTGATTGGTGCTCTATCCCCTTAAATAATCACTTTCCTATTGTACTTTGTGCCACCTGATGAAGATAGCAGGTGCTATTGAAACACGTTGTAGCATGCAAAGTAATTTCATAAAGAGGTTTGTGCCTTTAAACCATTTCCAATTGTCCCCCTTTCTGCCCTAGCACTCCTAAAACTGCTCTTTTTTTCTATCCTTACTTCCATGGGAACATAGATCTTAATATATTTATATATTCCAGAGCAATCCAAGCTTTCTTATTTATAAAACATGACATCACAGATAAAGCTATCCCTTTATTCAAGTTTCTATGACCTATATGCCCATACAGATGTCTTCGGAGAGGTGATTCTACTCCCAGATTCCCTTTAACCCCTGTACCATCCTGGGCCTGTTTGTCCATAAAAGGAAGTCAGGTCAAAAATACCTATGTAACTGATGTCATTTTCCAATTGAACCAGATAATCTCTTTCTATTCATGTATTTATTTTATTTATATTTCCCTCCTATCCTCTGTAAACTGCAAAAAAGATATTCATTCCATCTGTCAATCACAGTGAGTGATCACTTCGTCCTCTGCAGCACACTCTCAAGGAATGAATATTCATGTAGTGAGCGACATCAATGCACTGCCCTCCTCTGGGTCTGTATCCTGTTGTATGGTCAGCTCTCCATGCACAGTCCAAGGAAAAGAGGGAGGAGGAGGTGTGTGCTCTTTTCAGCTGCACATCCAACATCTTCATTGTGTGTATCTGAGGCATGTGTGTAGTTTGTGCTTGAGAGATATTTGCGTTTTCTGAGGGCCACGTCACATGGTTCAATTTAATGAACGATATTGTTAGCGATCACATGCATGCGTGATCGCTAACAATATCGTTCACATCGGTTGTGAGCTGTCACACAGGCAGGCTCACCAAAGATGTGGACCAGCGAGAACGCTGGTAACCATGGTAAACATGTTCACAAATCTGCAATCAAACAATTTTTCAAAGAAAAACCGTTTGTTTACACGCAGCAACACACAAACGATATCGCTTAGGGTGCTTTCACATAACGATTTTTCTAAATCCGATGCTGTCCGATGAAAATCGGACAGCATCGGATCCGAATTTGGACCCCATGCATCCCTATGGGCATCGGACCGAATCGGATGTGCACTAAATGCCATCCGATTTGGTCCGATCCGATTCTGTCCGATTTTATTATCAGTGCAAAAATCGGAGCTTGCTCCGATTTTTGCACCGAAAATAAAATCTGACAGATTCGGATCGGACCAAATCGGATGGCATTTAGTGCACATCCGATTAGGTCCGATCCCTATAACATGGGGCCCTATGGAGAAGGGTCCGAGGAAACATCTGATGTCTCCTCGGACCCAGTTTTACTGTACTGAGCATGCTCAGTACAGTAAAACTGCTCCTAACTAGGAGCATAAGGGTTAAAAAAAAAAAAAAAAAAAAAAAAAAAAAAAAAAAGGTTATTCTCACCTCCCCCCGAGCCCCCGCCGTCTTCCGCCATCTTCTTTGAGGCTCCCGGTGGCTCCCGCAGGCTGCCGGTGTCAGCAGAGCGCTTCCTCTGCTGTATAGGACCTGCGGTGAGGTCACAGTCATGTGACCGCGGGTTACCATGGTGAACCCGCGGTCACGTGACTGACATCACCGCAGGTCCTGAACAGCAGAGGAAGCGCTCTGCTGACACCGGCAGCCTGCGGGAGCCTCAAACAAGATGGCGGAAGACGGCGGGGGCTCGTGGGGAGGTGAGAATAACCTTTTTTTTTTTGTTCTTTTTTTCACCCCGCAGGGAGCGATTTTATGCCGGAATCGGCACCCGATTCCAGGCATCAGAAGGGAGCCGATGCTGTCCGATTTATATCGGACAGCATCGGCTCCCTAAAAATCGTAATGTGAAGGTAGCCTTAATCGATCAAAAAAGCAGGTCACTTAAACGATATCGTTCAGTAAATTGATGCGTGTGACGTGGCCCTAAGGCAGGTTTCACTCCACGTTTTTGGTTTATCAGGTTCTGTCCGGTGTTTTGCTGGAAGCACAGGACAGAACATGACATCCCCGGATAGAACAGAACCGGAGGGCAAATATGCCCTGTGGTCCCGTTTTCTGCCGCAATCTGCAAATCGCAGAATTCAGGAGCTGTCCCTGCTGAAATTTCGCTAGCCGCGGTCCTGACATCTCAGCAGGGAACTCTCCATGGTGTTGAAGTTCAGCGCTGAGCCTCAGCGCCCGGACCGATTTTATGTCGGATCTGGTGCCATAGACTCCCATATTAGGGGGAGCTGGATCCGGGAGGATCAGATTTGTGCAGATTTTTGCCCCGGATAGAAAAATGCTGCAAATTGCATTTGTGTGTCCGGGAGAAAAATCCAAATTCTCCCGGATCCTCCCGGACAGATGGAAACCGGATGGCAAATAGCGGCCATCCGGCCCCATAGGAATACTATAGGTTCACACTGGACAGCCCCGGATCAGCAAAACCGTGGTGTGAAGCCGCCCTAAGAACATTTGATCATTTGCTCAGCAGATAGACACATTACACGTATGTAGGAAAACAAAACTTCATATAAACACATAGAAATCTCTAACAGACAGCTGACACATTGTACAATAAAACACCTCCCCCCTCTCTTCCTCCCCCTCCGAAGGAGCCTGAATAAGACCGAGAGTTCCGTGACTGACTTCAGCACAGAGGGGAGGGACAGAATACCAGCTTGGATAGGTGTGGTTATTTAAATAACATTTAGACACCTGGACTATCCATGAGTCCGGTCAATTACTTTTACTGCTGAAGCTAACTGCCTACAGGGTATCAAGATGATTATAGCAAGAAACTTAATATGTTGCAACCTGCTCTAGCAGTAAATTTTGCCCGATGAGTTTTTATTTGTGAAAAAGAAAAACCAAAGTAAAAACATAACAATGAAAATTTGTAAAAAATTCCGCAATTTTCAAACTTTTACATTTTTATATCCTTATTCTGTTACACAAAATAGTTAATACATAACATTTCCCACATGTCTACTTTACATCACCACAATTTGTGAAGCAAATTTTTTTTGTTGGGAAGTTAGAAGGATTGAAAGTTTCAGCAATTTCTAATTTTTACAACAAAATCTTTTTTTTTCTTCTTCTTTTAAAAAGGACCATATCAAATTTGAAATGACTTTGAGGGGCCTATATGACAGAAAACACCGAAAAGAGACACCATTCTAAAAACTGCACCCATAAAACTACTCAAAACCATATTCAAAAAGTTTATTAACCGTTTAGGTGCTTCACTGGAACTAAAGCAATGTAAAAGTAAAACTTTCATTTTTTCCTTCTTCAAACAAAAAGTTCAAACAAAACGTTCAGCCTCAAATATTGAATTTTTACAAGGGTAACTGCACCATACAGTTTGTTGTGCAATTTCTCCTGAGTACACCATATGATAGGACACCACTGTTTGGGCACACAGTAGGGCTCGGAACAGAAGAAGCAACATTTTTGACTTTTTGAACAGCAAATTTGTTGGACTGCACTTTTGTGCACACCTAAAAAGATGTGCAAAACAGATAGACATGGCCAGATCACAGGTCCAATGAAAGTTCAAAGTGACTCAATCTGCCTCATTGCAGTGAATTTAATTTTCTGTTGGGAATTTAGTCTGGATCACTGTGTTCAGAGATTTAGTCGTATTCGCCAATGTAAGCACTCAGTGTAGAGCACAGCATAAACATGAACAGTGTCATACTGTGATCTTCGGAAGGCAACGTAAACTAAGCAGCAGCAGTTGAAATATTGACTTACTGTTTTTACACTATTTACCTTGCAGTACAAGTGATTAGACCTTTTCAATCCTCAGGTCAGTATGATTACAGCGATATCAGATTTACATAGTAGCCAAACCTTAACCCTTTCCCGACCTATGACATTGTGGAACGTCATAGAAGTCTGTGACTTCTCGACATATGACGTTCCACAACGTCATGGCGGGATCTCTATCTCATAGCTCCAGTAACAGGAGTCTGAAATCTCACCAGAGCTACAGACAGGAGAGGACCCTAGGTGATTTCAGGGGGGGCCGCAAAGCCACCATGCGCCTGCAATCGCTGTGATAAGCTATTGGAAGTTTCAACAGCCAATCACAGCAATTGTGACTGTACAGCTATGGAAGGAGCTGTCATAGCCCCTTCCATAGGACGGAGCGCTAGAGGGTGCGGGTATCGCCCGTCTAGCCCTGATGGAAGTGATCTGATGGGATGGATCACTCTCATCAGAGCCGCTCCACAGTCTGCACCTGCTTCCCCTCCGGTCCTGATCTCCCCCATCCGTCTTCCTCCTCATCCTTCCCTCCTGTTCCCTTCTCCTGCGCCGTACCCTCCTTTCGCTCTGGTCCTGATCTCACCCCGCTCCCCACCTCTCCAGTGCTGCTCCGATGCCCCCACACACCTCCGATCCCCATTCCCTGCCACCACCTATCCAGGGCTCCTTCGTTCCTGGCAGCTCCTCCTGTGCCGAGTGCGAGCTGAACTGTGACAGGAGGAGCTGCCGGACACTGGGCTAACAGGAGGATCTCAGTCTGCGCTGAGGTATGGATGGGTGGGTGGATGGATGGATTGGTGAATGGAGAGAGAGCCTGCCTGCCTGCATAGATGGATGGGTGGATGGAGAGAGAGCCTGCATGGGTGGATGAAGAGAGCCTGCCTGCGTATGTGGGTGGATGGATATGTGGAAAGTAAGAGCCTGTCTGCATAAATGCATGGGTGGATGAACAGAGCCTGCATGGATAGATGGATGGATGGAGAGAGAGCCTGCCTGTGTGGGTGGATGGAGAGAGAGCCTGCCTGTGTGGGTGGATGGAGACGATGTGGATGGAGAGAGAGCCTGCCTGCGTGGGTGGATGGATGAATGAGTGGATGGAGACAGCCTGCGTGCGTGGGTCGATGGATGAATGCCTCTATGGATCTGGTACAACAAGGGATTAAGTGCCCACTTGTTGTAGTCTCTGGAGTTAAACAGATGGTGCACTATATGGCAGATTAATGCCATACAGTGCACCATAACTGTGACTCCAGAGACAACAAGTGGACTCTTGATCCCTTGCTGCATTCTCTGAATGCAGCAGAGGCGATCGAGCTTTGTGGGACCATCGTTGTGGACTACGTTGGAGGGTCTGGAGTAATGAAGATGGAGTCTAAATTTGTGCTTTTTTTTCCTAATAAAAAGATTTTTCTCTGTGTGGTGTATGTTTTTACTATTTACTAGAGATTCCTAATGACCGGGTCTAATATTGGCCCGACATTATGAATCTAGGGCTTAGTGCAAGCTGCCAATAAAAAAAAAAGTTGGCATTAACCCGTTCATTACCCAGTTTGCCACCAGCACCAGGGCAACTGGAAGAATCAGGGTACAGCACCAGAAAATGGCGCCTCTAATGAATACGCTATTTTCTGGGGTGGCTGTTGCAATTCACATTTTATTAGAACAAAAAAACAAACATCTCAACTCCATCTTTATTACTCCCACATAATCCTCCATCCAGAGTCTGCAGGGAGAGAACAAGCATAGTGTCCCTGCAGAATCTGCAATCACACTGACTGCAAGGACTCTGAGTGACATCACCCGCGACAGTCAGACTGCCACAAGGGAGTGGCAACATCATTCGCCGAGTCACCAGGGCTCCGCATGGCAGAGAACTCAAAATGTCACTTGTGGGGGTTTCCGCTGTTTAGGCACATCAGGGGCTATCTAAACAGGACATGACACCCACAAACCATGCTATCAAAATCTGTGTTCCAAAGGTCACCCTCTCCCTTCAGAGCCCTGCCATATGCCCAAACAGTGGTTTTCTGCCACATATGAGGTATCTGTGTACTCAGGACAAATTGACCAACAAATTTTAGGATCCATTTTATCCTGTTGTCCATGTGAAAATGAAAAAAATTGAGGCTAAAAGTACATTTTTGTGAAAAACAAAAAGTACTTTATTTTTACAGATCAACGTGTGAAGCACCTGGGGGTTCAAGTGCTCACTATGCATTTAGATAAGTTCCTTGGGAGGGGAGGGGGGGAGTCTAGTATCCAAAATGGGGTTACTTGTGGGGGAGCTCCAATGTTTAGGCACACAGAGGTTCTCCATACACGACATGGTGTCCGCGAACAATTGGAGCTAATTTTCCATTCAAAAAGTTAAATGGCGCTCCTTCCCTTCCGTACCCTGCCATGCGCCCAAACAGTGGTTTATGACCACATATGGGGTATCAGTGTATTCAGCAGTAATTGCACAAAAATTTTAGAGTCCTTTTTGTGCTTTGTGAAAATGCAATAATTGAGGTTAAAAACATTTTTTGTTGGAAAAATTTAAATGTCCATTTTTTTTCCTTCCACTTTGCTTTAGTTCCTGTGAAGAACCTGAATGGTTAATCATTTTGAATGTAGTTTTGAGTAGTTTGAGGGGTGCAGTTTTTGGAATGGTGTCACTTTTGGGTGTTTTCTGTCACATTGGCCCCTCAAAAGGACTTCAAATGTGATGTGGTCACTAAAAAAATAAATAAAAATGAGAAATTGCTGATGAACTTTGAACCCTTATAACTTTTTTTTTTCCAAAGTTGTGCTGATGTACAGTAGACATGTGGGAAATGTCATTTATTAACTATCTTGTTTCACATAACTCTCTGGTTTAGCAGAATAAAAATGCATAATGCGAAAATTGCGACATTTTCTACATTTTTGCCAAATTTTAAGTTGTTTGACAAATGCAAAAATTATCGACCTAAATTTACCACTAACATGAAGCCCAATATGTCACGAAAAAACAATCTCAAAATCGCTAGGATCTGTTGAAGCGTTCCAGAGTTAGCACCTCATAAAGGGACACTGGTCAGAATTGACAAAAATGGCAAGGTTAAGAAGGCCAAAATAGGCTGGGTCATGAAGGGGTTAAAAAGGCCAGATCAGTTTTCTGAATAGACTCATTTCATTAATAAGGGATCACCAGAAGGGCTCACTTTTAATATTCGGTGATTTTAATGCTATTCCTAATCCTTTATTGGATTCATCAAATAAGGGGAGATCTGTTAATGTTACCCTGGATTCTTGGATTAATATCAGGAACTTTATGATGCCTTTAGGTGTCTTAACACCTCCTGGATTGAGTATTCGTTCTATTCTAACTCTCACGGATCTAACTCTTCATAAAATTAAACAAGTTGTTATTCACCCTAGGGTTTGGACGGACCATTCTCCAGTTACATTTCAAATCTTAAGTAACCATTTTCCAAACAAACCTTGGAGGGCTAATACTTTTCTGCTGAATCACCCAGAACATAGTCTTAAAATTAAATTAGATTTGGAAAATTATTTCAAAGAAAATGATGTTGATGGCATGTCTATTTCTACTTTGTGGCAAGCCCATAAGGCTGTGATTAGAGGGTCGTTAATACAATTAAACGAGAGAATTCATAGACAAACATTTAAAAAAACAACAGACGATATTATTAATCAAATTAAAGATCTGGAACATTCTCAAGCCCTTATGCCTTCATCTGAAACTCAGAAAAACATTTTGGACCTTAGGGTGGAACTTAGGTCTATTGTCACTAATGAGTATGAAAAATTCATTTTACATTCTAAGTCAAACTTTTATCATCAAATTAACAAACCCTCTAAATTCCTTGCAAAAAGAATTAAATTGGAAAGATCTAAGACTAAAATTCTCCAAATTAAAGATAAAACCAACAAAATATTTAAGACTCCTAGGGACATATTGAGATTATTTGAGGAATTTTATAGAGATCTTTATAATCTCAAAGACAATATACTAGAACCTCAAATTACAAGTGATACAATTAAATCTTTTCTGGACTCCGTTGACCTTCCAGCAATATTGGAAGATGATATAGTTTACTTAAACTCCCCATATACTAGTAATGAAATGGTTGCTACTATCCATTCCCTTAAAAATAACAAGGCCCCGGGCCCTGATGGTATTCCTAATGAATACTATAAAACGTTTTCTTTAATATTAACCCCATATATCACAAAATTTATTAATTCTGTATCTGTAGGTTTGGACATACAAGAAGAAATGCAGGAAGCTACAATTTCTGTTATTTATAAAGAAAAGGGTTGAAAGAGATTTAATTGCTAACTATAGGCCCATTTCTCTCTTGAATTCGGATATAAAGATTTTAGCAAAGGCCTTAGCTACCAGACTTCAAAAGGTTATTCCCCACATTATTCATAGAGACCAGGTGGGTTTTATTGTGGATAGAGGGGCGGAGGATGCCACCAGACGAACAATTAATCTTCTGTCATATACAGAGAAAACAGGTATTCCAGCCCTTTATATTTCAATTGATGCTGAGAAGGCGTTTGACCGGGTCCAGTGGAGCTACTTATTCCATACTTTGGAAAAATTTGGTTTTCGAGGTACTGTTTTGAATCTCATTAGAGCATTTTATTTGAAACCGTCCGCGAGGGTGTTAAGTAATGGTCTCTTATCAGGAAGATTCCATCTTTCCAATGGTACAAGACAGGGGTGTCCCTTGTCCCCGTCTCTATTCGATCTTTTTATAGAGCCTCTTGCTGAGAGGATTAGGATGGATGATGGGATAAGGGGCATTCCAATTAATGGGAGACAGTATAAAATCTCACTATTTGCAGATGACATATTACTATCGTTAACTGATCCACTGGGCTCGGTCAGGAAGCTCTTAGACATTTTTCATCAATTTGCTGGGGTATCTCTTTACAAAATTAATATGAGTAAAACACAAGTCCTTTGCCATAATTTGGATTCTGAGTTATTACAAATATTGAAGAGAGAAATTGGTTTTCAATGGCAATTGGATTCTATGTCATATTTAGGTATTAAATTAACGAAACCAATTCAAATATGTGCTAATCAAAATGTTCTTGATATGTATAATATACTTCAAAAATATTTATTACATCTGTCTAGGATGGAATTATCTTGGTTGGGAAGAATAAATTCCTATAAGATGTTTGAATTACCAAAACTCCTGTATATTTTTAGAACTGTACAAACCCCTATTAAAAAACAATTATTACAAAAACTCCAAACGCAGTTACTTAACTTTATTTGGGGCAAAACTAAACTGAGGGTAGCAAGATCTATTTTGATAAAACATAGAAATAATGGAGGTTTAGGTCTTCCCAACCTTTCTGCATATTATCAAGCCACTGTTGTTGAGTCAGAAATTTTGGAGTTCTTTGGCTAAACCTACTTTGGTGGCTCTGGAGGAGTTGAATTTCCCTAATGCTAAATTTACTGACCTGGTGGTGGCTTATTTGTGTGACATTGCCAAGCGACTACCTAAGGAGGTCACTACTAGGATTACGATTCAAGTGTGGAGGAAATTTGCAGTTCTTTCTAGGAAAGCATTCCCACCTGAAAGTATTGATTGGATGACAGTAGACATTCTGGGGGCATTTTCATCTAGACTTTATTTGACACTTGGAAATCCAAGGGTACCGTATATACTCGTGTATAAGCCGAGTTTTTCAGCCCAAAATTTGGGCTGAAAAGTCTCCCCCTCGGCTTATACACGAGTCAATACGGATGGGGGCTGTGTCCGGGGCTGTGTCCGGGGCTGTGGAGGCTGCAGAGGCGGGGCGGGGGGGAACTGCTGTATGAGCGGCCCCGTCACGTGGGGCGCTCATTAAATATGCACTGCTTCCCCCTGTCAATCAGCGGCAGGGGGAAGCAGTGCATATAGCCCCCAAATGCTGGCACTCGCCCCCCCTTGTAAGGGCCCCCCCCGCTGGTTATATTACCAACCCGGTCTTCTGATCAGCGCCGCTCCTCGGTGCTCCGTCCGTCCGTCCTGCTGCATCCGGGATCTCCGGCCGTCGCAGGCATATGACGTCATCGCGTGACGGCCGGGGATCCCGGATGTAGCAGGACGGGAGCAGAGAAGACGGAGCGCCGAGGAGCAGAGCTGATCAGAAGACCGGGATGGTATGGTAAGAGAAGCGGGGTGTGGGGGACCCTTGCAAGGGGGGGCGAGTGCCAGCATTTGGGGGCTGCTGGGGACCCCCAGGGGGCTGCTATATGTACCCCTGGGGGCCTGCTGTATACCACTGGGGCTGCTGTATACTACTGCTGGGGCTGCTGTATACTACCACTGGGGGCTGCTGTATAACTACCACTGGGGGCTGCTGTATACTACCACTGGGGGCTGCTGTATACTACCACTGGGGGCTGCTGTATACTACCACTGGGGGCTGCTGTATACTACCACTGGGGACTGCTGTATACTACCACTGGGGCTGCTATATACTACCACTGGGGGGCCTGGTTATACCACTGGGGGGGGCCTGTATACCACACTGCTGGGGGCTGTATACCTGTGCTGGGGTCCACCCTCGGCTTATACACGAGTCAATAGGTTTTTCCAGATTTTTGGGGCAAAAGTAGGGGGGGTCGGCTTATACACGGGTCGGCTTATACACGAGTATATACGGTATTCAAAATATTGCGGATTTATTTACTAATTGTGAGTTAAAATCATTCGAACTTTTGGCCAAACAATTTAATCTTAAAACAACGGAAAAGAAAACTTGGAAGCTATTAGAAAACATTTTGAACAAGTCTACTGTTGATTTACATCTTCCAAGTAATATTATGACCATTTTGAAAAATTCAGAGCATTTGCATGAATGGAAAACTAAAAATTTTTATGTGATCTTCAATAAAGACACACAACCTTATTTTTTAAAATTCATTGATGTTTGGAAAAATAAGTTTAAGTCTACGGATTCTCAGTTTGAGGAAAAAGTATTAAAATCCTTATCTATTTTCTATAAAATATAGCATGTGTCTCTTTTATGGAATCACATTACAAGATTCTTACTAGTTGGTATAGGACTCCATTTAAATTGCATATTATTGACCATAATAATTCTGATCAATGTTGGAGACTTTGTGGAAAACTTGGTGATATGTACCATATATTTTGGACATGTCCATATATACGTAACTTTTGGCAAGAAATTCAGGTATTGATTAATTCAGTATTTGCTCTTAATATTGAAATTACTCCAGAATTGGTACTTCTTTTGTTTGAAATTGACAAGTTTCCACAAACCTGTAGACCACTGTTAATTCATATTCTAGTGGCAGCTAAAAGCTCTATAGCTCTTTATTGGAGGCAGCCTGTGGTTCCTACTGTACAGGACATCATTGAGACTATAAATGTGCAAAAGTCATTAGAGTTTGTTTACTCAATGAAACACAATGCTCTACATAAATTCTATAATAAGTGGGACCTCTGGACAAAATTTATAGCAAGGTAGATCCCATATTCCATTGACATTGGTAAAAGCTTATTTAATTTTATGACTTGCAGAAATAGTTGTTGGTACCTGGGCACTCTATGGGGGCTGTTTATCTCTCCTTGCGCCATATATGTATATAATATACCTTTTATATTACAGACATTTTTTACATATTTAATCTTATTTCGTGTTGGTGTTTGGTAACTCCTTTATTTTCTTTGATTTGTTGTTATATATATTACTTGTTTCTTTTTCTGGCTAGTAGCTAGTTATATTTGTTTTAATTTTTTTTTACAAAAATCGATGTAAATAATTAAGTCCCCAAAAAAGTTTGAGAAAAGTATTCTAGGAGTGATACCTTTATTGCCTAAATGTCTGATGAAGGAGCCTTGAGCTCTGAAAGCTTACAAATATAATTTTTCTTCTTAGCCAATAAAGGTATCACTCCTATAATACTTTTCTCAAACTTTTTTGGGGACTTAATTATTTACATCGATTTCTCTGGCTAACACGGTACCACAATATTATTTTGTATTGTACTCTTTTTACAAAAATAAAACTAATGGATTTTTTTTGTTCATTTTCAATTCATTACAGGGCAATAGTCAGAGCTACACTCTCACAAGCCTCAGGTACCATGCTTCAGTCATGATCCCTGAGGTTTGCAGGAGGAAAGTGATCTGGAAGTTGTCGCCATGACGATGAGGGAACCCTCGCAATTACATTACGGGGCGAGCGATATCCCTCTTCCAATCCCCTAAGTGCCACAATCTATATAATTCGCAGCATTTAGATGCTTAAACTGCTGAAATAGCATGGGCACCGCTCCTGGCAGTGTGACGGTTCTCGGACGTAAAATCAGCCACAGATACGGAGGCGATTGCATGGGCACAGCCTCTGTGACCCCACAATCACATTGACATGTTTACCGACCGAAGATGTATGGCTACAAAGGCCGTGAAGGGGTTAAGACTAGATAGATATTTCCAGTGTCTAAAAGTTATAATACTGAAAAATATACAGTTAGGGCCAGAAATATTTGGACAGTGACACAAGTTTTGTTATTTTAGCTGTTTACAAAAACATGTTCAGAAATACAATTATATATATAATATGGGCTGAAAGTGCACACTCCCAGCTGCAATATGAGAGTTTCCACATCCAAATCGGAGAAAGGGTTTAGGAATCATAGCTCTGTAATGCATAGCCTCCTCTTTTTCAAGGGACCAAAAGTAATTGGACAATGGACTCTAAGGGCTGCAATTAACTCTAAAGGCGTCTCCCTCGTTAACCTGTAATCAATGAAGTAGTTAAAAGGTCAGGGGTGGATTCCAGGTGTGTGGTTTTGCATTTGGAAGCTGTTGCTGTGACCAGACAACATGCGGTCAAAGGAACTCTCAATTGAGGTGAAGCAGAACATCCTGAGGCTGAAAAAAAAGAAAAAATCCATCAGAGAGATAGCAGACATGCTTGGAGTAGCAAAATCAACAGTTGGGTACATTCTAAGAAAAAAGGAATTGACTGGTGAGCTTGGGAACTCTAAAAGGCCTGGGCGTCCACGGATGACAACAGTGGTGGATGATCGCCGCATACTTTATTTGGTGAAGAAGAACCCGTTCACAACATCAACTGAAGTCCAGAACACTCTCAGTGAAGTAGGTGTATCTGTCTCTAAGGGCCCTTTCACATCAGCGTTTTTTTAAATTTGCGGCAGATGCGGTGAAAAAACCGCATCTGCCGCAACTGCCGCATAACGGTTCCACTTGCGGCACGGTTGCGGTTTTTTCCATAGGAAGTATAGGGGGACTTGCGGCAGATGCGGCAAGTGCGGTATTGCACTTGCGGCAGGTGCGGCAGAGAAAAAAACCGCGGCTTACTGCGGTTTTTTTCTCTGCCGCACCTGCCGCAAGTGCAATACCGCACTTGCCGCATCTGCCGCAAGTCCCCCTATACTTCCTATGGAAAAAACCGCAACCGTGCCGCAAGTGGAACCGTTATGCGGCAGTTGCGGCAGATGCGGTTTTTTCACCGCATCTGCCGCAAATTTAAAAAAACGCTGATGTGAAAGGGCCCTTAGTCAACAGTAAAGAGAAGACTCCATGACAGTAAATACAAAGGGTTCATATCTAGATGCAAACCATTCATCAATTCCAAAAATAGACAGGCCAGAGTTAAATTTGCTGAAAAACACCTCAAGAAGCCAGCTCAGTTCTGGAAAAGTATTCTATGGACAGATGAGACAAAGATCAACCTGTACCAGAATGATGGGAAGAAAAAAGTTTGGAGAAGAAAGGGAACGGCACATGATCCAAGGCACACCACATCCTCTGTAAAACATGGTGGAGGCAACGTGATGGCATGGGCATGCATGGCTTTCAATGGCACTTGGTCACTTGTGTTTATTGATGACATAACAGCAGACAAGAGTAGCCGGATGAATTCTGAAGTGTACCGGGATATACTTTCAGCCAAATGCTGCAAAGTTGATTGGACGGCGCTTCATAGTACAGATGGACAATGACCCCAAGCATACAGCCAAAGCTACCCAGGAGTTCATGAGTGCAAAAAAATGGAACATTCTGCAATGGCCAAGTCAATCACCTGATCTTAACCCAATTGAGCATGCATTTCACTTGCTGAAATCCAGACTTAAGACGGAAAGACCCACAAACAAGCAAGACCTGAAGGCTGCGGCTGTAAAGGCCTGGCAAAGCATTAAGAAGGAGGAAACCCAGCGTTTGGTGATGTCCATGAGTTCCAGACTTAAGGCAGTGATTGCCTCCAAAGGATTCGCAACAAAATATTGAAAATAAAAATATTTTGTTTGGGTTATGTTTATTTGTCCAATTACTTTTGACCTCCTAAAATGTGGAGTGTTTGTAAAGAAATGTGTACAATTCCTACATTTTCTATCAGATATTTTTGTTCAACCCTTCAAATTAAACGTTACAATCTGCACTTGAATTCTGTTGTAGAGGTTTCATTTCAAATCCAATGTGGTGGCATGCAGAGCCCAACTCGCGAAAATTGTGTCACTGTCCAAATATTTCTGGCCCTAACTGTAGTACTTCATGTAGCCTTGTATGCAGATATAAACATCCTTACACATCTTACCTGAAACATTTTTTCTATATCACTGTATTTACTCTTCAAAAATTCTCCCCAAGATGTCAGGTTACAGTATGTAAGAACTCCACCAGGCTTCAACAGGCGGGAAGCATGAGCCTGTATGAAAATACAATCCAATAAAAGGTTATTCACCTTAAGACAAATTTTCTTAAAAGGGGCTGTCAGCACAGAATGAGTGTTGAAACCAAGCTTATGCATCATGGCAGGGCTAATTTAAAGCGCAACTGCTATTTAATTTTTTATTTAATAATAATGTAGAGCAAATTATAACCTTTCAAATCTACTTCATAAGAAAATTCTGATTGAAAACCATAAACCTTCCACAAGGTGTCCCCATTAGACTGTGTGTGAAGCAGACATATGTTCATTATCAGTCAGATCAGTCTTCACACTGAATACAGGGCATGTAATCATATAGGTTAAAGGGGGAATAGCCAACACTTCTGACTGCAGCTGGTGAGGCAATAATATCAGATTAGCTCGGATTACAGCACAGTTGCTAGGCAATGTCAGAATCAGTGTAAACTCCTCATTCCTTGGCACAAGCTTCTGATCTGTCATCTGGCTCCAGTACAGAAAAATGTGAGAAAATAAGTAATATGGCACAAAAAAAGCCTCATCATAGCTGCTATGTGACCCATCATTAACAACTAGTGCAGTATTGTTTTGCTTGTTTTTTTTTTTTTTTCAATGATCTGACATTTACACTTTAAATCCACCTTCCCATCTGCTTGTTTTCACTGTGATAGCTCTGGCTTAATGTAGCCAGGGAGGAGATGTATGGAAAAACAAGCAGGTGGATTTAAAATGTTTGGTTACACCATGCTGCACAACGCAAATGTGCCACTCCAGGGTTTGGTTGCCACAGATATACCTGGGGCACAGAAGGATCTCCACATCAGGTAAGCCCGCATACAACACCTTCCACTCCAAACCTGAAGGGGGAGCTCTACCAGCCTAGTTCAGGCGAGGTCCCCTATAAAATTCCTGCCTGGAGGCGGAGTCAGTAGTTCAGTTCCAGAGAGGACTGTGAAGACGTCCTGGTGACAGCCGCGCTAAGCCCGTACCAGTGACAGCCATTAGCCAGAGTGAGGGACCCAACAGTGAGGGTCAGAAGCAAACAGTAGTTGCCAGGGAGTGGAGCGATACCGGTTTGCCCTAGAGGAACAGTGCTAACTACCAGACACCGGCGCCCGAGAGTGGAAGGGATCTAACCACCCAGCAGTGAAGACCAGAGGCCAAGGAGACTCCAGATCTCCTGGCCACAGCAGCACCTGAAGGCAAAGCCGCTTCTCAGAGCTCAGGGACCACAGGGAGTACAGCGGTGCCCTGCAGAAGAGCTCCCGCTGCCTGCCATACAGGTGAAGAAAGTAGGAGGGAGTCAGGGCCTAGCTCCAGGCAGCTTAGGACAAAAAGGCAGACACAGCCTACACCTACAGAGAGCGGAACAATCTGGCTGCCCTACCATCACCCCAGATGTCTGACCTGCAGCTCCAGGAACCATACCAGAACTGTAGGTGGTGTCACAAACTACTTTTAATTTTATTGTTTTTTTTATTGACTTTTAGCGACCACCAGGGCCACGGGACCGGGCACAGGCCCCCGTGAATCAACGCACGGAACGAGTAGCCCACGGCCCAGGGGCGGGTCACATGTACTTTGTTTGGACAAGAATTCTGTGCTAATAGTTCCTTTAAATGCATGCATGTTTGGGTTGAATAAAAAAATAAAAAAATATTTAACAAAAAAACAATTGCAGTTTGCCCTAATGTCTCCAAATTGCACCATTACTGGCTGCAAATGGAAAATCCATCAGTCAGACCAGTAGACCGGTACATTTAGACAGCCATACAAATTGGACTTCCAACCCAAGCGCTTCACATGTTTCTATAAAACGGTCATGCTCAGGTAGCGAGATCTGCCAGCCACTCAGTGCATTACAGCCCAATCTCAGCCCGATTTATAAGTCTGTCTGAATGCTCCCTCCCTAAATAAGAGCCATTAACAATGAAAAACGTCAAAAACTTAATATATAAAAAACATTCGGTGAGAAGTACCTGCCAGCTCACAAGTGGCAAATACAAATACATCGGTTTCTCTTTGAGATATAGCACAGGCCATTGTATTGCACAGGTAGGTGGGGGGGGGGCACACGGAGGCACAGGTAGACACAGGAGAGTGGGGGGTAGGCAGAGAGCCACAGAAAATACAGGGAGGCAAGAGGCACACACAGGCAAACAGCAGGAAAGAGGAGAACACACAGGCTGAGACAGCACACACAGGGGGCAGACAGAGCGCAAGTGCACTTTACTCACGCGGCGGCCATCTTTGGCCACTTGGGTATACAAAGATGGGGCAGCGTGACTGATCACAACACCCCACTGCAAGGTTACAGTAATTACAGGATTTCGTCAGGGGAACTTGGTGGAAGCTAATAAAGTGGATAACAAGGCATCTGTCTATTTTGTATGCAATAAGACGGTGTGTGTGTGTGTGTGTGTTTGTCTTTTTACTGAAACTATTGCTAATGGCCGGCTGTCATACCGATGGCTGATATTAGCAATAGGGCTTGACGTCAGCTTCCAAAAAATGATAACATCAACCCCTTTATTACCCAGTCTGCCAACACTTCACGACAGTTGTAAGAGCGGGATAACCGCCAGTTTTGGCATCTCTTGTGTAGGAGCCAATTCTGGGGCGGCTGCCGGCTGAGATTGTCAGTTTGGGGGCCTAGTTCAGAAGTCCTCACAACTTCAAGACAGAGAGCGACTCAGGGTGGAACTTAGAAATTCTTTGCAGAAACTTGAGCTTCTTAAGACTGCTCCGTCTAGTTTGATCTCCCGCCAGCTTTTCCAAGTTCGGACGCATTTCAGATAGTTTCTGCTTGAACAACATGAAAAGTACATGAGGAGAGTAAAGACCTCATTGTATGCTGGGGTGATAGGGCAGGTTCTCTACTGGCAAGGAGAGTTAAACGCCGGGAAGCCCTGGCATATATAGATGCTATCCGTGACCAACCTGGCACTTTGATTCGAAACCCGGTCCCAACTATGGAGGCCTTTGCCAAGTATGATTCAAAACTCTATAACCTTAAGGCCACTTCTCACACACAGATATCTGAGTCCAATATCTGAACAGATCTCTGGTTGCAGTGAAATCATGGACACATTGCTCCATGTTGTACAGAGCCACAAAATGGAACAATGTATCCATGATTTCACTGCAACCAGAGATCTGTTCAGATATTGGACTCAGATATCTGTGTGTGTGAAGTGGCCTTTAGAGATGATTGCAACACTCCTTCTCCCATCCCTGAACTGATCAGCTCCTTCTTAAACGAGATCTCTCTCCCTAGGGCTACTCAAGCTCAACTAGATTATTAACACTCCGTTTACCTTGGCAGAGATTACCCAAAACTATTAAACTCACTAAAACCCACTCTGCTCCAGGGCCGGACGGGGTTTCTACTATATACTATAGAAAATTCTCTCACATTTTGGCCCCATACTTGCGTCGCACCTTCTCCTATTGGCAGCTCTCTGGCTCTTTGCCTGCGTCGGCCTTGCAGGCGACGATAGTTACTATCTTGAAACCGGGTAAACAAAGGGATGACCCTGGCAGCTACTGTCCGATATCTTTTAAACTGCAACGTGAAGCTCTACTCAAAGCTTCTGGTGGCAAGATTGCTTCAGGTCACTCCATCCTTGATCCATGTAGACCAAGTAGGATTTGTGGCGGGGAGACAGGCTGGAGATGGCACCCGTCGCATGTTGGATATTCTTGGGGCCAGGGCCGGCCTCAGGCTAAATTGCGCCCTGTGCAAAATTCCCCTTTGGTGCCCCCAGACCATGTCACATGAGACATGCAGCCAATCAGTGGCACCTTCACTCTTTCCTCATATAAAACGGACATCCCGAGGAAATCAGGGAACAGCAGCAGCTCTCATTTATTCTGGATCACAGTCTTGAAGGAAGGGATAATGAAACAGCTGCTGATTGGCTGCAGGTCTCATGTGAAATAACGTCATGATATCACCCCTCCCCCCCGGCTCCGCAGCTGCCTGCACCCCCCTCCGCTCTGCAGCTGACAGCACCCCCCTCCCTCGCCACAGCTGCTGCTGATAGCAAACCCCCCCACAGCTGCAGCTGACAGCACCCCCTCCCTTTCCACTGCTGCAGCTGACAGCATCTCCCCCCACCCCCTCTACAGCTCCAAGCGGCAGCAGCAAAACCCCCCATACCCTCCCCACAGCTGCAGCTGACAGAACGAACCCCCCCCCACAGCTGCAAACTGCAGCTGATCATCTAAGGCTGCAGGGGCGGTGGGGCTGAACACTGACAGCCCCCCCCCCCCCCGCAGCTGCAGCATTTACCCCCCCCCCCCTCAGCTGCAAGCTGCAGCTGAACATCTAGGGCTGCGGGGCGGCGGGGCTGAACACTGACAGCCCCCCCCCGCAGCTGCAGCATTTACCCCCCCCTCCACAGCTGCAAGCTGCAGCTGATCATCTAGGGCTGCAGGGGCGGCGGGGCTGAACACTGACAGCCCCCACCTGGTGCTCATGTAAGGCTGGGTTTCGTTGTGCGGTACCTGTCCCAGCTGTCAGTAGTGACTCGCGCGGTCTGCGCAGATGAGAGTAGGGGCGGGCACAGCTACAGGAAGTGAGGCTTCCTCACTTCCTGCCCCGTCCTCCCTCCACTGCTCGTCCTCAGGTGCACGGGGCGGCAGGGCTGAAAGATCACAGCACCGCCACCCCCCACCCCCGGTGCTCATCTGAAGCTGCAGGGGCGGCGGGGCAGAATGGCACCCATCACCGCCATTCCCCAGCTCCTCATGCGGGATCTGCAAACGTCCTGCGGGTAAACCCGAGTGTGACTCGGGGTTACCGCTTCTGTCAGCTAAAGTTAACCCCGAGTCACACTCGGGAATACCGGTAGGGAGGTTAATCGGCGGAGCCGCAGAGAGACCATAAATATCCGTCTCTCTGGCGCCCCCTTTGAAGCATGGCAGGCGGCGCCCTGTGCGACCGCACAACTTGCACAGCGGTAGGGCTGGCCCTGCTTGGGGCTTTGGAGGGGCGGGGGTCTCTGGTGCATTCCTGTCTTTGGATGCAGAAAAAGCATTTGATAGGGTGCACTGGGGATATCTCGCCTCTGTCCTAGATTAGGCTAGGGTCACACTTGACATGCTTTTTTTTGGTGCCTTAAAAATAAGCATGCGTTTCTGCATGTGTTTCTTTTTTTAGGTGCCTTTAGGCACTCATGCGTTTTTCCATGCGTTTTTGAATCAGCAGCAAAAAAAAAAAAAAATTCATGAACCATTTTTTGGTGCGCATTTAAAAACGCATGCGTTTTTTAGAACACACACGCGTTTTTTTAACATGGGCCCTTATGGAAAACGCATGCGTTTTTGGATGGTACTAAATGGTACTAATGTACATGCGTTTTTTGAAGGCAGCTCCTCACAAGAGCAAAAACGCATGGCACTTTAGGCACGCGTTTTTGCTATTGGGGCATGCGTTTTTGCTTATTAGGGCATGCGTTTTTTTACATGGGGGCCTATGGGTGATTTTTACATGCGTTTTTAAAAACGCATGTCTCCAAAAAAGCATGGAAAATCTGCAAGTGTGACCCTAGCCTAAGTTTGGAATCTCTGTCCAGTTTATGTCTCTATACTCAAATCCGAATGCATGAGTGCTATCCTCTGGTTTTCTATCGGCTCCCTTTCTGATATCTAATGGTACGCGCCAGGGCTGTCCATTATCTCCTGTTATCGTCTCGCTACTTATTGAACCTCTGGCGAGCCTATTCGCACTAATAAACGCATAGTGGGTCTTTGTATAGGCTCCCAACATCACGTAATTGGACTTTATGCAGACGACATAATTCTTGCATGTACAGACCTGGAGTCGTCTTTGGGAGAGATCTTGTCGGTTCTACATAGGTTCTCTTTGGCTTCTTATTACAAACTCAATGCAAGTAAGGTTGGTTTCACACTACGATATTTTGAAATCCGACAATGTCCGATAGAAATCGGACAGCATCAGATCCAAACTGATCCCTGCAATCGGATGCCAAATAGGCATCCGATTCCGACATTTTGCAGGATCAGTTTGCCCACCTCCTCCTGTCATCTGCTCCTCTCTGCCTCCTGTCACCTGTTCTCCCCTGCTCTCCCCTGGTGCTCCCCTCTTCTAACCCGGTGCTTCCCTGTGTTTCCCTCTCCTCCGGAATAAAAAAAAAATAATAAACCATCTATTCTCACCTGTTCACGAGTCCCCGCCGGTCACCATCTGTATCTTCTGATCCTAAGACCTCGCGTGATGTCACAGTCACATGACCAGTTACTCAGTACAGCATGCTCAGTACATTAAAATCAGGTCCGAGGAGATATCAGATGTTTCCTCGGACCCTGCTCCATAGGGCACCATGTTAAAGGAATTGGATTGGATTTGGCATAATTGCCATCCGATCTGTCAGATCCGATTTTTTCCGATTTTTGATTCGGATGCAAAAATCGACCAGTGTCCGATTTTTGCACCGGAAAGAAATCGGACAAAATCGGATCGGACGTGATTCAGATGCCATTTAGAGCACATCCGAATCTGGTCCGATCCCCATAGGATCACATGGGGCCAAATTCGGATCCTATGCTGTCTGATTTCTATCGGACAGCGTCGGATTTCAAAAAATCATAGTGTGAAACCAGCCTAAGTCCCTGCTACTTCCTAATGGTGTTTCGCTAGAGGCCCAGGCACGTTTGGAGGAGAGGTTCCCTTTTGTGTGGGAATGTCAAGGGATCCCATACTTGGGTATAATCCTCTCACGATCTCATTTGCTAGTGGCCTCTAACATGGAGGCGCTTCTTTCAACTTTAGTGTCGGAAATCAATATCTCATCAATATGTCCTGAATAGCTCGTATCCATGCATTTAAATTGTTTCTGCTCCCTAAGATATTGGCAAAGCTCTGAAAACATAATAACTATTGCGAGGAGATTTCTCCGTAAACTGCAATCTTTAACTAATTCCTATATATGGGCAGGTAGGACGGCTTGGGTTGCGGGGAGAATAATGTACTTTCCCTTTGTTGAGGGGGGTATGGGAGTCCCAAATATTACCAATTATTATAAGGCAGCGCTACTCGAGTCGGCAAAGAAATGGTGGTCTCCCCCGGCTGAGGCCCCTGCTGAATGAGTATTGAAACCCATGCTCTGGGGGGGGTCCTCTCTGCGTCCCCTCTTAGAGGCTGAATCATTATCACATAAAAATGTCAGGCCAGTACTCCTAGCTCTACAGGCTACACTGGCCTTGTGGCGAAGTGTGCTACCGACTTGGGTTTCTCTTCCAGCTGGGATGGTCGGTCTGGGGGCACTCCAGTTTCATATCTCTGGGTTGCGATTACGGCCGTGGCTGGATGTTGGACTGCATGTTTTGGGAGATTTGATGTGGGATGGCTCTTTTCTCCCCTTTGACACACTTTGTGAGGAGTTTCCAGAGCTACAAAAGCAGTTCCTTCAATATATGCAGATAAAATATTTCCTTCATTCTATTAATAAATTGGCAATGTCCGCAATCCCTACATGCCCTTCCTCATTCCAGAAATTTCTTGTTTCTGACCCTCAAAATTATAAACGATTATCTTTGATCCACAGAGAACTTGATAAACTAGCATTCGTGTCTCGTCCATATTATTTGGCCAAATGGGAAGAGGAGCTGTCATTTTGGGCTTCGGAGGAGGAGTGGAGTGAAAGCCTAAAAGTCGTAGGGTCGTCAACCAAATGTATTAACCACCAAGAATCCCTGAAAAAGATCCACCTTAGGCGGCCGTCACACGCTGAGATATCTCTAGCGATATTGTAAGCGATCACGTGCACGCGCAATCGCTTACAATATCGCTCACATCGCTGGTGAGATGTCACACAGACAGACTCACCAGCGATGTGGATCCGCGATCTCGCTGGTAACTATGGTACACATCGGGTAACTAGGCGCCGCGCGTCGCTTAGTTACCCGAACGTGTACCATAGTTACCATCTCCCAGCATAGACACTGCGCTGGGAGATCGCTCATCGTGGTGTTATACACCACGATGAAGCAGATCGTGGCATCGTTCATCGCTAGATCTGAGCTCCGGAGCTCAGATCAGCGATGTCACGATCAAGCGATTTCACATCGTAAATCGCTTGATTACATGCAACGATTTCTTGCCCGATATCGCTTAAGCGATCAAAAAGGAGATCGCTTAAACGATATCGGGCAAGAAATCGTTGCGTGTGACGGCCGCCTTAGGTGGTATTTCTCCCCTTCCCGCTTGGCCCACTTCACACCAGATGCTTCCCCTTTGTGTTGGAGGCAATGTGGAGAAACTGGCACGCTCTCCCACATGTGGTGGTTCTGTCCTAAACGGAGGCCCTTTTGGGCTGTGATTTCGCAGCTTCTGCACTCTGACGGGCTTAGAGATTCCCCTTGCCCCACAGCTCGCTGTCCTAAACAATGGTGTGGATGGGCTTCATCAGGATTTTCAATCCATTGTCTCTATTATCCTGACTGCCTCGAGAATGACTATAGCTGTAAGGTGGAAGTCACCCTGTCCCCCCACTGTTCAAGAAGTTGCAGATAGGCTTAACTCCTCTTTTCAACATAAATACTGGTTATCGGTCGATTGTAAACGGAGGAATAGGGTTATTGATATATGGTCAGGTTGGGCCTCCAACCCTCTAGCGGATCCCATTTGGCGATTATTTTTTAGTGGCTGTTTAGAAGTAAGCTGCACAAATAAAACAATGTGCTGTCTCTGTATCCAGAATAAGATTTGGAGTTTGCTGTTCTCCTTCCCCTCTCCCTTACCTCCTCTGGTGACTTTTCCTCTATTTACCTGCCGCCTTCTTGTCACTCTCTTGTCTTTCACTTTTCCCCCCCTCCCTATTGGTTTAGGTAGGGTTTATGCTTTGTCTTCTTACTGTAACAGTATGCTTTGTTGCTCACGGGCATATGTCTTTTCATGTCTTAGTTTTTATTGACAGATTTCAAAATAAATTGGATTAAAAAAGTGTCCTGTAGCATTAAGCATTAAGGTATAGAATTAAAAATCCATCCATTCTGAGAGACTGGAGAGGATTTTTAATAAGAGGCAGGTTCCAAAGCAGATTGTTTTTACAAGAGTGCTGTAACTTTACCTATTTAATAAGATAAGAAGACAACCTAATTTAATGAAGATTTTGGTAAATCCTTCAGCTTTGCTAATCAGGTATTCAAGTGTCTAGCAAGCATTAGGATTTACGCCACTTATGTGGCACAAATTTTGCAGCTGAGCAGAGCTTGACAGATCAGCACCTAAATATGCTGTCTTGTAGTAGGGAAACAAAACTTACAGCAATTAAAACTGTACTTACCTTGATGAAGTTAAACTGATGTGTATGCCAGGTCTCCTCAGACAGAGGATAGGTATCATACAAAATACCTACATGCAAGACAGAACACATTACTGTAAGAATAAGCAAGTTGGGGACAGAATCAAAGGAAGGGAACGCATTTTTACCATCAAAATGGCCATCTGGTAAAGTAGGCACCACATCTTCCCACAGTCCTTTCAGTGGAACAATCTGTAAAGAAGGTTCCAAAAATCAGGCACCTTTTAATGCAATTTTATTACGGTCCCCCAATAAAACAGAATACCTGTGCCACTCAATTGCCATCTTAATATTAGACCCCATTTATTTCTTCAGGGAATGCAACACCCTCATTACCTGCAATGTCAATGCACCCTGACCTAATTTATCTATCCACAGGATCCTTCTGTACATGCTGACCATGCAGTTCACTGTCAATAACTTTGCTCGCTATCCCCTGGTCCCTCTGCTTTTGCACTTTGTACAACTTTTGTTCACTTCCAATACACATGCTATTTGTCCTACGTAGTTGTGCACTCAGGAACCCAATTTCCACATGCACATTGACCCTCCTCAGTCCTGCAAAGTCGGAGTATTTATTTTACGCACTTCTATATTGCTACGAATTCCATAGCACTTCACAAACGTGATCATGGCTGTCTATTAATTGAATGTTTTTTATGACTTTCAGTACTGAAATAGCATTCATATCTAGTTACATCTGACAATATATTGAATAAAAGCAACAACCTGAAGTCAGTGCAATAATCCACAGGTAACATTGTTTAATGATATGCAGGGGCAGCTGCAGGGAGAAATTACATTTTAAGCCCTGATTCATCACTTGTGAGGTTTTTTATTTTTAGCCTTTCCTTTTTTGTTCTGCGGTATTAGTTGCCTTTTTTGTGCCAAATTCTCCAGATTGGTGTATGTGATTCAGAAATGTATTGTAAAGCCAGAAATCACACACATTGCGCAAAAATTGCACCAATACTGGCAAACCAAAATACACCAGGGAGTGGACACTTTAGTTTAAAATTTTGCAACTGATCAGGAAACCTCTCTAATCCTTTGCCCATAAAGAGGGGTTGTGGTGTGGAACAAAACCACGTAAAAAAAGGTGCACAGGTGCAAATGTAATGATGAATCGGGGCCATGGTTTCCATACAGCCACTCTTCCAATCATTGGGGCAGTGATCAGTCGGGCGCTCCCTACACAGTGATCACACACACACCCTTAAGGGTATGTCACACGCGTCGATATCGCTGTCAAAGTCGTTCATGCGTCACGGATTTTCAGTCGCTCAAGCGACGTAAAAGTGACGTAGGAGCGACATTGAAGCATGTGACCAAGCGATGCAACCAGCGATATGTTTCACTGCCAGACATAAAACCTGTCACTCATCGCTCAGTAGACCTTGTGCATCGCTGCGTGTGACACTAAACTCAGCGACGTATTTTCTATTTTGACACCGTACAAGCGACTAAATAAAATCGCTCGCAAGATGGCGACATCACCGCATCGCTGGGTCATATTGACGCGTGTGACATCTTACCTGCGATAATTCCACATCGCTCAGGCGACGAATAATATGTGACGCATGAGCGATATCGCAGGCGACATTGACACGTGTGACAGGCCCTTTAGTAGCGGCAGATGATTACAGCTCACTAACAGTATATTGAGCAGTGACTAACCCCTGTCTGCATGGCTTTAATGAATAGAAGCAAGCAGCTGCAGGGAGAATATACCTTCTTTTTCTCCCTGCAGTCACCTATTCATTGATACTGCAGAACAGGTTTAGAAAAATTGTAATCTGAAAAATTGCTTCAAGTCTGTAGTTGAGGGAAACCTATCACCAGTTTTTTTTTGCTTCTAAACTCTGCCAGTCATATCTATCATGTGAATGAGGTTCCTGTAACTCCTTTATAACTTCAAACATTCCCCTACATACCTCAGAAATTTTTTTTATTTTTGTCTTACACTGTCTAAATTGCACGGTCCGGTCTGGCGGGGGTCTCTAAATTGTGATCGACACCACCTCGCTCCCTTCAAACACTGCCTCTTCTGATTATAGAAAAGTGAATGACAGCTCTACGTCATCCACACAGTGCCCGAAGTCTTGTGCCTATACAGAAGGTGTGGCTGTTCAATATGGCACAGTGAGGCGCACCTGCGCAGGTCTCCAATTGCGTAGGTGTGAGACTTTGGGCACTATGTGGATGGTAGAGATGTCATCTACTTACTTGCAATTAGAATAGATTGTATTTGAAAGGAGCGAGGTAGTGCTGATTGCAATTTGGAGATGCCCTCTGTGCCGTGCAATTGACATACAGCGCAGGACAAATATAAAACTTTTTCTGGAGGTATACAGGGGAATGTCTGGGGTCTAAAGGAGTTGCAGGAACCCCATTCACATGATCTTAAAGGTGATAGTCAGGATTTAGTAGCAAACAAATATGGTCACAGATTCCCTTTAAACATTTTTTTTGCATTGGTCAGGGTAATCCTGGCCTGCATAGGAGCATTGGTCAGGTTACTCCTGGCCTGCATAGGAGCATTGGTCAGGTTACTCCTGGCCTGCATAGGAGCATTGGTCAGGTTACTCCTGGCCTGCATAGGAGCATTGGTCAGGTTACTCCTGGCCTGCATAGGAGCATTGGTCAGGTTACTCCTGGCCTGCATAGGAGCATTGGTCAGGTTACTCCTGGCCTGCATAGGAGCATTGGTCAGGTTACTCCTGGCCTGCATAGGAGCATTGGTCAGGTTACTCCTGGCCTGCATAGGAGCATTGGTCAGGTTACTCCTGGCCTGCATAGGAGCATTGGTCAGGTTACTCCTGGCCTGCATAGGAGCATTGGTCAGGTTACTCCTGGCCTGCATAGGAGCATTGGTCAGGTTACTCCTGGCCTGCATAGGAGCATTGGTCAGGTTATTCCTGGCCTGCATAGGACTATTTTCTCAGCTTCAGGGCTCGTTAAGACTTTATGAAAGCCTGCGCATGCTTCATATCGAGTAGGAAGGTTAGTGCAGTAAATCCCACTTTACTATAAGTAGGACAGCACCCAATAGCAGGGCTGCTGTAAGGATGGAGGCTTTTTTTTTTTTTTCCAAATAATTTTTATTCAAGTTTTTCAACATACATCAAGATAAAATCAACCATTTCCAGATTAGTACCCTGTTTACAATTCACAATTCCAAATCTTCTTAAATTATAAAACATTACAGTGTAATTGTTCCCAACCCCCCGTACCCCCCCCTCCCACCCTCCCCTAAAGACCAAAAGAACCGTTCAAAGTCTTGTATTTTCCATGACCTTATTGTAATACATGTTATATATTATTTCGTCGATTCGCCTTCCCTTCCCCGTACCTGTTACCTCCGAGACTTCCCTTCCAAGCTAACGGCTAGTCTGTTCCCTATTGTAACATTCGCTCTCCATTCTCCCCCTTTCCTTTCTGCACATGTATGCTCATTCAGTCTTTGAGTTTCAATTTTCCTAGAGTTCCCCCCAGATCTTCCAAGCAATACCAAGATGTATTGCGGAACGGTTTCACCACTCTTTTGATTTCCTCACTAGGCAGTTGTGTGATGATAAATTTGCGCCATCTTTTGAAAAATTTCTCAGTCTCTCTCTCCTTCGCCCTTTCTGCCGTTATTTGTTCCAACCTCATTGCATGAGACAATCTCTGTACCACCTCCTTTCTTGGCAACTGCCC
Organism: Allobates femoralis; assembly: GCA_033576535.1. Taxonomy (NCBI): domain Eukaryota; kingdom Metazoa; phylum Chordata; class Amphibia; order Anura; family Aromobatidae; genus Allobates; species Allobates femoralis. The sequence goes on from JARQOC010000003.1 coordinate 410,117,614, forward strand.
CTTATTTATCCAGTGCTTTAGTATCACCTGCTTCGTTATTAGGGCCGTGATATGAAAGATGGGGGTTCCCTCCTTCCCCAACCCCGTTCCTTCCAAGTCATGAAAGAGCCACGTAGCTGGTGTTATTGGTATTGCCACTCCTACCATTTCCCTCACTAATTCCTTCACCTTCTCCCATAATTTCCGCGACTCCCTACACTCCCACAGGCCATGGTACATATCTGTTCCTCTAAAATCACACTTTGGACACTTAGGGGTCCTGTCTGGGTACGTTGCTGTGGGATTTAAATTGAAACCCAATATACCCCTGTGCATGATTCTAAAATATACGTCCCTCCCCCTTTCATTTATTACATACTTCCGCAATTCACGCCATCCTTTCCTAATTGTGTCTCCGATGCCTTCGTCTTGTAATTGTCTCTCCCATCCCCCAAATAGTTTTTCCGGTCCCGGAGGAAGCAGCACCCCTCGTATACTTGCGTAAATTGTGGATACCGATATCACATTCTCTCCCAGAGCCATCAGCTCATCCCATGCATTATTAACATACTCCGCCTCCACTCCATTTAGGGATTGCATAACATGATGTCTAACCTGTAGGTACTGGAGCCATTGGGATCCCGGCAATCCAAATTTCTCCATGATTTCCTCCCCTCTAAGCCACCTGGTTTCCTCCGTGTGCAATAAGTCTCCAACTGTCCCAATTCCTCCCTCCCTCCAAGCCGCGTAAAGTTTGTTGCTCCCTCCCTGGGGAAATTCTGGGTACGTCCACAGATCCAAGTATTTTGATATTTTCCATGGTAACCGCATCTTTTTTCTTACTGCCTTCCATGTGGCTATGGTATCTCGGAACACCGCTGTGTTTTTTATTGGCTGTGGCATCCCCGTCCCCGAAGTATGGAGCAAGGAAACCAAACTCCAGGGCCTACATATGTTTGTTTCCACTTGATAGTCCGAGAATTTACTCGTCCCCCTCATCCAGTCTAGTATATGCCGTGTTAGGCAGGCAATATTGTAACCCCGAACATTCGGAAATCCCAAACCTCCCTCCTCCTTTGCAGTCATTAGTGTCTTCATCCTAATCCGTGCTCTCCTTTTCCTCCAGATGAATGCCGAGAACATTCTGTTTATCTTGTCCACATCTTTATGGCGTAACAATAATGGTAAGGTCTGCAGCGGGTAAAGTAACCTAGAAAAACTCACCATTTTAATCAGATGGCACCTCCCCAACAGTGTTAATGGCAGATTACCCCATCTTTCCAATTCCTTCTGGATTTTATTAATAAGTGGGTCGTAGTTCATGTGATAGATCTCATCTATAGTGCTTGCTATGTGTATCCCCAGGTATTTTATGGCTCTTCTAGCTATGGGTATTCCACACATCTGCGCCTCCTTCTCGTTTTCCCCCGATCTCCCAGAATTCCCCCTCAGAAACAAAATGTTGCATTTAGCCCTGTTTAGTTTGAATCCCGAGAAGACACCAAATTCCCCCAATTTGTCCATTACTTTTTTTAAATCCCTATGAGGATCAGCTAGATATAGGACTACATCGTCCGCAAAGAGGTAGGATGGAGGCTTTTTTAACATCACAATACCACAATTAGGTTGCTTACTTAAGACATTGATACCTTCATATATTATACCTTATGAGGTTGTGTTTTGGCCCATTCCTGTAGCCGCTGGAATACTCCATCATTACACTCCACAATCCAGTGCTCCTCAATGTTATACTCTTCTATTTTAGTAGCCGCTATCGCCAAGCCAAAGCCAAGCTCTAGCACACGGCCACCTAGAAGAAAGTTCTTGGTTAACAACTACTCATTTAGTGACTACATATATTTTCACAAATTAGGCTAAGGCTCCATTCACACTGTGCATTTTTGGTCAGTTTTTGCTCATCAGTTTTTGTAGCCATAACCAGGAGCGGATGACAAACACAGAAGTGGTGACTTCATGGTTGCCCTGGGGATCCGCTCTTCCCATAGAGAGTTGATCCATCCTTGCTGCTACTCCCATCATCCCCAGAGGTCCCGACTGCAGCAGCGGCTATACCGGCCACGTCCCACGGGTGGAGTCACGACAAAACTCTATTTTTATATTTTTCCTTTATCCCTTTTTCAACTTCCCCTTTTTAACTGATCGCCCAATGAGGGGATCCCAGACCGGGTCACGCCACCGTGACATCCCGCAGCCCAGTAGATGACGAGATGGCCTGGTTCAGAGTACCCCATGGTCCCCACCCGGGGTGAGTCAGTTACAGAAACTGACAAGCACAAAACAGACCAAAAACGCACAGTTTGAATGGAGCCTAGCCCCACATTAATGGAACTGTCTGTACATGGGGAGATGGCCGGTTGAAGCTTTGGTTGGTACAATTAGGCTACATTTAGATTGTGGGGTTTTTTCCTCTTCTGTTCCGCTGCATTTTTAGCTGCAAAACAGGAGCTGTCAAAAAAATGCACCCAAAAAATGAATCCGGTTTTGACTGTTGCATTTTTTCCCCCCATTTTGAAGGGCTACTATGGGAAAAACGCAGGACAAAAATGCTACAGAATTTAACAAGCCCTTTTCCAAAAACAGAGCTCTCCAAAAGTAAAAAAAAACAGATCACTTTAACCCTTTCCAGACCCTTGACGTTACGGAGACATAATGGAAGTCAGTGACTTCCCAACCCATGATGTCCCCCAACGTTATGGCAGGATTCCGTTCCTGCAGCACTGGTGTCTGGTGTCAGTTAAATATCATCGGTGCTGCAGGAACATAGGGACCTATAGTTTACCCCAGGGGGAGTGGCTCAACCCCTTCCTCCCCCCCGTGGCTATGATCGATCTGATTGGCAGTTGAAAATGAAACTGACAATCAGACCAATTGTTATTGTTCACCAATGAAACTTGGTGAACTATTACAATCCAGCCATGGCTGGTGCTGCAGTGGCATCAGTATCGATGGGTGCATGGGTGGGTGGGTGGATCAATGGGTGCAATTGGATTGATGGGTGCATGGGTGCAATTGGATCGATGGGGGCATGGGTGCAATTGGATCGATGGGGGCATGGGTGCAATTGGATCGATGGGGGCATGGGTGGATGGATCGATGGGGGCATGGGTGGGTGGGTGGATCCATGGGTGCATGCGTGGGTGGATCGATGGGTGCATTTGGATCGATGGGTGCATGGGTGGGTGGATCGATGGGTGCATTTGGGTGTATGGGTGGGTGCAACAAGGGATTAAGTGTCCACTTGTTGTAGTGTCTGGGGTCAGAGTCATGGTGCACTGCGTGACAGATCATTGCCATACAGTGCACCATCAGTGTAACCCCAGGGACTGTAGGCAGAGGACACTTGATCCCTTGCTGCAGTCTCTGGATGTAGTAGAGGTGATCGAGCGTCGTGGGACCATCATTGTGGACTACGTCGGACGGTATGGAGGAATAAAGATGGAGTCAATTTGGGTTTGTGTTTGCTTTCTAATGAAAAATTTTTTTTCTGTGTGATGTATTTCGTTTACCATTTACTAGAAATTCCTAATGGCTGGGTATAACATTGGCCCAACATTATGAATCTCGGGCTTAGTGCCAGCTGCCAATAAAAAAAGCTGGCATTAACCCCTTTATTACCCAGTTTGACCCCGGCACTAGGGCAACTGGAAGAGTCTGGGTACAGCGCCAGAAAATGGCGCTTCAATGAATGTGCCATTCTCTGGGGTGGCTGCGGGCTGCAATTCGCAGCATGGGGGGCCCAGAACGCTTGGGCCTCTCCATGCTGAGGATTCCAGCCCCCAGCTGCCTAGTTGTACCTGGCTGGACCAAAAATATGGCGGAGCCCCATGTAGTTTTTTTCCTGAAATTAGGTCTATAAATAAAAAAGAAAAAATATGTTTCGCTTTACTTTTGTTTGCCAGCCAGGTACAACTTGGCAATTGGGAGGCTGGAATCCTCAGCATGGAAAGACCCAAACATTGTGGTCCCCACGTTGCGAATTGCAACCCCCAGCCACCCCAGAAAATAGCGCATTTATTAGAGGCGCCATTTTCTGGTGCTGTACCCCAACCCTTCCAGTTGCCCTTGTGCTGGTGGCAGACCAGGGCTCTCCATACGCAACATGGTGTCCGCTAACAATTTAAATGGAAAATTAGATCCAATTGTTAGCGGACACCATGCTGCGTACGGAGTGCCCTGTGTGCTTAAACATTGGAGCTCCCCCACAAGTGACCACATTTTGGAAACTAGACCCCCAAGGAACTTATCTAGATGCATAGTGAACACTTTGAACCCCCAGGTGCTTCACAATTGATCCGTAAAAATGAAAACGTCTTTTTTCACAAAAATGTTCTTTTAGCCTCAATGCTTTCGTTTTCACATGGGCAACAAGATAAAATGGATCCTAAAATGTGTTGGGAAATTTCACCTAAGTACATAAACCACTGTTTGGGCGCACGGCAGGGCACAGAAGTGAAGGAGCGCCATTTGACTTTTTGAATAGAAAATTAGCTCAAAAAGTCAAATTGCGATCCTTCCCTTTGGAGCCCTGCCGTGCGCCCAAACAATATTGCCCAACACATTTTAGGATCCATTTTATCCTGTTGCCCATGTGAAAATAAAAAGAATTGTGGCTAAAAGAACATTTTTATTAGAAAAATTAAAAATGTCCATTTTTTCCTTCCACGTTGCTTTAGTTCCTGTGAAGCACCTGAAGGATTAATCATTTTCTTGAATGTAGTTTTGAGTAGCTTGAGGGGTGCAGTTTTTGTAATGGTGTCACTTTTGGGTGTTTTCTGTCATGTACACCCCTCAAAGGGACTTCAAATGTGATGTGATCACTAAATAAATGGTTTTGTAAATTTTGCTGGAAAAATGAGAAATTGCTGATGAACTTTGAACCCGAATAACTTCCTAACAAAATAATTTTATTTTTTCCAAAACTGTGCTGATGTAAAGTAGAAACTCTCTGGTTTAACAGAATAAAAATTAAAAATGTGAAAAATTTTCACCAATTTTTTTTATTTTTTCACAAATAAATGCAAAAATTATCAACCTAAATTTACCACTAACATGACAATATGTCAAGAAAAAATCTCAGAATCACTAGGATCCATTGAGGCGTTCCAGAGTTATTACCTCATAGAGGGACACTGATCAGAATTACAAAAAATGGCAAGGTCATTAGAGTAAAAATAGGCTGGGTGGTGAAGGGGTTAAAGGGAACCTGTCAGCTAGTTTATGCCTCCCCAGCTATCATTGTCTGTAGCTGCAGCTTCATAGTACTTGTCTAATCATCCCTGTCTGAGCTCATAGTGTAATGTGAAAAAAAGCATTTATACACTTACATCTCCTAATGTAATGAGGCAGTCAGTCTCGAGCTTGGAGGATGAAGACAGGCAGGTTAATAGTTAACATTTCAGCCTTATGTTAGAACGTGTTGGGAGACCTGATATGATGTCACAACCATGTGACTACAATAGGCGGAGCTAGGTTCCCATAGTACAATTGACTTTGCTCACTTAGCCTTGCCCACTATGGTCAGATGATCAGGACATCACACAGGTCCTTTATGGGGACGTCACACACATCAATGTCGCCAGTGATCTCATCGCTGGCGACATTAAAGGTTGATCGCTGGTGAGCTGTCGACAGGCAGATTCACTAGCGATCAGTACCAGCGAGATCGCTGTTAACCATGTAAACAAGCGGGTACATAAGCACCATGCGGCGCTTAGTTACCCGCAGTTTACCATGGATACCTGCTCCCAGCGCTTGCTGAGAGGTGCTGGGAGCTGGCTCCTCGCTCGTCTCCCGATGTCACATGCAGCGATGCTGCATGTCCACTGGGCGACCATCGCCTGGTTTTAGAGCAGGTTCTAAAACCTGGCGACCATCAACCAGCAATTTATCGCTGGTTGATGCGCCCTGTCACACATGTCAATATCGCTGCAACGTCATGTGCAGCAGCAATATTAACAGCGATATTCACATGTGTGATGTCCCCATTAGCCATGCAAGTTAATGGTAAGTTAACTATTAATCTGCCAGTCAGTCTCTCTCCTCCAAGCTGGGGACTGACTGCCTCATTACATAAGGAAATGTAAGTGTGTTTTCTTTCATCTTTCACATTACACTATGAGCTCAGACAGGGATGATTAGAATCTATTATATAATTGCCTAGAGTTCTACTTCCGGACAAAAGCCAACTTCCGTGGCTTTGCCCGGAGATAAATGTCCGGAGATAAGCGACATCACCAGCGTTTACTACACCCGCTCAGGGTGCACCAAGATGGCGGCTCTAAGCGGAGCGGACCTCAGGAAGGTCCGCTGCGCTTAGGGCCGACCTCCGGCGGACATTTATCTCCGGAGCGGCCGCGAGGTAGCCGGGAGCCGACCTCGCCTCCCGGCTACCTCGCGCCAGCGGAGCGAGCCGGGGATCTCCGTGCCGGGCATATCCGCGGCTCAGCTCTGGGGAGCCGCAAGCCAGCCGGGATTTGCCCGGTACCGCCGCCGCAATTCTGATTGGTCGCTCGCAAGCGAGCGACCAATCAGATTCAAGCAGCGGCACAGCGCCATGTTTAAAAATCTAAGAAGTGAAAAAAAAATAATTTTTTTTAAAGATGGCGGCGTGTTTCTCGGCGCTCTTCTCATTGGTCGCCATCAGGCGTGAGCGACAAATGAGAAGAGTGGGGCGGGGCACGGCGCCATATTTGAAATCCAAAGTTCCCGCTGGATTTCAAATATGGCACCGTGCCCAGCCCCACTCTTCTCATTGGTCGCTCGCACCTAGCTGCGACCAATGAGAAGAGTGCCGCCAAACACGCCGCCATCTTTTAAACTTTTTTTTTTTTTTTTTACTTCTTAGATTTTGAAACATGGCGCCGTGCCGCGGCTTGAATCTGATTGGTTGCTCGCAAGCGAGCGACCAATCAGAATTGCGGCGGCGGTACTGGGCAAATCCCGACTGGCTCGCGGTTCCCTGGAGCTGAGCTGTGGATATGCCCGGCACGGAGATCCCCGGCGTGAGGTAGCCGGGAGGCGAGGTCGGCTCCCGGCTACCTCGCGCCCGCTCCGTGCCCCGCTATTCTGATTGGTCGCTCGCGGCTGGCAGCGATCAATCAGAATAGCGCCGCGCTCTATGCCGCCATCTTTGAAATACACTTACTAAAGTGTATTTGCAGTATCGCGCCATAGAGCGCGGCGCTATTCTGATTGGTTGCCGCATTCAGCGTGGCGACCAATCAGAATAGCGCCGCGCTCTATGGCGCCATCTTTAAAATACGCTGTACTCCGTGTATTTGAAGTATGGCGCCATAAAGCGCGGCGCTATTCTGATTGGTCGCCACGCTCAATGTGGCGACCAATCAAAATAGCGCCGCCAGCTATGGCGCAATACTGCCAATACACTTTAGTAAGTGTATCGCGCCATAGAGCGAGCCGGGGATCTCCGGGCACCGACCGGCGGAGCGGCCGCGAGGTAGCCGGGAGCCGACCTTGCCTCCAGGCTATCTCGCGCCGGCGGAGCGAGCCGGGGATCTCCGTGCCGGGCATATGCGCGGCTCAGCTCCGGGGAGCCGCGAGCCAGCCGGGATTTGCCCGGTACCGCCGCCGCAATTCTGATTGGTCGCTCGCAAGCGAGCGACCAGATTCAAGCCGCGGCACAGCGCCATGTTTAAAAATCAAAGAAGTAAAAAAAAAAAATTAAAGATGGCGGCGCGTTTCCCGTCGCTCTTCTCATTGGTCGCCGTCAGGCGCAAGCGACCAATGAGAAGAGTGGGGCGGGGCACGGCGCCATATTTGGAATCCAAAGTTTCCGCTGGATTTCAAATATGGCGCGGTGTGTCGCGGCGGTTTTCAGATTGGTCGCTCGCGCCTGGCGCCAACCAATGAGAAGAGCGCCGCGAAACACAGCGCCATCTTTACAATTTTTTTTTTTTACTTCTTAGATTTTTAAACATGGCGCTGTGCTGCGGCTCCCGGCTACCTCGCGCCCCTGCCCTCCAGCCTCCCCTGCCCTCCAGCCTCCCCTGCCCTCCAGCCTCCCCTGCCCTCCAGCCTCCCCTGCCCTCCAGCCTCCCCTGTCCTCCCCTGCCCTCCCCTGTCCTCCCCTGCCCTCCCCTGTCCTCCCCTGTCCTCCCCTGTCCTCCCCTGTCCTCCCTGTCCTCCCCTGTCCTCCCCTGTCCTCCCCTGTCCTCCCCTGTCCTCCCCTGTCCTCCCCTGTCCTCCCCTGTCCTCCCCTGTCCTCCCCTGTCCTCCCTGTCCTCCCCTGTCCTCCCCTGTCCTCCCTGTCCTCCCTGTCCTCTGCCCTCCCCTGTCCTCTGCCCTCCCCTGTCCTCTGCCCTCCCCTGTCCTCTGCCCTCCCCTGTCCTCTGCCCTCCAGCCTCCGCTCTCTCACCCCTCCAGCCTCCGCTCTCCTCACCCCTCCATATGCAATGTACAGTATGTGTATATGTGTGTCTATGTAGGCACACCCCTCACTTTGTCCGCACACACACATACACATATACATATATACACACACACACACACACACACACACACACACAAACACACACACTCCGCTATACTTAACACCGGCCCTGCGTCCGCCGCCTGGATCCTCAGTTGACATGTCGCCACCCCGAACTACTGGATCCAATATAGCGTCCAAGAAGTCTCGCCAAACTTCCCGGATGCCATATTGGATCCAGTTGTCCGGGGGCGGCAACATGTTGACTCAGGATCCAGGCGGCGGGGAAGACGCAGGGTCAGTGGCAAGTATAGCGAAGTGTGTGTATGTGTGTGCTAACCACTGAGCCACCGCGCACAGTGCTAACCACTGAGCCACCGCGCACAGTGCTAACCACTGAGCCACCGCGCACAGTGCTAACCACTGAGCCACCGCGCACAGTGCTAACCACTGGCCACCGCGCACAGTGCTAACACTGAGCCACCGCGCACAGTGCTAACCACTGAGCCACCGCGCACAGTGCTAACCACTGAGCCACCGCGCACAGTGCTAACCACTGAGCCACTGTATACTCTGCTACCCACTGAGCCACCTGTATACACACAATTCCTTTCGCCGCACACCCTAACTATTAGTACATAAACTACATATGCATTCTAGACTACCCGATTCTTTAGAATCGGGCCGCCATCTAGTAGTATTATAAAGCTGCAGCTACAGACAGTGATAGCTGGGGGGGCATAAACGACCTGACAGGTTCCCTTTAAAAGAGCACAGTCTGAATGGCAAAAATGAACACCCATAGAATTTGCTGGGGTCTCATTTGAGTGATCAGTTTTCTGCAGTGAGGATCAAAAAACGCACAGTGTGAATGTAGCCTAAAAGTGAACCTGTAAAAGAAACTTATAGGAGGGAATAATAAGGGCATCAGCAGCATTATTGCCTGGGGAGAACGTCTCCAGCTGCAAGAAGAGGCAATCACAGAATGCTCAAACCTCCACATCCCGGCCATGTACAGAGATGATCCACATTATAAGGTGGACAGCTACTACAGGTCATACAGAAGTATGGTCAATAACACACGTCCATCATAAGATTACATGTATGCTCTGAACCTGGAGATCGGCTTTGTAGGCCAATATTACACTATGCCCAGACCCTGGTGCCCCCTCCATTACAAAGACATTACCACCTTTCAGTCTATTATGGGAAACGTAGATCAGCTAGGGTCTCTATAGCAGCAGTGCCAACCTCCACAGAAGGTAGAATTTGTATCTATAGGGTTAATCAGGTAGTTAGTGGCACTATGGTGCTTCAGAATAAACCCCATTGAGATCATTATATCCCCACCTGATAGTGAGTGCTGTAGGTGGATAGGTTTTCATTGATTTCTAATAAAGCCTAGGATTGAACAGGTGTGTGCTCAGTTTTCATGTAGGGGACAATCAGTAAACTAATTAGGTAGACTGCAGTATTAGAAAAGCCACATGGTGACAAGAGTCTGTAGGGTCACCCCACCATGTGCGGCGACCCCCCACCCCTCCCTCCCTCCAGCTGTCACCAGACTATTCTGAGAGCTGCACACTCCCAGCAGCCTGCATACCTGGGCACAGTGTGAGTGTGTGTATAGTGTATTAGAGTGTGTATATGTATATGTATAGTGTGTATCTGTGTGTATGTATAGGTGTATTTGTATGTGTGGTGTGTATATGTATAGTGTGTATGTGTATTTGTATGTGTGTTGTTATATGTGTGTGATGTGTGTTGTTGTGTGTGTGTGTGTGTGGTGTGTATATGGTGTATTAGTGTGTAGTGTGTATTGTGATGTGTGTATGTTGGTGATTGTATGTGTGTGTATAATGGTGTATGTGATCTGTGTGTGATGTATAGGTGTATTTGTATGTGTGTGTGTGTATATGTATAGTGTGTATGTGTATCTGTATGTGTGTATGTATATGTGTGTGTGTGTGTGGTGTGTGTGTTATATGTATATGTGTGTATGTGTATCTGTATGTGTGTATGTATAGTGTGTATATGTGTATCTGTGTGTATGTATAGGTGTATTTGTATGTGTGTGTGTATATGTATAGTGTGTATGTGTATCTGTATGTGCATGTGTGTATGTATAGTGTGTATATGTGTATCTGTGTGTGTGTCTGTGTGTGTATGAGAGTGTATGTGTATAGTATATATGTGTAGTGTGTATGTATAGGTGTATCTGTATGTGTGTGTGGTGTGTATGAGAGTGTGTGTATGTATAGTGTGTGTATAGCCTGACAGTGGCTACCATACCTTTACTGGCTGCCACCCCTGCCAGGCTGTGCATGTAGGGGGTCTCCCACCTCTCCATAACCGGCTTGCCCATGATTTCCAGGTGAGTGTCCGTCTCATTATACCCGGCATCCGCGCTGTGCCACGAAGACTTGCAGGTCTCCCCTTCTGCAAAGATTTTGACTGACGCCATGACTGCACTCGGGAGACAGAGAGGCAAAGAACGAGAGCCAGCCGGGACCGGGGCTATAGCGATCCCAGCAGGGGCGGGGCTACAGCTGTCAGGACGAGGGCGGGGCTACAGCAGAGCGAGGGGCGTGGTCAGCACAGATCAGCGCTATGAACTGACCAGGAGAGGAGACAGTTTGCTACAATGTGGCCGCTACTCAGTAAGGCTCTGGTCACAGTTTACTACAATGTGGCCGCTACTCAGTAAGGCTCTGGTCACAGTTTACTACAATGTGGCCGCTACTCAGTAAGGCTCTGGTCACAGTTTACTACAATGTGGCCGCTACTCAGTAAGGCTCTGGTCACAGTTTGCTACAATGTGGCCGCTACTCAGTAAGGCTCTGGTCACAGTTTACTACAATGTGGCCGCTACTCAGTAAGGCTCTGGTCACAGTTTGCTACAATGTGGCCGCTACTCAGTAAGGCTCTGGTCACAGTTTGCTACAATGTGGCCGCTACTCAGTAAGGCTCTGGTCACAGTTTACTACAATGTGGCCGCTACTCAGTAAGGCTCTGGTCACAGTTTACTACAATGTGGCCGCTACCAGTAAGGCTCTGGTCACAGTTTACTACAATGTGGCCGCTACTCAGTAAGGCTCTGGTCACAGTTTGCTACAATGTGGCCGCTACTCAGTAAGGCTCTGGTCACAGTTTGCTACAATGTGGCCGCTACTCAGTAAGGCTCTGGTCACAGTTTGCTACAATGTGGCCGCTACTCAGTAAGGCTCTGGTCACAGTTTGCTACAATGTGGCCGCTACTCAGTAAGGCTCTGGTCACAGTTTGCTACAATGTGGCCGCTACTCAGTAAGGCTCTGGTCACAGTTTGCTATTTCGCTACTTGTTCTTCTGCAGTAAAGCTTGCTCTCTTGGCAGTAAAGAAGCTGCTTACAGGTTTTGTTGATTACATTTCATTAGTCTACAGCACAGCTAATATATAAAGTTCAGTGTATGGCCGGTTTCACACTTTCGTGTCACCACGGAGGTGTGGAACAAGGCCGTTTAGGGGTGGGGCATAGACTCGTGTCACGCACGTGTGACACAATGGGTGCTGTCCGTGTGCTATCCATGGATCCACGGATAGCACACGGACAGCCTGTCACTGCATACTCACCTCGCTCCAGCGCTGACAGTTCCTGTCACTTCCGGGCGCTGTCAGGCTCAGTGAAGTGAATATTCATGAGCCTAATGAGCGGCATTGGAAGAGAGAGGACATGTCAGCATCGCTGGAGTGAGGTGAGTCTAAAATTCTTTATTTTTAGGGTTGTCACTTTCGTCCGTGGTCCGTGCACACGGATGTTACACAGATGACATCCATGTGCATGGACGTTTCACGGCAAAAGCAATCCTTGTGTCTGCAAAGAAAACTGACTTGTCACTGTGTCGAGCACATGGACACGCATGTGCTCCACACGGAGACACGGTCCGTGCGGAAAAACGGAAGAGTGAATTTGCCCAAAGGGGAACGTGTCCCCATATGTCTGTGCCTCCGGCATGTGTCGGCACAGACCACACACGTGTGGAGTCACTTATGTGTGAAACCAGCCTACATGTGTATCACAGCTTCGCCCTCTCCATGTAGCCCTGTCCCTTTATAGCTCTGCCTCCTTTATAGCCTAAGGCTGGCTTCACACCACGGCGCCGTCCGGTCCAAGGCTGTCAGGCATGAACCTGTCAGCCCCGGACTGGATCAGCACACAGAACTGGAGGGTCAAATGTGCCCTCCGGTCCTGTGTGCAGCCGGACGCAGCTGCAGCTGCTAATGATTTAGGACCATGGCTCGCAGGGAGCTAGCCACAGTCCTGAAATCACAGCGGCGGGCAATCCGGCCCCGTAGGCTCCCATGTTAGGGAGCGCCAGATTGCCCCGGATCCAGGAGGATCCAGGGGAATCCGGGCGAATCCGAGATACAGGTTTTTGGGGAGATTTTTCTCCCTGGACCCAAAAACGTTGCAAGCAACGTTTTTGTGTTCGGTGAGAGTAATCGAATTCTCCCGGATTCATCCGGAGAGATGGAAACCGGATGGCAGAGAGCTGCCATTCGGCGCCATCCGGTCCCATAATCTACTATGGGGCCAAAAACCGGTTCAGGACTGTCTGGTTTACACCGGACGGCCCTGGACCGGACTGTGCCGTGGTGTAAAGCCAGTCTCACCCTCCAAAAAATCCCCCCCCAAACCTGCCCCCCTTCAAACCTACACCCCCCCGTAAATTCGCCCCTCCTCAAACCTGCCCCCCCACACCTGCCCCCCTAAAACTTGCACCCCTTGTCCCGCCTAAAAAAAAACACCCCCAAATCTTCCTCTCACCCACTGCCCCTACATAAAACTTTCCCTCCCCCCAAACCTGCACCCCCTAAAAATAAAAAATCCAAACCTACCACTCACCTCCCTGTCCGCACCTTAAAACTTCCCCTCCCCCCCAAACAGCACACCCACCCCCCTAAAAAACACCCCCCAAACTTACCTCTCACCCCCCTACCCCCACCTTAAAACTTCCCCTCCCCCTAAACGTGCCCCCAACCCCCCATAAATGCCCCCAAACTTACCCCCACAAAATAATTCCACCCACCCCTCAACTTGCACCCCCGTCCACCCAAAAAAAATTCACCCCCCCCAAACCCACCCCCCCAAACGTATGTCCCCTAAATCCACAACCTCCACAATATTTCCCCCTCCCCCCAAAAAAAAGCCCACCCTAAAAAAAATCATCCGCCAGACTCACACCCCTGCCCCCCCCCCAAAATGCCACTGAAACATCTCAGCAGAGAATAGCCAGACGTATGGTGGGTTTACATGCAAGGATATCCTGAACGATATCCTTACAAAAGTCACGTGACAGACATCGTACAAACGATATGTATATATCGTTCGTGTGTTGTCACACACAAGGATATCGTTAACGATATTCATTCTGGCTCTGCGCCAGAATCGTTAGCAAATCTGTCAATCCGACACTGAACAATAATGTGCCAGCACTGTGACAGCAGCACTGGCACATTATTATGTGTAAAAGTATTAAATACACTTTTATTGACAATGTGCCTGCCTGATTTTACATTTAAACACGCTGCTGCAGCTCTGAGGGTACCTTTACACGCCGCGACGGCAGGCTGGATACATCGCGCTACTTCGCGTGCACGAGCACGCTCAAACGGCTACAAACGGTCAACGCACCCTCTTTACACGCCGCGACAAGGTGCGCTACGCCACGCTACATCTATAGCTAGCTACATCGCCGGGTGTCTCAAGTAGCCAGCTGTAGCGTAGCGTACCATGTTTACACACCGCTCCAACAAGCTACTATGGGCGGACCCGGTGCAGCAGGGATAGCACATAGGCGTGCAACAATCTTGGAGTACGAGCCGTCCGTATGATGATAGGACAGCGCAATATCATCAGGATTGGCCAGGCATCGCAGGAGGCTGGTTAATACAGCACGCTCGAGTAATTGTGTAGTGTGACTGGTCAGCTCCTTAAATATCCCGCCCTATGCTGCGACTACCAATCATAAAGCAGGAGCGACCTCCAATGATCGCAGATGGGGCGCGGTAACATGGCGACTGTGTCACGCCTTAGATACATGGCAGCCACATCGCCGGGTGTCCAGAGTTGCCTTCCGTTGGTTCTTTACACGCCGATACAGCTCGCTACAATCGGCGATGTTGCCTTAAGTTTATGAGCAGAGACCATAAACAGATGTATCTGTCGCCGGCTGTAGCGTCGCCTCTTCAGACGCCGCTACTACAGGCGATATGGACGCTACAAGCTACAATTGTAGCTTGTAGCGCGATGTATCCAGCCTGCCGTCGCGGCGTGTAAAGGTACCCTGAGGCACCTGCCGGCACAGTGCTGCAGGAGCACGTAAAAAGCGGTGTTTATGAGGTTTATTAAACTGACCAACATGGCCAAAGAGAGTGGCCACACTCCCCTGTAGTCATGCTGCCCCTAACATTGGCAGCCCAGGGGTTAACTGTGGCAGGTAGCAGAAGCCGCAGTATTGCGGCTCTGCTACAATCATTCTTTAAAAACCGGCGGGCACTGTCATTTCATAGTGCGGCAGCACACAGGATCGGAGGGCATAATAGCCCCCCGGTCCTGTGTGCTGATCCGGTCCGCGGCTGTCTGCTTCAAGCGGACACCTACAGATCGGATCTCAGACGCAGTCTGAAGCCGGCCTAAGCTTCTTTCACATCAGCGTTCTTAGCATTCGCCGCAGATCCAGCATTTTGCCATATCAGCCGCCTAATGTATCACTTGTGGCAAGACTGTGTTTAACTTAATTCATTCCATATGGCACTTGTGGACATGTGCGCCACTTGCAGTTTTTCCGCGATCCGTCAAATTCAGCACTTGTGACAGCGGAGAAAAAACTCTGCTACCAGCATTTTTTTGACTTGCCGCAAGTACAAAACTGCAAGTGCCGCACATGTCCGCAAGCACTTAGGGAATGAATTGGGGCAAACACAGTCTTGCTGCAAGTGATCCATTAAGCGGCAGATATGGCAAATGCCGGATCTGCCGCGAATGCTGAGAAACGCTGATGTGAAAGTAGCTTTACAGAAATGAGAACAAGAGCCGCTTCGCCACATTACACACACCAACTTATCTGTCCAACTTCTGAACAACTTACTGGTTGCAGTGAAATCATGGACACATTGTTACATTTGTACACAGCCACAAAATGGAGCAATGTTTCCATGATTTCACTGCAACCAGTAAGTTGTTCAGAAGTTGGACAGATAAGTTGGTGTGTGTAAGGCGGCCGTCACACGCTTCAATGTTGAGAGCGATATTGTTAGTGATCACCTGCACGCGCGATCGCTAACAATATCGCTCACATCGCTGGTGAGCTGTCACACAGGCAGACTCACCAGCGATGTGGAGCAGCGAGATCGCTGGTAACCATGGTACATATCGGGTTACTAGGCGCTGCGCGGCGCTTAGTAACCCGACGTTTACCATAGATACCATCTCCCAGCATAGGCTCTGCCGCTGGGAGATCGTTCATCGTGGTGTCAGACACCACAATGAGGCAGATTGATCAAGCGATTATCGCTTGATTTGAGCTCCGGCTCACAAATCTGCGATCAAACAATCAAGCGATTTTACACTGTAAAATCGCTTGATTACACGCAGCGACGCACAGACGATATCGCTTAAGCGATCAAAAAGCAGATCGCTTAAGCGATATCGTACAAGAAATTGATGCGTGTGACGGCCGCCTATAGTCGCCCTGAGATGTCAGTAATCTCATGCAGACGCTTGTATCTTTTTCCTAAATTAATTGGAAAACTGCAGCTGTTGATTCTTCCAGCATTTTTTCACCATATAAAGCAATGAGGAAGTACAACACTACAAAAAAGGCAATCATGCGTTTTTACTGTCTTTTTTGCTGAATGAAAATTACTTGATTAAATACTAGCTGTAGAGCCCAGTGTTGCCCGGGCATAGTAACTAAGGCTACATTCACACTTTGCGTATTTGCAGAGTTTTGCTGCGTATTCCGGCTTTTTCCTGCATTTACACAGTTCTTTTTTGCGCACACTTAAATGCAGTGAAAGGCAACTATGGAAACGCAGTTCAGCAAAACCTATGGGTGTTGCTGAATTGAGTTCATATATTGCACTTTTGTGTGCTTTTTTACACACGCATTTTCACTGCAAAGGTGCGTGCGTAAAAAGAATAGACATGACAAGTCTTTACACAGTTGACTCTGCGCTTTTCCCATAGCTCACATGATAAAATGGGCTTGGGAAAAGCGCTGAGAAAAAAGCGCAGAAAAGCGCAGTATGTGTATACAGTTGTGAATTGCTGCGTACGCACATAAAAAAGCGCAACTACAGAAAAAAGTGCAAAAAATGCACAGAGTGTGAACGTAGCCTAACTGTTTTTATTTGTGTAAGTCTTACTTCTCTTATGAGAGGCTTCAGTGGCTCTTGAGGAAGGCTACGTTCACACTATGCGCTTTTTTGCGCGCGCTTTTCATAAAAGCGCAATTGTGTGTGCGTCTGCTGGCAAAGTGAATGTGAAATTCACTTTGCCATTCAGACAATGTGTAAATATATGCAGCGCTTTTATGGCAGAAAGCGCAGGTGTAAAAAAAAATGACCATGTCAATCCTTTATGCACTTACGCCCGCGCTTTCTCCCATAGGAGCACATTATACCCGCTGGAATTACGCATCGCCGTTCAGACAATGCGCAATTACAGCGGGAATATGCTGGCATTGCAGGATGTGATGTCACACAGGGGAGGAACAATCCTCCCCAGTGTGACATGTGTGACAGCCCCTTTTGGGTTTCGTAATGGATTAAAATACACTGCGAAATCCAAACTAAACTTATCCAAATGTGTTAAAAATAATAAAAATTGAATACTTACCCTCCGCCGGGTGTTCGGGGAGCCGAGAGCCGAAACAACCACAGATACTGACCTTCTAGGACCTTGGAAGATCTGTGATTGGTCACTCGCAGTAATGTGATATGTGACATGCATATGAACGCGCTGCATATTTTTACGCATTGTCTGAGCGACAAAAGTGAATTTACATTCATTTTGCCGGCAGACCTCCTCTCTTGGAAGTAAAAACACTGAGGTCAAAGCACAGATTTATTTTTTTTTGTGTGTGTCTTTAAAGGCCACATTACACACACAGATATCTGTTCAATATTGGTCACAGATCTTGGTTGCAGTGAAATCATGGACACATTGCTCCATTTGTACATAGCCGCAAAATGGAACAATGTGTCCATGATTTCACTGCAACCAGAGATCTGAGACCAATATCCAGGGCCGGAACGACAGCTAGGCGAAACTAGGCGATCACCTAGGGCGCCATCTTGTGCAGGGCGCATTCTGACCTGATGGGGCCCCCCCATTAATCACTGCCGCCGGGCCCTGGAGTTGCGGGGAGAAGCTGCGGCAGGGAGCGGTGGGCGCCGCCATGTTCTTTGTGGCTGGCGCCCACTAACTGTACAGCCGGTCAATAGAGGTTGAGA
The DNA here is from genome assembly GCA_033576535.1 of Allobates femoralis. Classification (NCBI taxonomy): domain Eukaryota; kingdom Metazoa; phylum Chordata; class Amphibia; order Anura; family Aromobatidae; genus Allobates; species Allobates femoralis. Next base: position 410,135,539 of record JARQOC010000003.1, read on the forward strand.
CTTACACAATGGCCGCGGTCTCCAATTAGCCGCGGCCATTTTGTTGAAGTCTCAACTTCCACCGACCGGCTGTACTGTTAGTGGGCGCCGGCCACAAAGAACATGGCGGCGCCCACCGCTAGCTGCCGCAGGCCCGCAGCTACTCCCCGCAGGCAGCTCCAGTCCTGCAGATGTGCCCTCCGAGCTCCGGCACCCCTGCTCCGCATCCACAGCTCCCCCCCAATGGTAAGTTATGCTGGGGTCCGGGGTAGGGATGGGGCAATGTACAGAATAGGGGGCCATATATAGGGAAGGAGGCTGTGGGGATAGAGACAGGGAGGCTGTGGGGATAGAGACAAGGAGGCTGTGGGGAATAGAGACAGGGAGGCTGTGGGGAGACAAGGAGGCTGTGGGGAGACAGGGAGGCTGTCAGGATGGAGGGATGCAGTCAGGATGGAGGGAGACTGTTGGTATGGAGGAAGGATGGAGAGAGGCTGTCAGGATGGAATAGGCTATTGGGATAGAGGGAGGCTGTCAGGATGGTGGACCGCTGTTGGGATGGAGGAAGTATGAAGGGAGGCTGTTAGGATGGAGGGACGTTGATGGAAAGGAGGGAGGCTATTGCAATGGAGGAAGGATGTAGGGAGGCTGTCAGGATGGAGGAAGGATGAAGTGAGGCTGTTGGGATGGAGGAAGGATGAAGTGAGGCTGTCTCCATTGTGTATACGGTCCGCAGCCATCTCTATTGTGTATACAGGTAGCAGCTGTCTCTATTCTGTATCCTCTATTGTATATACAGATATTGGGTTTAGCGCTATAAAAAAGTTGCAACACGCAATCAGCGGTGTTTATTCACTCTTCGTGGGGTGGCGCTTCAACAGGCATATAGTCAATAGGCATATGGTGGACTATATGCCTGTTGAAGCGCCACTTGCGGTGTGAAACGGCCATCGCCTTTGAGAACCGCTCGTCCTCCCACCTGCACCATGTAAGACAACACGAAGAGGGAATAAACACCGTTGATCCTACGATGTTGCAACTTCATGTATGTTGTCATTTTTATTCCTAGACATATTTCGGTGGTGGGGGGGGTTGGGGTTGTGCTGTTTGCCTTACCTGCCTAGGGCACCAAAATGCCTTGTCCGGCACTGCCAATATCTAAACAGATATCTGTGTGTGTAACATGGCCTTTAAGGTACCTTTACATGCCTGTGTAGCACCCCTGTGACTAGGCGCCACAGAGTGGTATTGCATTTATTATTTATGTGTAATATTATTGTAAGTTGCTAGTTTAGGATTTCAATCTTATGGAGTCTATTTTTACATTCACTTAGGACCGCACCACTTAGAGTAGGGGGAACTGGTAATATAGTAGGTTCCACAGGTGGGGGCGGAGCTTAGGACTGAGTAGAGTGACAGTTGACAGTTTTACCTCAGTCGGTGCTGGGAAGGCAGACAGAGTGGTCAGGCCTGGCAGCCCAGCTGAGTGGAGGGTACCCCATCTTTATGTGGGGACCCAGGACAGAAGGCAATGGGCCAGGGCTGGTAGGAGCCAGCTGGTCATGTTGAGGGGACACCGGTGACACAGACAACCGAGTCAGCCAGGAGTTCATCCCTGACTGAAAAGCTGACGAGCTGTAGGCCCAACAGAAACGGGTTGCTGACAGCGCCAAAAGGTACCTCTCCCCTCAGGACTGAAAACCGGTTCAGGACACTAGAAGAAACTAAAAGGGACAGACATTTACTGCGGTGCTGGAAGGGAGCCTTCTGTATCTCTGTTCCGGGTTGCCCTGTCCAGACCGGGTAGTGGACAGACCTTATCTTCTAGATACAGACCGTAGGACTGGCGGGGGAGCTCTTCAAAGGTGGTGAAAGACTGAATGAACTAGAGTAAGAAAGAAAGTAGTAAACCCTGAAAGACTAAGAGAGGACATCTAGAGACTCCATAAGAGAAACCCTGAGTTGGCAGCAACTCCCTAAAACCAAACTGTACCGTGTTTTGTTATGCCATCAGCCGGTACTGAGTAAAGCAGAGTTAAACTGAAATGGTTTCTGTTATTCTTCCTGCTGCAGCCCGGAGGGCTTAACATCATCAACATCATCAGCAGAAGGGGTAAGAACTGCACCACCATTACCATCACTGTCCTCCCTCACCGTCTCACCACAATAGCTGCCTTGAGGTAAAGCTCCACCTGTGGGGAGCTGTACCACACTCAGCTGCCTCAACCATCACCTCAGTGGCCGGCTGGCAGCGCCGGTACCATCTTACCGGACTCTACAGGTGGCGTCACGTTCCCCTGTAAATAACCCCTTTTACCCCCACCGTTTACCATCAACATCTGGTATAGTTGATCACCAGGGCACGGCACCGGGGTCCCGACTGTGACGCCCCACACAGTAGCCCCGGTGTCCGAGTCCCTCATCCACCCTAGCTCTGGTTGAATCACCGCAATCTCGGAGGGCGATATGAGGCGATCTAATATGCGCGTGCACGTTTTTCATGGCGGAATTACACGCTGCAATTTCGCCCTTAACCTAAGGCGATGTGTCGCCCCAGAAATCACCTCACCCACAGCGGAACCAATCCGGTCGACTTCCCTCGCCGCTTCACACGCCGCAATCCCAAAAGCAATGTGGGCGTACGTGTTCAGCGTGGCAAGGACACAGGCGTGCCACAGTGGTTTACACCGCGCCCCAAACACGCTCATTAGACAACGCAACAGCGTTACGATTGGCCAGCCTGCTCTGGAAGGCTAACTAATACATGACGCCATGGTCTATCGGAGTCTGTCATTAATACACGCTCGTGTCATCAATAGTGGCTACTGCAACACACTTTGGAGGCGCAAAAGTGTCACACAGGAGCAGTGTTGTGCAGGACAGTGGCTTACACTACACAATGGCTATGTGTGTGTCTGTAGTTGATGGCGGTAAGATACAAACCACACTATGCACATATGTGCCTGCATTGGTCCACGCCATGGCAGAGCTGCCATGGCTGAACTGAACTAGGTGTGTGCACACATCTTTGCGCGTGTGTACTGAAGTGTACCTACATCCCCCACAAACACCATTGCATGCTCCATGTGTGTGGACACGTTCCCATGTGGCCAAACACTTCATAATGGACATGGACACACAGTCACCGCATACACTGTGGCCCAAAGGGCTGAACCTGTGTACTGGACATTACCACACAATGCTGCACAGACCCATCAATCCCATTTCACGCATCACATACCTCTGTGCACAGCATAAAGCTATGTGCAACTGCCCTGAATTCAAAAGTAACGACAGACACAGTTAGTTTGTGTTTTTTTTAAGTTTGACTTTTTGTGCACAAAAAAATTATGTTGAACAACACACACAAAACAGTAAAAACAGAAGTGTAAACAAATAAATACAACATGATGAGAAATAATGGCCAAACCTAAATATTTGAGAGTACAGAACCTAAAAAAACTAACTAACTAACTAAGGCTAGGGTCACACTTTAAACCTGAATTGCGTTCACCACATTCAGATCCGGATGCGGTGAACGCAATTGTCTTCAGACATTCAGCAATCCGGGAACCGGATTGCTGAAACCGCAATCTGGTAACCGGATTGCTCAGGATGTGTAATCCTGAGCAATCCGGTTACCGGATAGTTTGCTCATCCCTGCTGCCGCAGGGATGAGCAAACTGTTCTGTGTTTAGTGAAAGTGTAAATGTAATAAATAAATGTTTGTTTAATGTCTCTAGGGGGTGCCCAGTCCCCCTAGAGACCTTCCACCCACTCAGGTGGGCATATTATGCTGTAATCTGTTATGTACAACAGCTGACTCCTGTCAGCTGTTGTACAGTTTTATGAATGAAAGCGCTGGGCTCCTCAGACCTGCGCGCATGCTATTGCTATTGGTATAGTATGTGCGCCGCTGTCTGAGGTCCTGAAACCACTTGCAGTAAGATCTATGGGCAGTGCTGTCCATAGATCTACTGTATAATGCTTCAGGAACTCAGACAGCGGCGCACATACTATATCAATAGCAATAGTATGTGCGCCACTCTGAGGAGCACTTTCATTCATAAAACTGTACAACAGCTGACAGGAGTCAGCTGTTGTACATAACAGATTACAGCATAATATGCCCACCTGAGTGGGTGGAAAGTCTCTAGGGGGACATTAAACATTGTTTAATTAAATTTACACTTTCACTAAACACAGAGCACTTTGCTTATCCCGGCGGCAGTATATGGGGGAACCACATTGCTCAGGATTACACATCCTGAGCAATCCGGTTCCCGCATTGCAGATTACAGAACCGCTCCGAAAACTGCAGCCTGCATGATTTTTCACGCAGGCTGCAGAGCCGGAGACGGAAACCGGATTGCTTGTGAAGCAATCCGGTTTTTAGCATAGGCTCCTATGAGGAGCGTCTCTTGATCCAGTTTTGAGCTTTTTGAAAGCTCAAAACTGGATCAGGTTTTAAAAAAAAAACCTGATGTGTTACCCTAGCCTAAGTAATGTTTCAACACCCAAACACAAGCAGAATCCTCCTGGTGCAGCCACCCTGGTGACTCCACCCTCCTCCTGATGTTGCTGCCTGACAACACCAGCCACCCTACACCTGCTGGTGCTGCCAGGCCACTGCCCCAGGGCCATTAAAGTAGGAGCAGTATGCATCTCTGCTGCTCCTGGCATCCTGCTGACTCAGACCATGGCTCAGTGGCTGGAGTGGCGCCTCACCATGGTAGGCAGCACGCCAATCCCTGGGACGGACCTCCCCTGTTGTGGGGTCGACAGAATCCACATAACTTGTTGGCATGTATGATGACCGATCCCTACGACGCAGGACGTTATGCAGCACACAGTAGGCCAGCACTACCACATCAATAGATTTCACTTTCATATGCAAAGGTTTATGAAACACGAGAAATGTATTTGCCATGATCCCGAACGCATTTTCAATCACACGGCAGGCCAGGGGGTAGTCGGTAATTGAAAATGCGCTGCTCAGAAGTAACCGTCCTCTGGGGATATGGCCATAGTAGGTGAGCCTGAAATAGGAATGCTTCGTCCCCCACAAACGCAAAGTTGAGATGATGGGTTGTCTCATCATTTGAGGGCAAGTTCAGAGCACCTCTCCTTAGGTCTTGGGCTAAGGAGCAGTGTGCATACACACCCCCATCTGAGACACGCCCGTTCATTCCAACGTCCACGTAGAGGAACTCATAGTGAGCATCCACCAGGGCCATGAGAACCATGCTAAAATATCCTTTGTAATTATAATACAAGCACCCCGAGTTGGGGGTTTTGTGATCCTCACGTGCTTACCATCCAATGCACCGGCGCAGTTCGGAAATTGCCAGCGGTCCTCAAACCCTCTGGCAACATCCATCTTTTCAGCGGGGGTTGTTGGGAAATGCATGTAGGATGGCAGCAGATGACTCCAGATGGCCTCACACGTCTCGGGGATCAGGCGGCTCAGCAGGGACAGTGACACACGTGAAGTGTATTGCAGGTCTGTCTTTGAATGACCTGTTGCCAGGAACTGCAAAGTTACAGCCAAACACTCCTCAGGTGGCACAGCTCGACGCATCAAAGTGTCCTGTCGGGCTATTAATGGCCTTATGCGTTCCAGCAGGAATGTGAAAGAGTCCTTGGACATACGGAGATAGTTCCTGAAATCATGCGGACTCCGATCCTCCAGCTCACGGACCAGCCGCATGTGTCTCTGGGTCTCCCATTGCAGAAGCCAATCACGAGCCCACACACGCTGTGGTCTGCGAGCCCGCAACCTCTCATATACATCCTCCAGCCACAATTCCTCTTCCACCAAGGCAAGAGCCACGATAGCATCTCCATCAGGGTCCATGATGGTCGCACCTACCAACCCCTGCAAATGTGAGGAAAAAAACATATCACAACAAGAACACTTCATCACACATCCCCAATACCCACCACCTCCTTCCCATATATCTCCTAGGCACTTAACAACATCCTACCCAAGTCTGCTGATATGGCCACCCACATACATATATAGCACCATTGAAGGGGCAAACACAACATTACACTGCCAACCAAACCTGGTCACACTACACCCATGGCCCTCCTCAACAAATACATCTTCATCGTCAAAATGGACACATCATGAGCATACCCCCATATACCTGCCCATAATGTTCAGGTATGACCACAAGGTGTCCCAAAAGAGTTAGCTCACAATTAGCAAATCATGGTTATTACCAACTCAATACAATTACATTATACACGTACCCCAGCCTTGTGTTTTACAGACAAAATATCAGGCCACGCAGCAGAATATTGCATACTCATCATGTTCAAGAGACATCCCTGTGGTGTTGATAACGCCAGGTCTTCACACGCAGACATTCGCAGAAGCCACATGGCCCACTCCATATCTCAGTATGGGCAGAATAGTTCCATTGTGTGTGCTAAACGACAGTACTATGTGGCCACAATTCAGATGCTCAACGCAACTAACCACAGATGCATCCTTCAAACATGATCCTGTATGGCAAAGGCAAAATGGCTTGTCAATGAGGAGTGTGTTTAGGGGGAAAAAACACTCATGCATCCATTTGGCAGTACACAATTGAGCTTGCAAACACACCATCATTACAAACTACACCCACTTGGGCGTCTGCTACACTACACAATAACGATCCGTAATGCAAAGCTGCTTCAAACGCTACACAGCCATATCACAGTTCATGTGTGAACATCAGTACTTACTTAATGACTCTGGGCAGCAAGCGTGCCGTACCTCGGTCGTGAGCGCTTTTTATATGGTAACCAACCAATCAGACAGCATCTGCGTCATTTAATCAACGTAGCCGCCTGGGCGTACGCAGGTGCGACCAATGATTATGCGCCAGTGCTGTTGTTAGATTGGTCATGTTGTGTTTAAATAGGGACGTGCTGGGGTGCCACCCATGCTCCTACTTCAATGTGCATTGTGCTAGTAGCGTCTCATCACAAGAACTCTGTTGGACAGACGGTAAGTGGGGGGACATGTGTGGTGCCCTGCTCACGCAGGTAGCCACAGATCTCTCTAATGTACAGCTGGGTTTCCACAGCAGGTACCTACTTCATACCACACCTTCCACCCCATCACAGTAGGGGGAGCTCCACTTGCTGACTTTAGGCAAGATCCCCTAGAAATACTGCTGCTGGGGGCGGAGTTAGTCAGAATGTGCAGATGCTAGGAGAGCTGCAAGGACGTCTTGGTGGTCGGTGCTGTGATTAGGCCCAAGCCAGTGACCCGGAGTGGCCCTTCAGTGTCCCGCCAGCCTAAGTGGGACTGAGGGCTAGGAGCAGAAAACTGAAAGTGAGCAAGGAACTTGAGGGAGTTCGTCCCAGGAGAAACACCGGATATTGGGGATCCGCACCTGTGAGACACTATAGGACCACAGAAAACCCTGTTGCACCATGGATGCCTCGGCTACCCGGTTTGTCCCCCCTGTGAGTCAAGAGAGAGAGCCAGACACAGCAGGGCAGAGCTGCAGTGATCAGGAGAAGGTATCCCGGAGACCGCACATGAGGAGAGGAATACACTACAGTCAGGAAGAGAGAGGAGGCAAGTCAGGCTGCAAGCAGGCTGTGCTTCAGACAAACACTACAGAACAGCAGAGGCCTTATACCCACTTGCTGTGGGGACCCACTGTGCAACCTGTCCACCCATCAGTGCCCTGGATCGTTTTACCTGTTAACAACAGTAAAAGGTAAGAGAGTCTTTCCTGTGTGTGTGTATCCTTCCTTTCCACTCCAAGTATCCTCCATAGACTGTTCCAACTCTCCCTATACAATCCCAGCTCCACTCCAACCTGTCCCTCCTCACTACGCTGCCCCAGAGGTCCAGTCCTACCTGCGGAGGACTACACCATCTCAGCCGCAATACCACCGACCTCCGGCGGACTGTGGCGCCGCTGGTGCCAATCATCAGAAACTGCAGATGGTGTCACGACAACTAACTTTGTAAATAATCCCTTGTACATAATCCCTTTTTCAAAAGAACTGTCTCCCGGGACATGGGATCAGGCGTGGCTGCCATTCCCCGTGACACAGTTAACCCTTCTGCTGCTTGATACCCGAGTACCCCACACCCTGGGGTGACACATCTTTTTCTGGTTTCACGAACCGGATCCTGTGCCCGGTATTACCGGGTACTGTGTTCCGTGTTATTGACTGTATTGAGTGACTGTTCAAACTACGCCGCCATTACTGCGTCGAAGAGCGGGAAGAAAGGGGGCGTGCTAGCCTGTAGAGCGCGAAACTGAAGCCCTCTCGAGCGCTGTGGCCTAGTCCAGAAACTCTTGAACTGTTTAACTCTTCAAGGACTGGCTGTAATTCACTAGGGGGGCCTCCAACATGTCGGCCTCTTCCAGCGACGATGACTGTGCGTACGTTGATCCCCAGAATTACGCTGAAAGATCAATGGCTGCCGCTGGTAGCACTGCCAGCACCTCCGGCACCCCGGGTGCACTTGCCGCGATAATGCCGATGGCACTCCCATACATCCCGGGTGCCAAGTGGTTGCCCCAGTATGATCGACGTCCCGATTCATTGGGTGAATTTAAAAGAAAAATTAACAGCGTCCTAGATATGTATGCGATGACCGGCCAACAATGCGCTGCTGTGGTACTCGGACACTTAACCGGCACTGCAGAGAAAGAAACTGCATCTTGGTCTGTCGCGGATCGCAAATCCGCCTCTGCTATATTCAATAAACTGAGAGCTACCTTCGAGGAGTGCAATTAAGTTGATATACGCATGCGATTCCATCACTGCTACCAGAGGCCGGGAGATGACATAAGAGCTTATGCCTGGCGTCTGGAAGAAGCATTGCGCGCTCTCATACATGTCAGCCCCACCAGTGTACCTGATGAAAATAAGCTCCTCATTAACAATTCACTCGGGGACTACTATCCCCTGAGGACAGTAAGACAGTACGTTGGTGGTCATTGAGCAATCCCGAAGCTGACTTTAACACCCTGAAAGAGATGGCCATCAAAGGGTTAAAGCCGGTAGAGACCCATGAAGCTGCAATTAAACGGTGGTGCAGTGGTCAGGTGCAGGCTACTCCAAAATCATTACCCGTGTCTGCAGCCACGCACAATATACAATCTGCTCAGCCTGACAAATATGATCCACTTAGAGCTGAGATGCGTGCTGAGATGCGCCAGATGAATAAAAACATCACTAAACTAATGGACGCTATGCAGTTACAGCAAAGCCAACAGCTGGCACCAAGACCCCAGCCTAAGCCTCAGCCACTGATTCAACTTGCCAACAGCCCGGAGAATATACCCTGGATGCGAGGGAAGCAAGCTGCAGAGTACAGAGGAAGAACCACCGACCGCTACAGCTCCATTGGGGAGCCCATCTGCCGCCGCTGTACCCGCACCGGACACCTCGCCCGGAGCTGTCGTTTAAATGGGCAGTCCCTGGGGGCCAGGGCCAAACCTCAGGACTAGATCAACAGGGCCCAGCCACCTTGTACAAGACCTTCATCGGACAGAGGCCGTTTCTGTCCATTGTACTGGATAGCATCCCGACACCTGATCTACTTGACACCGGGTCACAGGTGACCACCATCCCCTATATCCTTTATAAGAAGTATTGGGCAGATGCAGAACTGAAACACCTAAAATAGACCTTATCCTTAATGCATCTAATGGGGAACCACTCACTGTGATGGGGGTTAGAGAAGTGCCCATAAAGGTGGGGAGGGTGGAATTGCAGAACCAGGGGTCCTTGTAGTAACAGAAGCCAGTAATGCAAATGATCCTTATATCATGCTGGGTACTAATGTTGTTAGCAATTGCATGGAGGAAGTTTTGTCTTTGCTTTAACAGATTGCAGACGCTGCCAGACCTGGTCAGAGGAAGGTTCTCCAGCATGAGATCAGAGCCATCCTACACCAACAGCAGGTAACAATTACAGGTGATGAAATTGGTGCTGCTCGGGTGACAGACCAGTTGCCTATTGTGATACCCCCAATGAGTGAAATGATGATTTGGTGTCGAGCAGCTATAGGTCTGAGAGGGCAGGACTATCAAGCGTTAGTGGAGCCTGTCAGCACAGAGCACAGACCTACACTGTTGACAGCCAGGGGGGTGGTGGACGTACACAACGGGAGAGTACCTGTTTGCATCTTAAATTGTGGCAGTGAGGAAGTGAAATTACCCAGGTATACCACCATTGCTAAATTATACACAGTCAGCAACAACGAGATCCAAACAGAGCAACCCGAACCAAACAAAAAAGGGGCAAAACCTGATCAAACAATTGGGCCACTGGAGGACTGGTGCCAGCAGCTCCATGTCGGAACTGACACCACTCCTGTGTATGAAAAGGTGTGTACCGGGTAGTTCAAGAGTTCGAACAAGTCTTTAGTAAACATCCACTTGATTTTGGTAGGATAAAAGGGGTACAACATCACATCCCCACAGGTGCACATCCACCAATCAAGGAGCGGTACATGCCTATTCCACCTGCACATTATCAAAAAGCCAAGGAAATGTTACAGGACATGAAGGACGCAGGGGTTATACGAGAGAGCTGTAGTCCCTTGGCATCTTCATTAGTCCTAGTCAGGAAAAAGGATGGCAGTATGAGAATGTGTGTAGACTATAGGCAAATAAACCACATAACACACAAAGATGCTTACCCATTACCTTGCATAGAGGTATCCTTAGCTGTGTTGAAGTCTGCCAACTACTTCGTACCTTAGATCTCACTAGTGGGTATTGGTAGGTGTCCGTAGCCGAGGAACACAGAGAGAAGACGGCATTCGCAACACCTATGAGCCTATGTGAGTTCAACAGTATGCCCTTCGGACTATGTAATACACCCGTAACCTTCCAGCGCTTAATGGTAAGTTGCCTGGGTCACCAGAACTTTGAGACGGTACTGCTCTACCTGGATGACGTGATCGTGTACGCCAAGACCTACGAAAACATGTTGCGCATCTAGGAGAGGTGTTTGAATCTTTGGCCAATACGGGATGAAGCTAAAACCATCAAAATGCCACCTGTTAAAGCCAAGAGTGCAGTACCTAGGACACGTAGTCAGTGCCTAAGGCGTGGCCCCCGATCCAGACAAGGTAACAACGATCAAAGAGTGGCCAGAACCCAAAACCATCAAGGAAGTAATCAATTCCTGGGTTTGGTAGGCTACTATCGGAGGTTCATAAAGGAGTACACCAAGAAGGCTGCTCCCCTGCAAGACCTCCTGGTAGGCCAACCCACGAAGGGCAAGCCCAAGGATTCTCTGTGGAGATGGGGTAAGAAACAGGAGGAAGTGTTCCAGACAATGAAAGAAGCCCTGACAGGAGAGAAATCCTTGCTTACCCAGACTACAACCTGCGATTCCTGCTGCATACAGACACCAGCAATGTGGGACTCGGAGCCGTCCTTTCCCAAAAGCAAGACGGCAAGGAGAGAGTGATCGCCTACGCCAGCCGGAAGCTGCGACCCACCGAGAGGAACCCAGAAAACTACAGTTCCTTCAAGCTGGAATTCCTGGCCTTGGTCTGGGCCGTCACAGAGACGTTCAAACATTATCTGGCCTCTAGCAAATTTACAGCTTACACGGATAACAATCCGCTCACCCACCTGGCAAACTGCAAAGTTGGGAGCCATGGAACAGAGATGGATGGCCATACTCTCCAACTACCAATTCACCATCAAGTACGGGCTGGGCACCAGAATGGAAACGCGGATGCTCTATCCAGGATGCCACACTTATCGGAAGATGGTGTAGATGAAGATGAGCTGGAAGAAGTAGAGTTACCTGCCTTCCATCATGTAAGAGTAGCAGAATGCCAGCAGACCCATCAAGACCCCTCTACAAGAGCAATAAACCCGTTACCCCACTTCGACTGGAAGGAGGCGCAAGACTATGACCCGGCTGTTAGTCTAATCAAACAACTGATGACCCAAGAGTCAGCAAAGCTGCCTGAAAAACCCCCGTCTGACGCCAAAAGTCTGTGGAACGAACGAGGTAAACTGTTCCAATACCAAGATAAGTTGTGCCGGCGGTATATAAATCCAAGAACTCATGAGGTGGCTTGGCAGATCATCGTGCCAAAATCAGAAGTCCCCGTGGTCCTGAACACTTACCGCAACCAAACTGGTCACTTGGGATGGAAGAAGCTTGAGATGCTGCTGAAAGATAGGTTCTTTTGGGTCGGCATGTGGTCATCCATTGAAAAATGGTGCAAGAATTGCAAATCCTGTAGCCTAAGAAGAAAGGACGTCCAGATCCAGAAAGCCCATCTTCATCCCATTGTAACCAAACAGCCCTTGGAAATAGTTGCTTTGGATCATGTAAAACTGACTCCAAGTAGATCCGGCTATACCTACGCGTTGACCATGGTTGACCATTACTCAAGATTCTTGATGGTTGCCCCTGTAAAAGACCTGACAGCTACAACAGCTGCAAAAATCTTCCAAAAAGTCTTCTGCAGGCCGTTGGGATATCCAGAGCGTATCTTAACAGATCAAGGATCAGCCTTCGAAGCAGAGATCTTTTGATCTACCCCGTATCATCCCCAAATCAACGGACTCTGTGAAAAGATGAACCACCATGTTGAAAATCCTACCGTTAGAAGAGAGAAACCAATGGCCGGAGAAACTACCTGACTTGATCGATATGTACAACCACATCCCAGTCAGCTCTACGAACTGTACACCAGCCTACCTGATGAGAGCTCATACAGGAAAATTACCCGTAGACTTGGAACTAGGAGTAGTAGATCGTGAAGCTGATCATGCCATTGCAAATTGGAAAATCCAACACCAGGAACAGTACAAAAAGGTTCAAGAAACTGTCGAAAATAACCTGGAGAAATCCCTGTGCAAAACAAGAAAGGGACTATAAACAAACATGCTCCAGCAGAACCCATACCACTTGGAAGTATGGTCCTAAAAAGAAGAAGAACTCGCCATAAAGTAGACCATCGGTGGGAATGTGAACCCTACGTACTAATAAACTCGGGAAATGATATCGACACAGTCTGTGTCATTAGCAAAGACGGTGGAAGAACCAGACAAACCGTGTCCAGACATCTCATTAAAAAGTGTCCTCCAAATTGGGAAGATCAAGACCTCTCCAATCAGCCCATTTAAGAGTTTGAACCAATCCCAGAAATAGGTCCATATCCAGAACCAAAGAAAAAGAAAGTAATCCCTACCATATTAGGAGAATTCCCAGAAGATTGGCCTCAACCAGACGGAGCTATCATTGTGCCAATACTACATTTCTACCAGCCTACTGAAGAGATACCCAGGAATCAGGAAGAACTACCCGTTGCTAGGGAATCTGAGGATGTTGCAATCGGTACACCTGCTAGTCCTATAGTGAGATTAAGGCAACGCAGAAACTTACCTGAAACACCTGCACCAAGCTCAACACTAGACACTTTACCTGAGACAGTGACACCTGTAGAGCGGAAGTCAAAGAGATGCACACAAGGTCAACCCCCATCTAGGTTTGGAGAGTGGGTATAAAACAAGGTAGAGCACACTAAGGAAAACATGTAAATAAGTAAACTGTACAATAGAGTGTAAATAGTAGTGTACAGAAGGGTGTAGGAACTGGGCCTAGTCCCAAGCACATTAAGTTAGGAACAGAAAGTGCCTGAGGCGGGGAGGTACCAGGTTTCCTAAGGCGAGACACCCATAGGGACAAATGCTTATTGTTAGAATTTGAAATTTTGAAAGACTTTTCCCTTTTATTACCTGGAGCATACAGAAATGGACTGTAAGAGACTCTTTAAACTTTTCCGTTTTGATCTTTGAACTTTTAAAATTTCAAATGGACTACGGTTAATGGACTAACGTAGCCACAAACTCTTTAAAGCCTGCGGTGGATGGACTAGCACCGTATGGACTTACCGTATATACTCGCGTATAAGCCGAGTTTTTCAGCCCAAAAATTGGGCTGAAAAGTGCCCCCCTCGGCTTATACGCGAGTCAATACGGCCCCCTAAAAAGTTTTGCGCCCCCACCTCCCTTTCTGGGCCCCCCCGCATGCAGCGCTGCGCATATACATTACCTGTCTAGCAGCTGTCACCCTCCGATGGCTGATCGCGGCTCCCGGCTCCGGGCTCCATCTTCCTCTCTGTCTTCCTGATTGTCAGGTGACCGGCTGGCGTCGCGATGACGTCATCGCGCTGCGCCCCGGTCACACAGCAGGAAGACAGCGAGGAAGATGGAGCCCGGAGCCGGGAGCCGCGATCAGCCATCGGAGGGTGACAGCTGCTAGACAGGTAATGTATATGCGCAGCGCTGCATGCGGGGGGGCCCAGAAAGGGAGGTGGGGGCGCCAAATTATGAGGGGGGCCCTGCTGGGGCCCTGTATACTACCACTGGGGCTATATACTACCACTGGGGCTGTATACTACCACTGGGGCTGTATACTACCACTGGGGCTGTGTGTATACTACCACTGGGGCTATATACTACCACTGGGGCTGTATACTACCACTGGGGCAGAATATACCACTGGGGCTGCTGTATACTACCACTGGGGCTGTATACTACCACTGGGGCTGTATACTACCACTGGGGCTGTGTGTATACTACCACTGGGGCTATATACTACCACTGGGGCTGTATACTACCACTGGGGCAGAATATACCACTGGGGCTGCTGTATACTACCACTGGGGCTGTGTGTATACTACCACTGGGGCTGTATACTACCACTGGGGCTGTATACTACCACTGGGGCAGAATATACCACTGGGGCTGCTGTATACTACCACTGGGGCTGTATACTACCACTGGGGCTGTATACTACTACTGGGGCTGCTGTATACTACCACTGGGGCTGTATACTACCACTGGGGCTGTATATACTACTGGGGCTGCGTGTATACTACCACTGGGGCTGTATATACCACTGGGGCTGCTGTATACTACCACTGGGGCTGAATATACCACTGGGGCTGCTGTATACTACCACTGGGGCTGTATACTACTACTGGGGCTGCTGTATACTACCACTGGGGCTGTATACTACCACTGGGGCTGTATATACCACTGGGGCTGCTGTATACTACCACTGGGGCTGAATATACCACTGGGGCTGCTGTATACTACCACTGGGGCTGAATATACCACTGGGGCTGCTGTATACTACCACTGGGACTGTATACTACCACTGGGGCTGTATACTACCACTGGGGCTGTATACTACCACTGGGGCTGTATATACTACTGGGGCTGCGTGTATACTACCACTGGGGCTGTATATACTACTGGGGCTGCGTGTATACTACCACTGGGGCTGCTGCTGTATATACCACTGGGGCTGCTGCTGTAACACTGCTGGGGCCTGTATATACCACTGGGGAGGCTGCTGTATACCACACTGATGGGGGCTGTATACCTGTGCTGGGGTCCACCCTCGGCTTATACACGAGTCAATAAATTTTCCCAGGTTTTGGGGGCAAAAGTAGGGGGGTCGGCTTATACACGGGTCGGCTTATACACGAGTATATACGGTACCTGTTTTCTATTTTTCAAATAATTTTCAGTGTCTTTTTGTAAATTTTTCTATTTTCAGACTATATAAATATGTTACCTGTTTTATTGTAAAATTGTTATTTCTTTGTTCAAAAACAAAAATTGCTCAGTCCAGGAGTACTGATGTTATCTAGGGGGGTATGTGGCGCCATGCTCATGCAGGTAGCCACAAATCTCCCTAATGCACAGCTGGGTTTCCACAGCAGGTACCTACTTCATACAACACCTTCCACCCCAGCACAGTAGGGGACGTCCTGGTGGTCGGTGCTGCGATTAGACCCGAGCCAGTGACCCGGAGTGGCCCTTCAGCGTCCCGCCAGCCTAAGTGGGACTGAGGGCTAGGAGCAGAGAACCGAAAGTGAGCAAGGAACTTGAGGGAGTTTGTCCCAGTAGAAACACCGGATATTGGGGGACACTATAGGACCACAGAAAACCCAGTTGCACCGTGGAGGCTTCGGCTACCTGGTTTGTCCCACCTGTGAGTCAAGAGAGGGAGCCAGACACAGCAGGGCAGAGCCGCAGTGATCAAGAGAAGGTATCCCGGAGACTGCACAGGAGGAGAGGAAGACACTACAGTCAGGAAGAGAGAGGAGGCAAGTCAGGCTGCAAGCAGGCTGTGCTTCAGACAAACACTACAGAACAGCGGAGACCTTATACCCACGTGCTGTGGGAACCCACTGTGCAACCTGTCCACCCATCAGTGCCCTGGATCGTTTTACCTGTTAACAACAGTAAAAGGTAAAAGAGAGTCCAGCATAAGGGAAAGCGAGGGCAGCACCATCTAGGGGAAGCTGTCAGCAAGAAAACACAGAGACTGGAGCCACAGAGTACCTCAAGGTGCCATCGAACACAATCCGTAACAATGAAGGAAGAAAAAAGCGGCACTCACCGAGGTTGCTGTAAGCGGTGTCCTTTATTCGGGTAGTTGATACATGGTGCAGGGAGGGGGACCGGGTGACGATGGCACCGTTTCGGGCGTTCTGCCCTTCAACGGGTCACTGGTAGCTGGTGGTGCCTGCCCTGACCTTATATAGGTGGAGCCGGACCGCCCTAATGACATCACCACCAGCTAATCATAATATAAAAACAACACAGAGATATTAAAAACAAGACCAACTTCAAAAGCAACTCCTAAGAAATATATGTCAGAAACACATAAGATGAATAATTGTAAAAAAATGTATAGCGATCTCACGCTTACATGCTGTCATAATGCTCAGCGATCATCTATAGCAGTGTCCGGGCGCCTCTCCACTTCCGGGTCACGTGCGCGAGTCACATGATCGCACTCAAGGTGCTCCCTGATTGGTCCCAGCTCCCCGCTCCGACTGCGCAAGCGCGCAGACGCCTCAATGTAGAGGCTGCGTCGCACTATTTACCCGCGTTACTGGGGCAAGGTCTGGGCCAATCAGGGAAGAATACTAAATAGAAACAGTGCAAAAACACTGATCTAGCAGGCAGCAACCAAATGAGGCTCCTGCAGCAGTGCATAAGCTACCATACCGATAATTATTAATTAATATAGAGGAAAAGACAAAGGCTGCCCCTGGTCTTACTCACGCAGTCAGAACTACTGACTGTAACCCGGACTGGAAGCACCCGGACCACGCCGACAAACCCAATAGAATGAGAAGAGATAAGAGGGAGACAGGAATAGAACCAAGACGCTATTCCATATTTTTATATAGCACAGTACCAACAATTGTTAGAAGTCCCTCATATTAATCAAGATCACTAACCCGCAAGACTCTGGATCCCAGCTGTGCAGATCCAATCAAATGAATGCAGAAACATCACCACTACAAAAACACGGCCATGTCCAGTTTATCATTTAAACCAAGGGCACCCTGGGCATTAAGCTCTAGAATCCACTTGGCTTCCAATTGCAAAAGGCGTTTATGTTGATCGCCTCCTCTATTAGACGGTGGTAGACTGGCAATACCTGCAAACCTAAGCACTCCGGCATCTCCGTTATGCACATCATTCATATGCTGAATTAATCTAGGGGACCCTTTGTTCTTAAGTATAGACCCAAAGTGTTCTCTTACTCTAACACACATGGGTCTGATGGTCTTACCCACGTAGAATCTTTTGCTGGGACACCAGATGGCATAAACCACCCATTTACCGTGTTTCCCTGAAACTAAGACCCCCCCGAAAGTAAGGCAGGGTAGGGGGAACGGGGGGGTCTGTTAATATAAGGCCCCCCCGAAAGTAAGGCCGCCGGGGGGGGGGGCGCTGGGGAATATAAGGCAGTACCTGTCCCCCTGTGTGTCCAGGCTCGTCCAGTGTCCTTGCAGCTGCAGCCGCGCTGGTGCAGATAGGGTTAATCACAGCCGAACATGCTGTGTGCCCAGCCTTAAGTCTCAGCAGCCCGGCTCCAGCTCTGATTGGCTCCTAGGAAGCAGTGGGCGCGGCCAGATGACGTCGTGGGCTCGTCATCTAGCCGCGCCCACTGGTTCCTGGGAGCCAATCAGAGCTCGAGCCGGGCTGTTGTGATGTCAGGCTGGGCAGAATTCAGCAAGGGCTCACAGCATGTTAGGCTGTGATTAACCCTATCTGCACCAGCGCGACTACAGCTGCAAGGACACTGGAGGAGCCTGGACACTCTGGGGGACAGGAAAGAGCCAGGGGAGCTGGTAAGAAGCAGTGTGTATGTGTATGTGTGTGTTTGTAAGTGTATGTTTGTGTGTAAGTGTATGTGTATGTGTGTGTTTGTAAGTGTATGTGTGTGTGTATGTTTGTCAGTGTGTTTGTATGTGTGTGTGTATGTTTGTAAGTGTGTGCGTGTGTGTGTATGTGTTTGTAAGTGTATGGGTGGGTGGGTGTGTGTGGATGGGAGGCTGGAGTGGCTGGGGCTGCCAATATAAGACCCCCCCGAAAGTAAGACAGGGGGCCACTTTTGGCCACAAAAAGAATGTAAGACCCTGTCTTACTTTCGGGGAAACACGGTAGTGTGACAGTTAATAAAAGAACTGATTCTTATTCTTTGGCCGCCAAGTTCAAGGAAATTTCCCGTAAACAACTGAGGTCACCAATTACAGTGTCTGCATTTAAAGTTTCCTTGCGGTCGCTTTTTTCCTAGCCAATTCTTACTGTCATCCACTGCACTAAGTCTTTTTTGTACCAACAGGTCCCCTAAATTTTTGTATCTTCTGTATGTGACAACAGACACCGGAGTTAACTTGGACAGGGTTCTGTCAGTCTCCACCACATGCCAATGCCGCTTAATATTATTAATGCGGCGAAACTGCAGAAATTGGCTAAATGGGACACCTGTCCTGGTATGTTCAGGATGGGCACTCCTGAAGTGTAACAAAGAGTTTGTCGCAGTGGATTTCCTATGTACTGATCTCACCAAACCGTCAACTGACAGATCTAATTTCACATCCAAAAACTCCAGAGAATTATCTCCGAAGATTGCGGTGAAGAACATATTAAAGAATTGTTATTAAGGAACGCGACGAATTCACTGAAATTCTCTGGACCGCCCTCCCAAACAATCAGGACGTCGTCCACATACCTGATATAGTGCTTTAGATGTTTAGCGTAAGGGTTGAATAGTGAATAAACGTATTCTTCTTCAAAGACTTCCAGGAATAGGTTGGCCAGGGTACACGCAACAGGCGTGCCCATAGCCACTCCTCCTTTCTGGCAGTACCATTTTTCCAAAATGCTAAACACATTGTGTGAAAGAATGAAAGCCAAAGACTCACACACAAAATCAGTCACATTTAAGTCTACCTTATTATTGACCAGAATCCTTCTTATCGTTGAAACCGCCAAAGTCTGCGGAATCCTTGTATATAGGCTTTCAATGTTTATAGAGGCTAACTTATAGCCCTCTTTCCAAACAATCTGGTCCACCATTTGTGTGAACTTGAAAGTGTCTTTAACTAACGAGGGCACTGTTTTTAGGTAAGGGTGTAAAAAACAATCAAGATACTTTGATAATGGTTCCAACAAGGAACCTACAGCGGAAACAATCGGCCTACCTGGGGGGAAGCGCTCATCTTTATGAATTTTGGGGAGAAAATACCAGTGGGGCCTTGTGGGGAATTCTGGGTACAGTTTCTCAGCTTCTTTAATAGACAACACATTTATTTCTACATACCGCCTCAAAAGCGAAAGTAATTGCTTTTGATGTAACAGGGTTGGATCCCCCATCAAGGCCTCATAAGTATCCCTCTGATTTAATTGTCTATAAGCCTCCTTCAGGTAAACGGATCTTGGCAACAAAACAATGCTATCCCCTTTGTCAGCTTTGCGAAAGATGACATCGGGCCACTGCTTCATTTCTTTTATAGCCATTTCCTCACCCACTGTCAGGTTCTTAACAGGGCGGGGTATACTAGAGCCCTCACATCTCTATTAACCAATTCAGTAAAGAGTTCAAGGTTATCGTTCTGGGAAATAGGTGGCATAAAGGACGACTTAACCCCTCCGAAAAAGGGTGGTCTGTCGCTACCAGGAAAACCCTGGATGGTAAATTGACTATCATTAACATCCAGTAGCTCAGCAATTTCTGACTGAGTTTGTACATCCAAACCCCCCGCCTGGAAAGAAACCCAAGGGACTGATGCTTGCCATATTGGAAGAGGTTTTAGTGTGAATTTTATCTGTGACAGTGGTGCGGAGAGCCTTCTGGTTCTCAAAATGTTTACACAATTGTAACTTCCTTACAGATTTAAATAAATCCGACCTGAACTCTGCATAGTCAAAATTTTCGGGTATGCAAAAGTTCAGGCCTTTTTGTAGCACAGAAACCATATCAGACAAAACTCGGTCAGACAGGTTATAAATTTTCAGCTCAGTACAACTCAGTCCCGCCATGATACTTGATTCCGCTTGTGCGGTGGAGGGACCACAATGTCCTCTTCTAGATCTATATCTTCCGCCTCTCCGCGTCCTCCGCCTAAAGGGGAATCCGTCCCTCCGGAACTGCTCCTTTTGTAGTGTTTAGACACATCAGAATCTGACACTTCGTCTGATATGACGACTGATTTTAATTTCTTATTTTGAGATTTATTGTTGGGCCCTTTAGGATTCCTTTGGCCCTTTGGGGTTTTAGGAGTGAATGGTGTCTCAGGTGTTTTTGGAGTGGCTGGGTTCCCAGGAGTTTTCTTTTTCTTTTTCTTTGGGGTTTCTAAAAATTTCCCGCAAGTGAACACTCGTCCAGTGTCATAATCCTGCTTATCTCTTAAAAATTTCTCTCTTTTTGTAGATTTTACATCATTTTGTACAGGGATAAGTCTTTCGTCCAGCATTTTTAAGAAATTAACCCACTTCTCATTACTGTAACGACTCTGCAGTTCCTGTCTAAGGGAGATAAGCTCAGCAATAACTTTAGAATGTTCGGCCTCATTCTGTTCAACCACCAAACACAAAAACCTCATAGAAGACTCATGTTGCTCAGTCTCCCATTTTTTTGAAAAATGGTACTGCCAGAAAGGAGGAGTGGCTATGGGCATGCCTGTTGCGTGTACCCTGGCCAACCTGTTCCTGGCAGTCTTTGAAGAAGAATACGTTTATTCACTATGTAACCCTTACGCTAAACATCTAAAGCACTATATCAGGTATGTGGACGACGTCCTGATTGTTTGGGAGGGCGGTCCGGAGAGTTTCAGTGAATTTGTCTCGTTCCTTAATAACAATTCTTTTAATATATGTTCTTCACCGCAATCTTCGGAGATAATTCTCTGGAGTTTTTGGATGTGAAATTAGATCTGTCAGTTGACGGTTTGGTGAGATCAGTACATAGGAAATCCACTGCGACGAACTCTTTGTTACACTTCAGGAGTGCCAATCCTGAACATACCAGGACAGGTGTCCCATTTAGCCAATTTATGCAGTTTCGCCGCATTAATAATAGCGATGAAAAATTCGAGGAGCAGGCTGATAAACTAGAATCGGACCTTTTGTGTAGGGGGTACCCTTTGGGTGTCCTCAAAAAAGCTAGAGAAAAAGCAAGGCTTCACCTTCCTAGCAATGGCTCTATGAATGGGGCCAGGAAGTGCATTTCCAGTTCTGAGTGTAGGCCCTTTTACTTCAACTTTAAGCACGGTCCAATGTTCATCAATATCACAACCGCTATTAAGCGGCATTGGCATGTGGTGGAGACTGACAGAACCCTGTCCAAGTTAACCCGGTGTCTGTTGTCACATACAAAAGATGCAAAAATTTAGGGGACCTGTTGGTACAAAAAAGACTTAGTGCAGTGGATGACAGTAAGAATTGGCTAGGAAAAAAGCGACCGCAAGGAAACTTTAAATGCAGACACTGTAATTGGTGTCCTCAGTTGTTTACGGGAAATTTCCTTGTACTTGGCGGCCAAAGAATAAGAATCAGTTCTTTTATTAACTGTCGCACTAAATGGGTGGTTTATGCCATCTGGTGCCCCAGCAAAAGATTCTACGTGGGTAAGACCATCAGACCCATGTGTGTTAGAGTAAGAGAACACTTTGGGTCTATACTTAAGAACAAAGGGTCCCCTAGATTAATTCAGCATATGAATGATGTGCATAACGGAGATGCCGGAGTGCTTAGGTTTGCAGGGATTGCCAGTCTACCACCGTCTAATAGAGGAGGCTATCAACATAAACGCCTTTTGCAATTGGAAGCCAAGTGGATTCTAGAGCTTAATGCCCAGGGTGCCCTTGGTTTAAATGATAAACTGGACATGGCCGTGTTTTTGTAGTGGTGATGAGTCTGCATTCATTTGATTGGATCTGCACAGCTGGGATCCAGAGTCTTGCGGGTTAGTGATCTTGATTAATATGAGGGACTTCTAACAATTGTTGGTACTGTGCTATATAAAAATATGGAATAGCGTCTTGGTTCTATTCCTGTCTCCCTCTTATCTCTCCTCATTCTATTGGGTTTGTCGGTGTGGTCCGGGTGCTTCCAGTCCGGGTTACAGTCAGTAGTTCTGACTGCGTGAGTAAGACCAGGGGCAGCCTTTGTCTTTTCCTCTATATTAATTAATAATTATAGGTATGGTAGCTTATGCACTGCTGCAGGAGCCTCATTTTGTTGCTACCTGCTAGATCAGTGTTTTTGCACTGTTTCTATTTAGTATCCTTTCCTGATTGGCCCAGACGTTGCCCCAGTAACGCGGGTAAATAATACGACGCAGCCTCTACATTGAGGCGTCTGCGCGCTTGCGCAGTCAGAGCGGGGAGCTGGGACCAATCAGGGAGCACCTTGAGTGCGGTCATGTGACTCGCGCACGTGACCCGGAAGTGGAGAGGCGCCCAGACACCGCTATAGATGATCGCTGAGCATTATGACAGCATGTAAGCATGAGATCGCTATACATTTTTTTACAATTATTCATCTTATGTGTTTCTGACATATATTTCTTAGGAGTTGCTTTTGAAGTTGGTCTTGTTTTTAATATCTCTGTGTTGTTTTTATATTATGATTAGCTGGTGGTGATGTCATTAGGGCAGCCCGGCACCACCTATATAAGGTCGGGGCAGGCACCACCAACTACCAGTGACCCATTGAAGGGCAGAACGCCCGAAATGGTGCCATCGTCACCCGGTCCCCCTCTCTGCACCATGTATCAACTACCCGAATAAAGGACACCGCTTACAGCAACCTCGGTGAGTGCCGCTTTTTTCTTCCTTCATTGTAAAAGGTAAAAGAGACTTTCCTGCTGTGTGTATCCTTCCTTTCCACTCCCAGTATCCTCCATAGACTGTTCCAACTCTCCCTATACAATCCCAGCTCCACTCAACCTGTCCCTCCTCACTACGCTGCCCCAGAGGTCCAGTCCTACCTGTGGAGGACCACACCATCCAGCCGCAATACCACCGACCTCCGGCGGACTATGGCGCCGCTGGTGCTAATCACCAGAAACTGCAGGTGGCGTCACGACAACTAACTTTGTAAATAATCCCTTGCACATAATCCCTTTTTCAAAAGAACCGTCCCCCGGGACACGGGATCAGGCGCGGCCGCCATTCCCCGTGACACAGTTAACCCTTCTGCCACCTGATACACGAGTACCCCACACCCTGGGGCGACACACACGCTATTGTGGTTCTCCTGTAAGTTAGTTTCTGTGTGGTGCAGACCCATATGTTGCCACATGTTTGGGCGCCTTATGTACAGCTTCATGTTGCGTCCTGTAGAAATGTATTTTGCAACGGCTATGCATCGTAACAACTCTCCATGTCCTGTTGCACACATAATGTTCCTGGAAATCAATGCCAGGATAATGTGTTCTACAGCACTATCATTCGACATAATTATGTGTGCCATTTCTCTATTACAGACCTTGGTATTTCTCCCTGCACTGCCCCAAAATACATATAGCCCCTGCCATGTCCAGCATGTCCCATCTATGTCCACATGTAAAGGCCACTACTGATTCTGCATACTCAAGCTGACTAGCAGACCACATGTAATTTGTAGTGCTGGACATGGGTTGGCCACACAGAGTAGGGTGTGACCTGATATGTCCATGTATGTTTTTCATGACAAAATTATATTTTTTTTTTGCAGATGGCTGGGGGGTCATGATTTTGCCACCAGCTCCTCACTATGTACCAGGAACACGAATGCCTGTGGCGGGTGTCACTGCATGAATACCAGGACAAGGCAGTGAGAGCTGTGGCCTACGGGCACCTGGTGGAGCTGGTCAACCGGTTCGACCCAAGTAAAATCTGGATGGTGCCCCTAGTTGCGACGAAAATCAAGCACCTGCGCACAGTGTTCATCAAGGCCGCAAGAAATGGATGGATGCCCTGTCCGGGGCTGGAGCTGAGGAGGTCCCTAAGCCACGTCTGTGATACTATGACCTCCTCACCTTCACCCTGGGCCTGGAGGGGCCTCGGGGAACACAATGCAGCAGGCGCCTTGCGCAGCCAGCTTTGGCCAATGCCCGAGACCCTGCCCCGTCACAGGAGGTGCGTAATTGTGTTTGTGTTGTGATCTATGTACATAGCTTGTTGGTTGCACTGATGTGGGGTTTGCAGCACATGTAGTAGGCACAATTGTGGGTTTCTTGCACAAATCTTCTTATGTGTGTTTATCTTTGTGTTTCGTCGTGGCTGTTGCCACAGATTTTGCTGTGTTATTTGTGCTCACTTGTCATATCAATTTGGAGCGTCAGGTGAGTACAGTGCACTGGTCTACTTCTTTCTTCATCTCTTTTTCAAACCCAGCTACTGTGCCTTTGGGTGTTAGCCATGGTCAGATAGGCACAATGTTGTGCTGGGTGATTGGTTGTGGTAATTGCTGTAATTAAATTGCAAAATGTGGCTGATGTTTTTTTGTCTTCTGCTTCATTTACAGGCCCCTCGGGAGCCTGGCTCCAGTAGCGAGGACCCACCCGCTGGCGAGGCTCTCCCATCAACATCTTTGGGAGAGCCGATGCCTGAGACCAGTGGTGGGGGACCGGGCCCAGGACCCCGCTCTGGCATACGCCGAAGACGAACACCTGCCCCACCCAACACGGAGCTAGGTACCTGGGCAAAACGGGTCCTCTTGGACCGGGAGAGGACCCCCAACTCTGGAATTGGGCACATCGCCAGCGAGATGGTGGCGCGCATGGAGCCAGAGTAACGTGACATCGCGAGAGGGCCATATTTCATGTCCTGGAGGCGGGCGTAGATGGGTCCCTCGATGAGGTGGCTCTTTGTCCTTGCCCAGGAAAACCACCCCCGGGCCCACTGCCCCCAAAAACGCATGGTGAGGAGTTGGCAAAATCCTGATCCTCCACCTCCCCCACGAAGACAGCCACACTGAGCTGGCCCCTCCACCAGTAGGTGGTATTACGAGGATGAGGGGGAGGAGTCATTGTCTGAGCCAACAGAGGAGGAGGAAGACCAAGGACGCTATTAGGCAATGCACTACCTTGCAGCCTTCAGTTTTGTGTAATTTTTAGAAAAACCTAACCAAGTGGTTTTATTTTATTATTTGTTGGTAATAAACCACCCTTTGATTTCCCTTAACTACGTCCTCATATGTGTCTGGTTGTGCACTATGGTGGTTGTGTGTCTAGTGTGTTGTGTGTGTAATGTTGGTGTTTGTGTGCCAAATGGAGAGGCCTAATGTCCGCAATAACATATTTGGGTCATTGTAGCACACACAAGGCTATCCATAGGTGACATGTGTGAGTATGAGGAGATTAGGAGGCTTCTGTGGCCGACATGGGGACGTTTTTGTGTTTGTGTGTGTTTTGTAATGTGTGTGTGTTATTGGAGACAGTCATGTTAAATACGGCTTGTTTCCAGGTCCAATGGTACAGTATGGTTTGTTTTTATAATGTCACACTGCATACCTCTGGCAAGTAATTGGCCATTTGTTGTGTTTCACATTTTAAGTGGGACTAGGTCTCCCTGTGTGTGCACAGACAAGTGATCACACCGTATAATTAGTGTCACAAACCTTTATTTTTTAATTGTAAAATTGCTCAAAAGGGGTTTGGTCCGGTTAGTAGTAGACAAACCATACTTCCCACTTTCCCAATGTGGGATACTTTAAGAAAAGAGGCCAACGGGGCCTAACAAACTAAGGTGCCAACATGGCAATAGGGGGACAACAACAATGGTCCAACATGGACAACAACTAGAATGTGACAGTGGCCACATTATTGGGGGGGATGTTGGTGGAGCATGGGCCCTGCCGGACTGGGATGCCTGGAGGGTGTGGATCATGGCACCCAAGCGGGCAAGGTGTTGCTGCCCTTCTTAGTGTGCCCTCTCCATATGCTGCTGTGCCTCTTGGTGAGCCTGCAGCAGCTCCTCAATAGTTGGTACACCTGTATGGGAAATAAGGACATTAGTCAGTTATTTGGGTAGGTGTGTGGGTGTTTGAGGGCATTGTTATGGATTATACGTAGGCAGCACATCACCATCCCGGGTGCCATCTGGAGGAGATGGGGATGGGCTGACAGCCCAGCCTGCAGCGCAAGCTCTTTCTCCTTGACCAAAATAAAAGGAGATACACATCAGGACTCACATACTGCTGTCTGGGCCACACACCAATAAGTAGATTAGAAAGCTTGTAGGCCTTAGCAGAAACTTACCACCATACACAGAACCAGCAGGCTCAAGGTGGGGGTGTGAAGACCACAAGACACCAGGGCTCGGCCGGGAGCTGGAGATGCTGGGGTGGGGTTTGCTCCTGGGCTCGGTGTGTGCGGTCACAGGACGGGGCTTGGTGGTCCCAGGGGTCCAGGGCTTGCTGCAGCCAAGGCTTGTGGCCCTGGTGTGAAAGGACTGGCTGGGCCCTCCGGGGCCGCTGCGGCTGGTGTCCCTGATGTGGGGGGACTGGCTGGGCCCTCCGGGGCTGCTGTGGCTGGTGTCCCTGGTGTGTGGGGACTGGCTGGGCCCTCCAGGGAAGGGGGTGGGGGTGTCCCGGGTGGGCTCGGGGACTGTGGAGCCTCCCCAGATGTGGAGTCCTCCTCATCTGTAACATCAAACATTACAACAGACTGATTTAAGCAAAGGACCACAACATAGGGAAAACACCTAGTGTGTGTGTATGAATGTCATGATGGCGTGAACGGTACAGTTAAAGGTTAGAGTCGGCCGCGAACCTATGGTGAGGGCACAGTCTGTTTTAGGACATGAGAACAACACCAGTGCCCACATATTTTGGAAGTCAAACACCCTAGGTTTAGCATGGGAGGTATTTTTTACATTAATACAAGAGCAGCCAGTAAGCATCAGGTTGTGACGACCGTCCGCTGTAAGGCTGAGCTGCTGGTAAGGCAGCACCCCGAGAAACCCCGAGACCCTTAACCCCTATACAGGGATCTGGAATTATAGCGGAGCCCAGGGGGTAGCTGCCTATGGGAGCAGCAGAGCAGGGAGGTCGTCTAGGAAGGGAAAAAATCAGGAAGCGAAGAACGTAGTCAGGAGTCCGAGTCAAAACCGAGAGGGCAGCGAAGGTACAAAATCGTCAGGCAGTAGCAGAGTCAAAAATCCAGGCAAAGGTCAAGGGCAAAACCAAGAGGGCAGCTGAGGTACAAAATCAATAGGCAGAGGCAGAGTCAGAAATCCAGGCAAGGTCAGAGACAAAACTAAACATACACTATATCACTGGGGAACCAAAACTATATCTGGCGGCCTGCAAGACAGGCTCCAATGTATTTGAAGGGCGCGGTTACCTCCCATAGGCTGGAGCTCACAGCCTGATGACCTCATCCGAACCGCCGCTAGAGCCAGGCCAGATGGAGATGCACGACTGGCTCCACCCAGCCCACCTCTGACAGAAGAACGCAGGCTGCGCCTAACGGACACCTCTGCAGGGCCCGCTCTTCTGCGACCAACACCACCCAGAGGGGAAACACAGCGGCGCTCAGCGACAGAGGCAGACGTCGCTGGAGCAGGTCCATATGAGGACAAGGCCTTCCTATCACCAGCACCACCAGACGAAGGAATCCGGCTCCTCCCAGCGGCCGAGGCAGGAACACCGGCCACCGAGTCCGATGGCGATGTGACACAGGTGTTGGCACCATGGAGGCAAACACATAGCAGTCAGCTTGTATTCAGTTTTCTGTATTGTGATCAATGTGTTGCAAAATGGTATGTGTGACAGTGCACACATATGTGCTCGAAGGTGTCATGTGGGTCTTCAAATTTGCATTAATATGTTGTTGTCACCTTTGCGGTCATGACACAACTATTTTTGGCAACACACAGGTCAAGGACCACTATAGCCGTCACCATTTGGATGAGAAAAAAGAGTGTATTCTACACCTTGATGTTGCATTGTGACCAACATGCAGATGCACATTGGTGACCGATCCACATGGTGGCTTAGGGCACACTATGTGCCATGGCACAATACCACATGATGGTTGTGTAGTGTTTTGAGTATTATGGTTGCCATGTGTGTATTTGTTATTGCCACATACTCACCATGCAGCCTGGCAATGTGGGCACGAATGTCAGCAATCCTCCCTGGGCACTGTGCTTGAGGTCCGCAAGCTTTTTCATTATCTGCTTGCGTGTCCTCTCCACCCCCAGTTTCTGAAGCAGGGCCCGCTGGATCCTCCTCAGTATACTGCGCTTGCGCAGCCATGGGTGCCGGTGATGCTGGTGACACCAGTAGTCATGGCGGTCACACAGGTCTATCAGAACCATTAGCTCTGCCAGACCCCATGTGGCTGCGCGCTGTGCAGCGGCCATTACTCTTGTCCTATTTGAAGGGGAGGGGCAGGCACCTGGCAGGCAGAGAGGAACGAGCAGAAACGCCATGACGTCACCACGCACACTGACGCCGCAAAACAAAGTTTAGGGCGCTAACAAGGTCGACGCCGGCGGAGTGGGAGCAGTATAATGCACCCATCAGCGTCACCTAATTCACACCGCATAGGGTGATTGTAGTGCGTGGCCCATGCCACCCATGTATGATGTGTAAGGCAAAATCTGAGGTGGCATGTGCCACTATACTCGACACAGCGCAGATGAATACATAGCTTGAGCGCATCTATGGTGTGAAAAAAATGACTGTGTTTGCGTACGGTTGTGTAGGTGAAGATGTGTGTGGTGCTGAATGGACAGCTCTTCAAATATGGTGCTCTGTGAACTGACATCCAATGGGAACACAGTACCCATCACCAATCATCGCAGACATGGCGCGGACTACAGCACGCTGTGGCACGCCTAGGGGAAATCAATAGGCGATGCAGATTCCATCACTATCGCCCTATCACACGCCAAAACACGGAAATCTCGCCTTCATGATTGCGTCTGATTTTAGAGCAGTGCTCAGGAATCAGGCGACAGGCGATTTATCGCCGCGAAATTCCCCAGTCACACGCCGTAACTGTGAGGCAATTTCACAGCGATTGTTTCGGGGCGACATATCGCCTTTAGGATTCCCAGCCACGGTTGTAAGGAAGCTATGTCTGTGACAGGGACATTTTTTCCCTCCTCCCACCCCCCTTACCTGCTATGGCGTTTTCCTGGCTGTTTTGCAACTTAAGGCTGCATACTCACGGTCCGGAGGAGCTGCGTGTTGGCCGCAGCTCCTCCGGACCTGAGTGAAGCCGCGGGTGGCCGCAGGGAGACCGCAGCTGCCCTGTACTCACCATGTGCGGCGGGTGCGGGGCGGCTTCTCCCTGTAGTCACCCGATGGGATCCGCTTCTGACTCCGCAGCATGAAATAAACATGCTGCGGAGGAGCGGAATGGCGGCAACCCGCACCACAGCTCCAAACACGCTGCGGGTGGGTTACGCATGGTGAGGATGGTATTTCTTGAAATCCCATCCACTATGCTAGTACTGTATGACGCAGCATTTTGGACGCAGTGCAAAGACGCTGCGACCAAAACGCTGCATATCCTGATCGTGAAGATGCACCCTTACTGGCGGTGAGCTGTTTTTTCGGCTCAAGCTTTTTTCACAAAGTCAAAAGGAGAGTGTCGCAGGTCTGCAGTAGTATGGTCATTCTAAACTGATTCAGCCACTGCACAATAGGGGTTTATCCAGGTCAGGTGTAGCACTGAGGCCTGGAATGGGTGAGGGGTTTTCTCCTCACCTTCTGTGTGGAGCATTCAGATCCTGAGTCTCTTCAGCACCTGTAATCAGGCTGTTTAATCAGCTGAGATGTGCTACCTGGGAGCTCTGAAGTTAGGAGCAATGTGCTGTTTTCACAAGGCATTGCTGGGAAAAAAAGTGTCAGTTTGCAAGTGTTTCAGCCTGCAAACATATTCTACGTGAAGTATCGGGCAAAGAGGCCCTTCACCTGTTGGAGCTTCCTTGGACTCTACCGGCAGCAGAAACCAAGGCAGTCTTTACTAGAGAGCTAAGGCTACGTTCACACGCCGTGTTTTTATGCCATTTTTTTTCGTTAAAAAAGAAGAGAAAGGGAGCACACTAAGGCGGTAAAACGAGGGACACCAGCACAATAACTATGGTGGTCCACTCACCTGATGAGGTTGTGATGTGTCACAACCAACATAAAGAGCCTGGCCACTGCAGATCCCGTAGAAGAAACAGCGTTGCAAAGGAGAAAAATATTGGGATTTATCCGCGCTCGACCACAAGGAGATCCAGGGTAGGAAAGACACACTTTATTCACACACAGAACACACAAATTTATGTGTTCCGTGTGTGAATAAAGTGTGTCTTTCCTATCCTGGATCTCCTTGTGGTCGAGCGCAGATAAATCCTCATCTTTTTCTCCTTTGCAATGCTATTTTTTTTCGCTGGCGTATTTTCCCGCATTTTGCAGACACACTTTATAGCGCCAGTATTTATAGTGCAGTTTTTTATGACCGCTTTTTCCCCCAAAAGCGCAGGAGGAAGTGATGTCACACGAGGGAGGAAGAATCCTGTGTTCCTCCCCCCATGTGACTTGTCGGGGCTATAGTATCTCTTTAGCAGTGTATCTACATACACTGCGAAAGTTAAATAAAAGTGAACAAAAGGTATTAAAAATAAAAAAATAAAATACTCACCTCTCTGCCAGCTGTCCCAGGACCTGAGTGGAAGATGTTCGATCGTTGCAAGGACCCAAATCATCTGATTGGCCGGTTGCGATCAGCTGATGTGTCACGTGACGTATCAAATGTAATATAAGTTGGGGGTGTTTGCTTTAGGGAAATCACCTCACCCAGTGGTACAACATACATCTGGGGTCAATTGATGTGGAGGCATTTTACAGTAGGATACCCCATGAAATTGGCCTTAGAGCTTTGAAACACTTCCTGGATTCCAGGGGTGTCCAATATGTGAGACATAATACCTTCATACTTCAACTGTTGGAATTTATTCTAACACACAATTTCTTCACTTTTAATGGAATACTCTTCCACCAGCTCAGGGGCACGGCCATGGGGAGTTCCATGGCACCAACTTGTGCCAAACCCGCTCCTGGGCTGTTGGGAGGATAGAGTGTTTTTTGGGAATGATGCAGAAGAGCAGTGGTGGTGCCCCAAGATATTAAACTGGGGGCAATACATTGATGACATCCTTGTACTGTGGGCCAGCACTGAGAAGACCTTCACAGAGTTTGTAAGTCTACTGAACATCAATACATTTGTCCGCAGATTCACCTCTGAATTTGGGTATAAAGAAATCAATTTTCTTGATCTTACCATCCCATCAACATACAGTAAGACGGCCAACAACCAAAACCTTCCGGAAGCTCACTGTGAGTAACAGCCTTCTTCATTGGAATAGCCAATCTATTATATAATTGCGAATGGCTTTTTTGCCCCCGGCGTGGTCATGTGGATACGCGCGAAGCATTGGCCGCGAAGCGGCCATTGCGAGTCGCCGTGGTCATGTGGATACGCGCGAAGCATTGGCCGCGCAGCGGCCATTGCGAGCAGTTCTAAGGTGACTTGCTATGCCCGCGCAGCGGGCATGGCGAGTTGACTTAGCAGCGCGAAGCATTGGCCGCGAAGCGGCCATTGCGAGTCAGAGACTCGCCGTTCTAGAATCCCGATGCATGTGCATCGGCTCCCAGCTAGTAGACAATAAATTCGTGTCCGAAGGGAAATTGTGCTACTGATCAGATCTTTTTTCAACAGGTCAGACACCTCGAGCAGAGATTTCTGGATCGAGGGTATCTGGAGAAAGTACTAAGTCAGACATATAAGAATGCTAAAGAAACAGATAGGTCCACACTTTTACTACCAAAAAGCATCACCCAGGAAGAGAAACCTGTTTTACGTATTATAGGCAGATACAATAACAGAGCCAAGGAGGTGAGAGACATTATTACAAAACATTGGCGCATTCTAAAAGCAGACCTTGGGGAGACCTGTTACTGGATAGACCGGCCATTGACTATAGGGGGGAGGAGTTTGAAGGAACAACTTGACAACTTGTACATACTCTGTATAAGAGTGTCACTCCCCAAACCACTTGGCTCAAAAGTAGACAAAATGGCACATTTAGATGTGGCAAATATGTCAACTGTAAATACATCAATGTCTGTAGCCATTTTGAAAGTAAGAACCTAGGTAGAGTTTTCTATCTACGCCACTTCACGAACTGTAGAACCTCAGAAGTGATACATCTGTTTAAGTGTACTTGTGGCCTTGAATATGTGGGCAAAACAAAGAGAGAACTTAGACAGAGGGTAGGTGAACATGTGGGGGACATACGTAATAAAAGGGACACTCCGATTTCAAACCACATTACAGTGTATCATGGGGGGACCTCGGATACATGTAATTTTGTGGAATCGAAGTTGTTCCTCCCTCCATTAGGGGAGGAGATTGGGACCGTCTCCTCTTACAAAAAGATGCTAGATGGATCCATCGCCTTAAGACAGTGGCTAACGGAGGATTGAATGAGGTGATCTCCTACACTTGATTCATCTAAGAAAGTTCTTTGCCCACGATGTAAATTAGTTATACATTGTAATTATCCTGACTTACCCCCTTTCACTCTACAACTCTTAAATTTTCTACACATATACACTTGTGGCCAAAAGTATTGACACCCCTGCAATTCTGTCTGATAATACTCAGTTTCTTCCTGAAAATGATTGCAATCACAAATTCTTTGGTATTATTATCTTCATTTAATTTGTCTTAAATGAAAACACACAAAAGAGAATGAAGCAAAAAGCAAAACATTGATCATTTCATACAAAACTCCAAAAATGGGCCAGACAAAAGTATTGGCACCCTCAGCCTAATACTTGGTTGCACAACCTTTAGCCAAAATAACTGCGATCAACCGCTTCCGGTAACCATCAATGAGTTTCTTACAATGCTCTGCTGGAATTTTAGACCATTGTTCTTTGGCAAACTGCTCCAGGTCCCTGATATTTGAAGGGTGCCTTCTCCAAACTGCCATTTTTAGATCTCTCCACAGGTGTTCTATGGGATTCAGGTCTGGACTCATTGCTGGCCAACTTAGAAGTCTCCAGTGCTTTCTCTCAAACAATTTTCTAGTGCTTTTTGAAGTGTGTTTTGGGTCATTGTCCTGCTGGAAGACCCATAACCTCTGAGGGAGACCCAGCTTTCTCACACTGGACCCTACATTATGCTGCATTATTTGTTGGTAGTCTTCAGACTTCATAATGCCATGCACACGGTCAAGCAGTCCAGTGCCAGAGGCAGCAGAGCAATCCCAAAACATCAGGGAACCTCCGCCATGTTTGACTGTAAGGACCGTGTTCTTTTCTTTGAATGCCTCTTTTTTTTCTCCTGTAAACTCTATGTTGATGCCTTTGCCCAAAAAGCTCTACTTTTGTCTCATCTGACCAGAGAACATTCTTCCAAAACGTTTTAGGCTTTCTCAAGTAAGTCTTGGCAAACTCCAGCCTGGGTTTTTTATGTCTCGGTAAGAAGTGGGTCTTCCTGGGTCTCCTACCATACAGTCCCTTTTCATTCAGACGCCGACGGATAGTACGGGTTGACACTGTTGTTCCCTTGGACTACAGGGTAGCTTGAACTTGTTTGGATATTAGTCGAGGTTCTTTATCCACCATCCGCACAATCTTGCGTTGAAATATCTTGTCAATTTTTCTTTTCCGTCCACATCTAGGGAGGTTAGCCACAATGCCATGGGCTTTAAACTTCTTGATGACACTGCGCACGGTAAACACAGGAAGATTAAGGTCTTTGGAGATGGACTTGTAGCCTTGAGATTGCTCATGCTTCCTCACAATGTGGTTTCTCAAGTCCTCAGACAGTTCTTTGGTCTTCTTTCTTTTCTCCATGCTCAATGTGGTACACACAAGGACACAGGACAGAGGTTGAGTCAACTTTAATCCATGTCAACTGGCTGCAAGTGTGATTTAGTTATTGCCAACACCTCTTAGGTGCCACAGGTAAGTTACAGGTGCTGTTAATTACACAAATTAGAGAAGCATGATTTTTCTAACAGTGTCAATACTTATGTCCACCCCCTTTTTTATGTTTGGTGTGGAATTATATCCAATTTGGCTTTAGGACAATTCTTTTTGTGTTTTTTCATTGAAGACAAATTAAATGAAGATAATAATACCAAAGAATTTGTGATTGCAATCATTTTCAGGAAGAAACTGAATATTATCTGACAGAATTGCAGGGGTGTCAATACTTTTGGCCACAACTGTAGTCTGGTAAATTGTATACAGTATTTGTTCCCTTTAAAACCTTCCTTGGTTAATGTCATGTCACAAACTTTACTAAAGGACTCCCTTTAGCAGTAATCTTCTGTGTCCCTATTGGATATCTCATTACTTAGGTAATATTCTTACAAGATAACCATATACCCATTGACACTATAGAATGTAGGTATGTATTCTTTATTTCACATATCTTGGAGTATGTTTGTATCTATTCATTGACAAGTGACCCTGGTTCCTTTTTTCACTGTAGCTTCGCTCTACACTCCATTATGTAATCATGTAATATAGTATTTGTATGGGGCTGTTCACTACCTGACTTAACAAAATGGACTCCAATAGAATTTGTTTCTCATTTGTAGATCCCCTCTGCTTACAGTGCAGAGCAGTTGGTAAAATAATCCAGACATTTTCCAATTATAGGATGAAGTAATTTACTGTGATTCTTTCCTCCCCCTAAGTGATCTGGGCTTGTATG
Source organism: Allobates femoralis (assembly GCA_033576535.1). Taxonomy (NCBI): domain Eukaryota; kingdom Metazoa; phylum Chordata; class Amphibia; order Anura; family Aromobatidae; genus Allobates; species Allobates femoralis. The sequence continues at coordinate 410,170,573 of JARQOC010000003.1, forward strand.
GCCACAGAGAAGGATTCTCCAGAGATGATCATATGGTAACACCCCTGTGATGATGCGGCCGCTACCTCCTCTCTATTTGTTTACATTGAGTACCGCCCCTTTGATGACACGCCGGTGACTTGGTGCATCCCCATGATGCAGCGGTCATGTGAGGCCAGGACCGGCGTGGTCTAATGATGTGCCCGTTGCTAATAACAACAAGCGGGTCACGTGGTACATCACCAAAGTGTAACGTCTAGGCCATGTGAGGCCGTAAGCAGCTTCTCCCAATGACGTGGCACCGGGGAAGAATGCTGTTGAAAATTGTGCACAGCTGAAAGGGCATTATTAGAACCAGGAAGTGCTCAGGATTGGATGTAGCTACAAGCCAAACAGGTGTACCTGTTTGACAATGATGGGCATAGTATTTAAAGCCCAGTATTTGGAATGGATTCAGACTGACCTGGAGTGCAGATGAGGGAGGTCTCCTCCATGAGGTTGACAGAGACATAAGGTAAATTTCAGGACTCTAATTAATAATGATAACTCTGATTACACTGCTTTTAACCTTTGTTCATGATATCTATCTTGAACATATACAGGTACCTGGCACCCCTTGAGAACCAAGAAGGTGGTGAATTTATCGGAACCAGGTTCAAAGTAGGTTCATTCATTCATTGTGCATCTTTCTTTTTTTGCCTTATATGGAATTTGTCCTGATTGGTATCTCTGAGGCAGTCGACAGGGTAGGGAGTACTCAGATACCGGGGCTGACGGCGACTTGGATGGGGGATCACAGCTGGTCGGTCCCCGGTCCTGTGCCCTGGACCCCCAATGGCGGGGATAGTGGGAGATGATGGTGGTGAAGGGGATTGGTTACGTGACGCCACCTGTGATACCTGGTAACGTGTATACCAGCGCTGCAGCCGGCTGCTGAGGTGATGGAGGTGCAGCTCAGGGTAATACAGCTCCCCATAGGTGGAGCTTTACCTCAGGGCAGCGGGGATGGATGAGGGGAGTTGTAGTAGCGTCTCTGCAGTCAACGCTGTGGATGGCGACGGTTAAACAGGCACACGCACACACAGTAGTCTTTGTTACAGTACCTTTTACTGGTGACAGGGTAACAGGTACAGTCCAGAGAAGTAACCAGGTCCCTGGTGCAATTTGGGTCTTTCACCTTAGAGCAGGGGTCTCAAACTCAGCTGGGTTGGTGGGCCGCACCTAGAAAAACATTTATAGCAGGAGGCTGCATCCCTTGTAGGACTAAATTATATTTTTAGTAATACCAGAATTTTTTACTCAATGTAGTAAAGTACAAATCCTGATCCCCTTCTTGTAGTAATGTCCCCATTATGTAGTAATGTCCTTTTCTAGTGATGTCCCCCATTCTGATCCCTTTTTCTAGTGATGTTCCCCATCCTGATCCCTTTTTCTAGTGATGACCCCATACTGATCCCTTTTCTACTGATGTTCCCCATCCTGATCCCTTTTTCTAATGATGTCCCCCATCCTGATCCCTTTTTCTACTGATGACCCCCATCATGATCCCTTTTTCTAGTAATGTCTTCTATCCTGATCCCTTTTCTGCTGATGTCCCCCCATCCTGATCCCCTTTTCTAGTGATGTTCCCCCATCCTGATCCCCTTTTTCTAGTGATGTCCTCCATCCTGATCCCCTTTTGTAATGATGTTCCTCATCCATCCTGCTCCTGTTTTGTAGTGATGTCCCATACTGATCTCCTTTTGTAGTGATGTCCCCCATCTTGATTTCCTTTTGTAGTCATGTCCCGTTCCTGATCTCCTTTTCTAGTGATGTCCCCATCCCGATACCCTTTAGTAGTGATGTCCCTCATCCCGGTTCCCTTTTGTAGTGATGTCCCCATCCCGATACCTTTAGTAGTGATGTCCCTCATCCGGTTCCCTTTTGTAGTGATGTCCCCATCCTGATCCCCTTTTCTAGTGATATCCCCCATCCTGATCCCCTTTTCTAGTAATGTCCCCATCCAGATCCCCTTTAATAGTGATGTCACCCATCCTGATCCCCTTTATAGTGATGTCCTCCATCCTGGACCCCTTTTGTAGTGAGGTCCCGCATCTTGGTCCCCTTTTGTACTGATGTCCCCCATCCTGATCCCCTTTTCTAGGTATGTCCCCCATCCTGGTCTACTTTTATTGTGATGCCCCCATCCCGTTTTACCTTCTTTTTACACACTCACATACACACTCATTCACACTCACACACAGCCTCACACACAAACCCACACACACACACACACTCTCACACACACACACACACACACATCCTCATACACACACTCACACACTCTCACACACACACACATACTCACACACACACACTCTCACACATCACACATCCATACACACACTCACACACTCTCATACACACACTAAAACTCACACACACCTCACACACACTTTGTTATACACACATCCTCACTCACATACTCACACCCTCACACACTCACGCTCACACACACACCCTCTCACACACACTCACACATTTCTCACTTTAATGATGCATCGCTCCAGTGCAGGGGGCCACTTCGGTCCCCGTGTGCTGACGTCTGGCCTCCCCTGTGCTATCACTTCCTCCAGCCGCCACTCAGACAAGCTCTGTTGCTCAGCAAGATCAATGCAATCTGCCAGCCAGAGGCCCGCATGTGACGTTATATTCCCCATCAGCTGGGGTCCTCTCATTGGCTGGCAGCTTGCATTGATCTTGCTGAGTGGCAGAGCTTGTTAGTGCCGCAGTCAGAAGTCATCACACAGCAAGGATTGCAACGGTCCCCTGCACTGGGGCGATGCATCATTAAGTTGTCCAAGGTGCCGCGGGCCACATAGTGAAAACCCAGGGGCCGCATGCGGCCCTGGGGCCGCGTGTTTGAGGCCCCTGCCATAGAGGATGTAGTCTATCTGGCAGGTTAATAGTTAACTCACTATTAACTTCTCTGTCTAAAGGACCTGGGGGATGTAACGATCATGTGGCCATAGTTGGCTAAGCTAAGCCAGCCAAATCATTATGTGCCATGAAGACTTAGCTCTGCCTATTTTAGTCACACACATGGTTGTGATATCACATCAGGTCCCACAGCATGTTCTGTGATTCGGCTGACATATTAACTATTACCTGCAGATAGACTATATCCTCCAAGGTGTAGTCTAAATGCCTCCTTTCCATAAGAAAATAAAAGTGTATAAATGCTTTTTTTCCACCTTTAGCATTACACTATGAGCTCAGACAGGGATGGTTAGACTAGTATTATGAAGCTACAGCTACAGACAGTGGTAGCTGGGGGGGGCATAAACAACCTGACTGGTTCCCTTTAAGTGCTGACTTAGGAATTCATGCAGCACATCCCTGGCTGTGAAGCAGGTGTCACTACTTTCCCTGTCATTGTGCTCCAGTGGCTGGAGGCGCAGCCATTGTGCGCACATCGCCAGGTGGCTGACTGTCCCCCTGCTGTATGTCAGCGGTCTTTCAGGGGTCTGCGCATGCGCGGGAGCTTTGGTGATGCAACCCCGCTCCCGCGCATGCGCATAGTCTCCCAGTGTGCTTGCGTCATCAGGAAAGGGATGCGGCATTTCCAGTGAGGTACGCCGCTGTACTGGCAGGTGCCCAAAATTGATGCTGATTAGGGCACATATCTGGCAGATACGATATAAAAGGGCCATGGTAATGCTACCTAGCGCACTGGAACCTTTATTCCCCTTATGAAACCTGTATTAACAGGTGAAACATGCGTGGGGCAGTTCCGTGTTCTCTATCTTTCTATCCTATGGTGGGCTCTTGGTAACCCGTTGATGCACCTTATCCAGCAGTATTTACACTAAGGTACTTGATCCATAATCTGTTTTTAGGTCTCTTTACTCAATTTGGTTTACATGTACTCTTCCTATATGCACTTGCACTTTGAGACCACAGGTAGTGCACCAGTACCATCCCTGTTTTAGGGCACACAGAGACCATTATATTTGGGTTTTATCTATCAGCTTGGAGTCATATTTGTGATTGACTCTTAGGACTGTACTACTTATTTATCGCAGATGTGATGTGCCAATAAGATAATCTGTGGACCCTTGCATGGGTACCATTATATATTTTTGTACTGTACCAGATTTGTATGTATTTACATATGTTTTGGGCCTGAGCTCACTACTTGGATGAGTACCTCTCCCTCATACACCCCCGTCTGTTTTAAGTTTTTCACAATAAAGAACTTAAATTTACTGCATGGTTCTCTTTTATATTTGTTCAAAAAAGTATTGCGGAGTATGTCTTGCATATTGTGCCTAACCTAGGACGATTAGTCCGTGGGATGGGTTGCATACTAAATATGATGCCAATTAGGTTGTTGTTACAGTCATATGAAAAAGTTTGGCACCCCTCTTAATCTTACTCATTTTTTTTGTTTAAAATTGTTTTTTTTGCAACAGCTATTTCAGTGTGATATATGTAATAACTGATGGACACAGTAATATTTCAGGTTTTAAATGAGGTTTATTGTACTAACCAAAAATGTGAAATATGCATTATTTCAAAATTTGACAGGTGCAAAAGTATGGGCACCCTTCTGATTTTAATGATTTGAATACTCCTAACTACTTTTTACTGACTTAATGAAGCACTAAATTGGTTTGGTAACCTCATTGAGCTTTGTACTTCATAGCTTTTCTCATGATTGGATACACCAGCTATTTCAGGTGTCCACTTGCAAGTTGTTCTCCTAGTTGCATCTTCTCTGAGGAGTGGCATCATGGGCTCCTCAAAACAGCTCTCAAATGATCTGAAAAAAAAGATTGTTCAACATAGTTGTTCAGGGGTAGGATACAAAAAGTTGTCTCAGAGATTTAACCTGTCAGTTTCCACTGTGAGGAACATAGTAAGTTAATGGAAGACCACAGGGACAGTTCTTGTAAAGGCCAGAAGTGGCAGGCCAACAAAACTATCAGAAAGGCAGAGAAGAAGAATGGTGAGAACAGTCAAGAACAATCCACAGACCACCTCCAAAGACCTGCAGCATCATCTTGCTGCATATGGTGTCACTGTGCATCAGTCAACAATACAGCGCACACTGCACAAGTAGAAGCTGTATGGGAAAGTGATGCGAAAGAAGCCGCTTCTGCATGCACGCCACAGAGTCGCCTGAGGTATGCAAAAGCACATTTGGACAAGCCAGTTTCATTTTGGAAGAAGGTCCTGAGGACTGATGAAACAAAGATTGAGTTGCTTGGGCATACAACAAGGCGTTATGCATGGCGCCACAAAAACACAGCATTCCAAGAAAAACACTTGCTACCCATGTCAAATTTTGGGGAGGGTCCATCATGCTTTGGGCTGTGTGGCCAATGACGGCACCAGGAATCTTGTTAAAGTTGAGGGTCGCATGGATTCCACTCAGTATCAGCAGATTCTTAAGAATAATGTTCAAGAATCAGTGTCAAATTTGAAGTTACGCCGGGGATGCATCTTTCAGCAAGACAATGATCCAAAACACCGCTCCAAATCTACTCAGGCATTCATGCAGAGGAACAATTACAATGTTCTGGAATGGCCATCCAAGTCCATGCTCGGCGACCATCAAACTTAACTGAACTGGAATTATTTTGTAAAAAGGAATGGTCAAAAATACCTTCATCCAGGATCCAGGAACTCATTAACAGCTACAGGAAGCAACTAGAGGCTGTTATTTTTGCAAAAGGTGGATCTACTAAATATTAATGTCACTTTTCTGCTGAGGTGCCCATACTTTTGCACCTGTCAAATTTTGAAATAATGCATATTTCACATTTTTGGTTAGTGCAATAAACCTCATTTCAGTCCTGAAATATTACTGTGTCCATCAATTACATATCACACTGAAAAAGCTGTTGCAAAAAAACAATTTTAAACAAAAAAAATGAGTAAGATTAAGAGGGGTGCCCAAACTTTTTCATATGACTGTAACTACATGTCCCTGGCTGTGGAGCAGGTGTCACTACTTTCCCTGTGATTGTGCTGCAGTATGAACAGGGTTAAAACTGAAACGTGACAATTCACATTATCCCAATCCAAAGAGGTATCCAAAGTCCATTCAGACAGTGTTTCCAGAAGCAAAGTGCAATAAACTGGGTGGAAAGGCAAATTAAATTGAAACCCAAAGGAAAAGTTAGTTTTTTTTTTTTTTTTTTAAATACCTGACTTTTAATAAGATGATATTTTAATTTAAAAAAAGCCTGCAGTGCCCTTGCTGAAACACAGAATTAGTTGTATATTGCCATAAATGTACATTATAAGAACAATTAATTTTCCCCACAGCAGGAGGCCGTACACAGCCTTTAGTATTAAAGCAAAAGGTCGCACACAGCCCCCATTTTACAGCAGGAGGCCGCCCACAGCCCCTAGTATACAGCAGGAGGTTGTACACAGCCCCCAGTATACAGCAGGAGGTCACACACAGCTCCAGTATAGAGCAAGAGGCTGTACACCACCCCTAGTATACAGCAGGAGGCCACACACAGCCCCAGTATAAAGCAGGAGCCACACATAGCCCCAGTATACAGCAGGAGACCACACACAGACCCCAGTATACATCAGGAGGCCGCACACAGCCACCATTATACAGCAGGAGGCCATACAGTCCCCAGTATACAGCAGCGGGCTGCAGACAGTCCCCAGTACACAGCTGGAGGCCACACACAGCCCCAGTATACAGCAGGAGCCTGCACAGCCTCCAGTATAAAACAAAGCCCACAAATAGCTCCTGTATACAGCAGAAGGACACACACAGCCCTCTCTATTACAATAGGAGATCGTACATGTCCTAAGTATAGAGTAGGAGGCCGCACACAGCTCCCAGTATACAGCAGGAGGCCGCACATAGCCCTCTGTATTACACAAGGAGCTCACACATAGTGCCCTTTATTAGAGCAGGAGCTCACACATAGTCCCGTGTATTAGAGCTTGTGCCCATACATAGCCCTTGCATTACACCAGGAGCCCACACATAGCCCTGGTATTACACTTGTAGTCTGTGCCTCATGTAGCCCCTGTATTAGAACCTGTGTCTCACGTAGCCCTGTATTACACCAGGAGCCCACACATAACCCCTGTATTACACTTATAAATTGTGCCTCACATAGCCCCTTGTATTAGAGTCTGTGCCCAGCATAACACCTGTATTACACTTGCAGCCTGTGTATCTCAGCAGAGAGAAGCGGGACTTTGTGTCACAAAGGTCTCCCTTTCCTAGGAGATTTTGACTGCTTTGAACCTAAGATTACCTCTGCTTATGTCTGAATAGAGACTTCATATTAAACATTCCTTTCCTTTGCACCCGAGAAGTAATGTTAGTCTCTGTGGCAGCAAGCTAGCTGGCCTTGTCCAGGTGTCAGCAGATGTGAAGTAGCTGTCCTGTTGTTCTTCATCTGTCTTCCCCTTCCCTCATGTCTCTTTATTGTAGTGGATGGGATTAGTGCTGCCGCTGGCCTTCCCTAGTGAGGGTTAGACATCAGAGCCAGCGGAGGGCTTAGATTTTCTGATCGGCGATGAGGTGAAAGAACTCGTATAGGGGAGGTAGGGAGATCACGGCTGCCGCAGGTGAGTGCAGGAGGTCACCTCTCCTCCGTTCCCTAAGAGCAGGGCCCACCATTGTATTTATTCCCTTTGGTGTTTCCCTGTCTGTTGATTTTTTGTTGTTGCGCCACTGTCACGCACGGTTGCTGGACATCCCCTTAGTCCAAGCGTGATATAATCTCCAGCCTGACATTCTTTTTTTCTCGGACCCATTATGGATTCTGCAGCTGCATTAGCCCAGTTTAAACAGACTCTGTCAAAGGAGGTGACTGATCTGCGGGAACAGATGGTGCAGCAGCTGCGTTCTATCACGGGTTTGTTGGTCCTGCCCAGGCTCAGACCTAGCCGGAACCCAAGATACACCTCCCTGATTTTCGGGGGGCGTGATAAATTTCAGGCATTTCAGGAGGCCTGCAAATTATATTTCAGGCTACGCTCATGTTCTTCAGGTAGCGAAGAACAGAGGGTGGGAATCGTTGTGTCCCTGTTGTGAAGAGATCTCCAATTCGCTCTACTGATCGACTCTCCATCTATGCAGTCAGTAGATGAGTTTTTCCCAGCTTTGGCCCTTGTCCATGGGGACCCTGATGGCGTTTCTCTGGCTGTGTCGAATCTCTGTAGACTCAGGCAGGGGACATGCCTGACTGAAAAGTACTGTTCAGAGTTCTGGAGGTGTGGCCACAGACAACCAATGGAATGACCTGGCTCTTAGGAGTCACTTCTGTCATGGGTTGTCTAGTAGTCTCCAGTAGTGATGAGAGAGTACTAAAATGCTCGGGTGCTCGAAGCTCGGGCCGAGCATCCCGAGATACTCGTGTACTCGGCCCGAGTACCGAGCCCAATGTTATCCTATGGGAGACCCGAGTATTTTTATGAAATGACTGCCGGCAGCATGTAGAAACCCTAAAAATGTCACAAAAGTCTCAGAAGAGTGCTCAAATGACATGGCAACACCATGGGGAAAGACCCCTGGAAGCATTTCTCACTCAAAAGACACAGCTGTGAACAATCTTGTCCGAGTTTCACGCCAATTTTACGGAGTCACCAGAAAACCTTCCAAAATTACACCAAAATGAATATTCAGGGTGAAAATGTTAAGGGCATATACCCAATAGTGAGATACAGCTGGTGTATGTTACTTTTTGTGATTACATGAAAGATTTTACGTGAAAACATTGTGCGGCACTCCGATGTCCCTAAGAAGAGACGTACATGAAGCGCTGTCTTGACATATTGTGCCCATTTTGAGGAACTGGGTCTATTCTAGTATTTTCCTTTGCCAGGGCAGTCTAAAATTGGGAGGTTCACCAATGCCCCTGGAAAGAGACGTGCATGAGGGCCTGTAAACCTGAAGTGCCCATTGTAAGGAAGTGGGTGTATTGGAGTATAGCCCTTTGGCAGGGCAGCCAAAAACTGGGAGGCTCTACATTGACCCTGGATAGGGACGTACAGGAGGGCCTGTAAACCTGAAGTGGGTTTATTGTAGTATAGCCCTTTGGCAGGGCAGCCAAAAATTGGGAGGCTCCACATTGTCCCTGGATAGAGACGTGCAGGAGGGCCTGTAAACCTGAAGTGGGTGTATTGTAGTATAGCCCTTTGGCAGGGCAGCCAAAAATTGGGAGATTCAACAATGACCCATGCATACAGACATGCAGTAGGGCCTGTAAACCTCAAGTGGGTGTATTGTAGTATAGCCCTTTGGCAGGGCAGCCAAAAATTGAGAGGTTCAACAATGACCCATGCATACAGACATGCAGTAGGGCCTGTAAACCTCAAGTGGTTGTATTGTAGTATAGCCCTTTGGCAGGGCAGCCAAAAATTGGGAGGTTCAACAATGACCCATGCATACAGACATGCAGTAGGGCCTGTAAACCTCAAGTGGGTGTATTGTAGTATAGCCCTTTGGCAGGGCAGCCAAAAATTGGGAGGTTCCACATTGTCCCTGGATAGAGACTTGCAGGAGGGCCTGTAAACCTGAAGTGGGTGTATTGTAGTATAGACCTTTGGCAGGGCAGCCAAAAATTGGGAGGCTCCACATTGTCCCTGGATAGAGACGTGCAGGAGGGCCTGTAAACTTCAAGTGGGTGTATTGTAGTATAGCCCTTTGGCAGGGCAGCCAAAAATTGGGAGGTTCAACAATGACCCATGCATACAGACATGCAGTAGGGCCTGTAAACCTCAAGTGGGTGTATTGTAGTATAGCCCTTTGGCAGGGCAGCCAAAAATTGGGAGGTTCAACAATGACCCATGCATACAGACATGCAGTAGTGCCTGTAAACCTCAAGTGGGTGAATTGTAGTATAGCCCTTTGGCAGGGCAGCCAAAAATTGGGAGGTTCAACAATGACCCATGCATACAGACATGCAGTAGGCCCTGTAAACCTGAAGTGGGTGTATTGTAGTATAGCCCTTTGGCAGGGCAGCCAAAAATTGGGAGGTTCAACAATGACCCATGCATACAGACATGCAGTAGGGCCTGTAAACCTCAAGTGGGTGTATTGTAGTATAGCCCTTTGGCAGGGCAGCCAAAAATTGGGAGGTTCAACAATGACCCATGCATACAGACATGCAGTAGGGCCTGTAAACCTCAAGTGGGTGTATTGTAGTATAGCCCTTTGGCAGGGCAGCCAAAAATTGGGAGGTTCAACAATGACCCATGCATACAGACATGCAGTAGGGCCTGTAAACCTGAAGTGGGTGTAGTGTAGTATAGCCCTTTGGCAGGGCAGCCAAAAATTGGGAGGCTCCACATTGTCCCTGGATAGAGACGTGCATGAGGGCCTCAAAACATTTTTCCCATTGAAAAGGAGCGGGTCTCCTGTCGTTGTAATGCCCATTCTAAAAGAATGGGCGAAAAAATTTACCACTGCGGGTATACCTGAAACAACAGCCTAACTATTGTAACGGTCATCATGGTGGCACATGAGGAGAAGGAGGAGCAGTCCAGCGATTAGCCAAAGTCCAGAAGTGTGTACCCATGGGTGAGTGGAGGTACATGGCAAATTCCCATAACAAAATTTAAATACGGTTGTCATTTGTTGGTGGTGTGGTGAAGTCTGGCCCAATCCAACCCTTGTTCATCTTGATCAGAGTCAGCCTGTCAGCATTTTCAGTTGACAGGCGGGTGCATTTATCAGTAATGGCTAATAATGGCGTCATCGCCGCTCACCATCTTGGTGGATTCCTCAAAGTTTTGGAGGACGGTACATAGGTCGGACATCCATCTCCACTCCTCAGGTGTTATGTGTGGAGTTTGACCCATTTCCCGACGGCTTAGGTGATGCAGGTAGTCAACAACTGCCCTCTTCTGCTCACATATCCTGACCAACATGTGCAGAGTTGAATTCCAACGCGTGGGGACATCACACACCAGTCTGTGGGCCGAAAGACGCAAACGGCGTTGAAAGCCGGCAAGGCTGGCTGAACCAGCAGGTGATTTGCGAAAATGTGAAGACAGACGGCAAACTTTTACCAGCAGTTTAGACAGCTCTGGGTATGACTTTAGAAACCTCTGAACCACCAGGTTGAGTACATGGGCCACGCATGGAACATGCGTCAGCTGGCCTCGCCTCAAAGCTGCCACCAGGTTTCGGCCATTGTCACACACGACCTTTCCTGGCTTTAGGTTCAGAGGTGTGAGCCAGTGATCTGCCTGCTGTTTCAGAGCTGTCCACACCTCTTCTGCATTGTGGGGTTTGTCACCTATGCAGACTAGCTTCAGCACAACCTGTTGCCGCTTCGCAGAGGCAGTGCTGCAGTGCTTCCAGCTTGGGACTGGTGTGGAGGGTACAGTGGATGAGGATGCGCAGGAGGAGGAGGAGGAGGCTGAGGAGCATGACATTCCGGAGCTGTAGAGTGTCGGTGAAACCCTGACAGAGGTAGGGCCTGCTATCCTTGGTTTGGGAAGGACGTGTTCCGTCCCTCGCTCAGACTGGGTCCCAGCCTCCACAATATTAACCCAGTGTGCCGTCAAGGAGATGTAGCGGCCTTGCCCACAAGCACTTGTCCACGTGTCTGTGGTTAGGTGGACTTTGGCTGAAACAGCGTTGTTCAGGGCACGTGTGATGCTGTTGGACACGTGGTTATGCAATGCGGGGATGGCACATCTGGAGAAATAGTGGCGGCTGGGGACCGAGTAACGTGGGACAGCAGCCGCCATCAGGTCACGGAATGCTTCTGTCTCCACCAGCCGGAAAGGCAACATTTCTAGCGCTATGAGTCGCGAAATGTGAGAATTTAGGACTGTGGCATGTGGGGCGTTGGCAGCGTATTTGCGCCTGCGTTCAAATGTTTGCTGAATGGATAATTGAACGCTGCGCTGGGAAAAGGATGTGGTGTTATTTGTGTGCGGGCAACTTCAGGTGCAGGGCTGGAGGCTTGTTCGCAGCCAGCATGGATAGGGGATTGGCTCGCACGCACAACACGTGAAGACGTAGCAGTGACATCAGCAAGCACCGCTCCTCGACTCTGTTGTACTTCCCACAAAGTCGGGTGCTTGGCTGACATGTGCCTGATCATGCTGGTGGTGGTCAGGATGCTAGTTTTCGTACCCCTGCTGATACTGGCATGGCAGGTGTTGCAAATGGCCTTTTTAGAGTCATCTGGAGCCAACTTAAAAAACTCCCAGACACGGGAAGACCTAACATTTGCACAGGCACCTTGAGTCGTGTTGTTGTTCCGGGAACGGTTGCCTGCCTTCTGCCTGCGGACACGACCCTGCTTCGTACTGCCTGTTGGGATGCTACGCCTCCCTCCCCCTGTGCACTGCTGGCCTCGCTCTGCATATCGTCCTGCCATGTTGGGTCAGCTACTGGATCATCCACCACGTCATCTTCCTCTTCCGCACCCTGATCCTCCTCCTGATTTCCTGGCAATTGTGTCTCATCATCGTCCACCCCTTGTTGAGACACGTTGCCAACGTTCCGTTCGTGAGAACGTGGCTGCTCAAATATTTGGGCATCTATCGCTGAGGGGGTGAGGCGACCTCTATTGTGGACAAGTGACATATGTAAATGAACACTACCACTCCCTCACCTTTCTCCCTCCCCCCTCTCCCCACCCCCCCAACCTGGATTTCCCCCCCACCAATTTCTACATTTAATGGGGTAATTCCCTGGTTATAATGTGGTTTGTAATTTCTTTGAGTGTTGAAATCTAATAAAAACTATTGATGACAAATATTTGGGCATCTGTACATACCATCTCCTCATCACGCACTTCAACAGGAGCTGGCGAGAGGCCAGATTCTGCGAATGGATACGTGAACAGCTCTTCCGAGTGTCCTAGTGTGGGATCAGTAATGTCCGTGGACGTGTACTCGGCCTGGTGGTAGGAAGGAGGATCAGGTTGGGAAATGTGCGGTGCAGTATCACGGCTACTGACACTTGACCGTGTGGAAGACAGGGTGTTTGTGGAGGTGCCCATCTGACTTGAAGCATTATCCGCTATCCAAGTAACAACCTGTTGAAACACTGGTCTTGGTTCAAGAGCGGTGTACTGCTGCGGGCCCCAAGAAGTTGGGACAGGACGTGCGAGCGAGTAGATATGCCCCTTTGTTGTTGCGAAATTAGTGCTTGCACACGACCTCGGCCTCTGCCTGCACCACCATCACGTCCACTTCCTTGTTCCTTGCCAACGCCCTTGCCAACGCCATTGCGCATTTTGCCTGTATACATCGACAACAGTCTGGTGACTGTTATGATCACAGGAGAGTAGGATTTTAGTCCCTAACCTGTATCAAGGTAGTAAGTACAACAGTCTGGAGACTGTTCAGGTCACAGGAGAGTAGGATTTTAGTCCCTAACCTGTATCAAGGTAGTAAGTACAACAGTCTGGTGACTGTTCAGGTCACAGGAGAGTAGGATTTTAGTCCCTAACCTGTATCAAGGTAGTAAGTACAACAGTTTTGTGACTGTTCAGGTCACAGGAGAGTAGGATTTTAGTCCCTAACCTGTATCAAGGTAGTAAGTACAACAGTCTGGTGACTGTTATGGTCACAGGAGAGTAGGATTTTAGTCCCTGACCTGTATCAAGGTAGTAAGTACAACAGTCTGGTGACTGTTATGATCACAGGAGAGTAGGATTTTAGTCCCTAACCTGTATCAAGGTAGTAAGTACAACAGTCTGGTGACTGTTCAGGTCACAGGAGAGTAGGATTTTAGTCCCTAACCTGTATCAAGGTAGTAAGTACAACAGTCTGGTGACTATTATGGTCACAGGAGAGAAGGATTTTAGTCCCTAACCTGTATCAAGGTAGTAAGTACAACAGTCTGGTGACTGTTATGATCACAGGAGAGTAGGATTTTAGTCCCTAACCTGTATCAAGGTAGTAAGTACAACAGTCTGGTGACTGTTCAGGTCACAGGAGAGTAGGATTTTAGTCCCTAACCTGTATCAAGGTAGTAAGTACAACAGTCTGGTGACTGTTATGGTCACAGGAGAGTAGGATTTTAGTCCCTGACCTGTATCAAGGTAGTAAGTACAACAGTCTGGTGACTGTTATGATCACAGGAGAGTAGGATTTTAGTCCCTAACCTGTATCAAGGTAGTAAGTACAACAGTCTGGTGACTGTTCAGGTCACAGGAGAGTAGGATTTTAGTCCCTAACCTGTATCAAGGTAGTAAGTACAACAGTCTGGTGACTGTTATGGTCACAGGAGAGAAGGATTTTAGTCCCTAACCTGTATCAAGGTAGTAAGTACAACAGTCTGGTGACTGTTATGGTCACAGGAGAGAAGGATTTTATTCCCTAACCTGTATCAAGGTAGTAAATACAACAGTCTGGTGACTGTTATGGTCACAGAAAAGCTTGGATTCCGATCTGGATCACCCTGCCTATATCCTCCTAGACTAGTCCTGAGAAGGACTGTTGTGGTCAGCAGCAGTTTGCAGCCCTGCTCCGGATCTACCTATGAGGGCCGCAAATCTGGCCCTAAGCAGCAGCAGACACTCTCCCTACACTCACTGTCTGGATGGCTGTGTGCAGAGCACAGCGCGGCTGGGTCTTATAAAGGCTCGGTCACGCTGTGCAGGCCGGCCAATCACTGCAATGCCACAACTAACAGGGCTGTGGCATTGCAGTGGTCTGCCAGCCAATCCCTGCATGTGGGCTGGCTCTCTAAAGAGCGCCAACATGCAGGGATGAGGACCACGAGCACAGCACGAGTATCGCGAGATTACTCGGTGCTCGCCGAGTAGCCCGAGTACAGTGATACTCGTGCGAGTACCGAGCAGCGCAGAGCATACTCGCTCATCACTAGTCTCCAGGACTCCATGGCTCAGTACTGTACTCCAGAGTTGCTGGAGGCCGTGATATCCCTTGCCATCAGAATAGATCGGCGCCTCAGGGAGAAACCCACTCGGCTACAGCTACCCTGTTCTCCCCACTGAGGAGGTCCCACAGGTGCAGGTGGATGAACCAATGCAGATAGTTGGGTGTCCCTTCGTGTTGAGTCACCTGTAGTTCACCGTGGGGTGGGGGTATATTTTTACTGTGGGCATAAGGGTCACCTCGTGAGTGTCTGTCCATCCATCCCCAGATGACCATCCCAATAGTCGTCTCCCCAAGGTCATGTGGAGAGTGGCGACCTAGCTGTGTATGTGTCCTCCGTTTTTCCCTCTTTTCCGGCTACTATCCCTCTGGGACAAAGATGGGATCCCATTCCCACTTGTCAGGGTTATGTTAGGTCTCAGTCCGCCCTCCCCAGGTCGTTTTGAGGAGGGCGACCTGGGCGTATACATTTCCTCTGTACTTCCTTCTCCTCCAGTTAATGTGCATAAGGTGCAACCGAGAGATGGCACAATGTTTCTCCTTCTCCCCAGGTTCTTTTTGGACCTATGAGCCCCCCGGGAGACATGGTGGTGGTGGGGGGTGGTTTCTACGGCAGTTCCTCATCCTGAGGGTGGGAGTGGCAGGTTTCAGGGTGACACCTCAGTTGTCGGTCCTTCAAGGGGTGGTCCATGGGGATGAGCGAGTACTAAAATACTTGGACTCTCTAAACTAGTAACAAGTAGGTCCAATGTAAGTCAATGGGAAAGCGAGTATTGCGAGTAATTCCTCTGCTGCTGGACCCTATAAAGAGGTCTTGCAGCAGAGGAAAAACATGCAATTCCCCATTTCATTGTTTAAAAGCCAGCGGTAAAAAGCCGCCGGCTTTTAAACAATGCTGACAGCCACTGACTAGTGATGTGCGAGTACTAAAATGCTCGGGTGCTCGAAGCTCGGGCCGAGCATCCCGAGATACTTGTGTACTCGGCCCGAGTACCGAGCCCAATGTTATCCTATGGGAGACCCGAGTATTTTTATGAAATGACTGCCGGCAGCATGGAAAAACCCTAAAAATGTCACAAAAGTCTCAGAAGAGTGCTCAAATGACATGGCAACACCATGGGGAAGACCCCTGGAAGCATTTCTCACTCAAAAGTCACAGCTGTGAACAATGTTGTCCGAGTTTCACGCCAATTTTACGGAGTCTCCAGAACACCTTCCAAAATGACACCAAAATGAATATTTAGGGTGGAAATGTTAAGGGCACATACCCAATAGTGAGATACAGCTGGTGTATGTTACTTTTTGTGATTACATGAAAGATTTTACGTGAAAACATTGTGCGGCACTCCGATGACCCTGAGAAGAGACGAACATGAAGCCCTGTCTTGAAATAATGTGCCCATTTTGAGGAACTGGGTCTATTGTAGTATCTTCCTTTGCCAGGGCAGCCCAAAATTGGGAGGTTCACCAATGCCCCTGGATACAGACATGCAGGAGGGCCTGTAAACAAGAACTGGGTGTATTGTAGTATAGCTCTTTGGCCAGGGCAGCCAAAAATTGGAAGGTTCAACAATGACCCATGCATAAAGACATGTAGTAGGGCCTGTAACCCTCAAGTGGGTGTATTGTAGTATAGGCCTTTGGCCAGGGCAGCCAAAAATTGGAAGGCTCCTCATTGTCCCTGGATAAAGACGTGCAGGAGGGCCTGTAAACAAGAACTGGATGTATTGTAGTATAGCCCTTTGGCCAGGGCAGCCAAAAATTGGAAGGTTCAACAATGACCCATGCATGCAGACATGTAGTAGGGCCTGTAACCCTCAAGTGGGTGTATTGTAGTATTGCCCTTTGGCAGGGCAGCCAAAATTTGAGAGGTTCAACAATGCCCCTGGATACAGACATGCAGGAGGGCCTGTAAACCTCAAGTGGGTGTATTGTAGTATAGCCCTTTGGCAGGGCAGCCAAAAATTGGGAGGCTCCACATTGTCCCTGGATAGAGACGTGCAGGAGGGCCTCAAAACATTTTTCCCATTGAAAAGGAGCGGGTATCCTGACGTTGTAATGCCCATTCAAAAAGAATGGGCATAAAAATTTACCACGTCCTTGTCCCAGCGCAGCGTTCAATTATCCATTCAGCAAACCTTTGAACGCAGGCGCAAATACGCTGCCAACGCCCCACATGCCAGTCCTGAATTCTCACATTTCGCGACTCTTAGCGCTAGAAATGTTGCCTTTACGGCTGGTGGAGACGGAAGCATTCCGCGACCTGATGGCGGCTGCTGTCCCACGTTACTCGGTCCCCAGCCGCCACTATTTCTCCAGATGTGCCGTCCCCGCATTGCATAACCACGTGTCCAACAGCATCACACGTGCCCTGAACAACGCTGTTTCAGCCAAAGTCCACCTAACCACAGACACGTGGACAAGTGCTTGTGGGCAAGGCCGCTACATCTCCTTGACAAAACACTGGGTTAATATTGTGGAGGCTGGGACCCAGTCTGAGCGAGGGACGGAACACAGTCCTTCCCACACCAAGGATAGCAGGCCCTACCTCTGTCAGGGTTTCACCGACACTCTACAGCTCCAGAATGTCATGCTCTTCAGCCTCCTCCTCCTCCTCCTGCGCATCCTCATCCACTGTACCCTCCACACCAGTCCCAAGCTGGAAGCACTGCAGCACTGCCTCTGCGAAGCGGCAACAGGCTGTGCTGAAGCTAGTCTGCATAGGTGACAAACCCCACAATGCAGAAGAGGTGTGGACAGCTCTGAAACAGCAGGCAGATCACTGGCTCACACCTCTGAACCTTAAGCCAGGAAAGGTCGTGTGTGACAATGGCCGGAACCTGGTGGCAGCTTTGAGGCGAGGCCAGCTGACGCATGTTCCATGCGTGGGCCATGTGCTCAACCTGGTGGTTCAGAGGTTTCTAAAGTCATACCCAGAGCTGTCTGAACTGCTGGTAAAAGTTCGCCGTCTGTCTGCACATTTTCGCAAGTCACCTGCTGCTTCAGCCGGCCTTGCCGGCTTTCAGCTCCGTTTGCGTCTTCCGGCCCACAGACTGGTGTGTGATGTCCCCACGCGTTGGAATTCAACTCTGCACATGTTGGTCAGGATATGTGAGCAGAAGAGGGCAGTTGTTGACTACCTGCATCACCTAAGCCGTCGGGAAATGGGTCAAACTCCAGACAAAACACCTGAGGAGTGGAGATGGATGTCCGACCTATGTACCGTCCTCCAAAACTTTGAGCACTCCACCAAGATGGTGAGCGGCGATAACGCCATTATTAGCGTCACCATACCACTACTCTGCCTTCTAAAACGGTCTCTGCTGAAAAACAAAGAGGATGCATTGCAGGCCGAGAGCGATGACTTGGAGCAAGAAACAGTAGTGGGTGTGGGTGAAAACACACAGACCAGCCTCATCTCATCACAACGTGCAGTGGAGGACTATGACGAGGAGGAGGAGGATGAAGACATGGAGCAACTCCTCACAAAACGCTAGCGGCATAGGTCAGGAATCAGTGGACAACCAAGGCGTACGGCCGAGAGGGGCACAAGTCCAATCCGCCAGAGGTAGTGGAACAGTCTTTACGATGTGGGACAGTTTTCTCAGCCCCTCACGTACCACAGCCCCTGAGGTGCGGGGTAGTGCCACAAGAAATGCTAAGTTTGGCCAGATGCTGAAGGAGTACCTTGCAGATCGAACAACTGTACTGCGAGATTCCTCTGTGCCTTACAAATATTGGGTCTCCAAGCTGGACACGTGGCATGAATTGGCTCTCTACGCCTTGGAAGTCCTGGCTTGCCCTGCCGCTAGCGTTTTGTCCGAGCGTGTTTTCAGTGCCGCAGGTGGAATCATTACTGATAAACGCACCCGCCTGTCAACTGAAAATGCTGACAGGCTGACTCTGATCAAGATGAACAAGGGTTGGATTGGGCCAGACTTCACCACACCACCAACAAATGACAACTGAATTTAAATTTTGTTATGGGAATTTGCCATGTACCTCCACTCACCCATGGGTACACACTTCTGGACTTCCGAGTGTCCAAGTGTGGGATCAGTAATGTCCGTGGACGTGTACTCGGCCTGGTGGTAGGAAGGGGGATCAGGTTGGGAAATGCGCGGTGCAGTATCACGGCTACTGACACTTGACCGTGTGGAAGACAGGGTGTTGGTGGAGGTGCCAATCTGACTTGAAGCATTATCCGCAATCCAAGTAACAACCTGTTGACACAGGCGTTGGTTCAAGAGCGGTGTACTGGAGCGGGCCCCAAGAATTTGGGACAGGACGTGTGAGCGAGTAGATGTGCCCCTTTGTTGTTGCGAAATTAGTGCTTGCACACGACCTCGGCCTCTGCCTGCACCACCATCACGTTCACTTCCTTGTTCCTTGCCAACGCCCTTGCGCATTTTGCTTGTATACAGCGACAACAGTCTGGTGACTGTAATTGTGACAGGAGATTAGGATTTTAGTCCCTAATCTGTATCAAGGTAGTAAGTACAACAGTCTGGTGACTGTAATGGTGTCAGGAGAGGATTTTAGTCCCTAACCTGTATTAAGGTAGTAAGTACAACAGTCTGGTGACTGTAATGGTGTCAGGAGAGGATTTTAGTCCCTAACCTGTATCAAGGTAGTAAGTACAACTGTCTGGTGACTGTAATGGTGTCAGGAGAGGATTTTAGTCCCTAACCTGTATCAAGGTAGTAAGTACAACAGTCTGGTGACTGTAATGGTTTCAGGAGAGGATTTTAGTCCCTAACCTGTATCAAGGTAGTAAGTACAACAGTCTGGTGACTGTAATGGTGTCAGGAGAGGATTTTAGTCCCTAACCTGTATTAAGGTAGTCAGTACAACAGTCTGGTGACTGTAATGGTTTCAGGAGAGAAGGATTTTAGTCCCTAACCTGTATCAAGGTAGTAAGTACAACAGTCTGGTGACTGTAATGGTGTCAGGAGAGGATTTTAGTCCCTAACCTGTATCAAGGTAGTAAGTACAACAGTCTGGTGACTGTAATGGTGTCAGGAGAGGATTTTAGTCCTTAACCTGTATCAAGGTAGTAAGTACAACAGTCTGGTGACTGTAATGGTTTCAGGAGAGAAGGATTTTAGTCCCTAACCTGTATCAAGGTAGTAAGTACAACAGTCTGGTGACTGTAATGGTTTTAGGAGAGAAGGATTTTAGTCCCTAACCTGTATCAAGGTAGTAAGTACAACAGTCTGGTGACTGTAATGGTGTCAGGAGAGGATTTTAGTCCCTAACCTGTATCAAGGTAGTAAGTACAACAGTCTGGTGACTGTAATGGTGTCAGGAGAGGATTTTAGTCCCTAACCTGTATTAAGGTAGTAAGTACAACAGTCTGGTGACTGTAATGGTGTCAGGAGAGGATTTTAATCCCTAACCTGTATCAAGGTAGTAAGTACAACAGTCTGGTGACTGTAATGGTTTCAGGAGAGGATTTTAGTCCCTAACCTGTATCAAGGTAGTAAGTACAACAGTCTGGTGACTGTAATGGTTTCAGGAGAGAAGGATTTTAGTCCCTAACCTGTATCAAGGTAGTAAGTACAACAGTCTGGTGACTGTAATGGTGTCAGGAGAGGATTTTAGTCCCTAACCTGTATCAAGGTAGTAAGTACAACAGTCTGGTGACTGTAATGGTGTCAGGAGAGGATTTTAGTCCTTAACCTGTATCAAGGTAGTAAGTACAACAGTCTGGTGACTGTAATGGTATCAGGAGAGGATTTTAGTCCCTAACCTGTATCAAGGTAGTAAGTACAACAGTCTGGTGACTGTAATGGTGTCAGGAGAGGATTTTAGTCCCTAACCTGTATTAAGGTAGTAAGTACAACAGTCTGGTGACTGATATATCAATATCTCATAAAATGTCCAACCTGAATACAGCATGTAATCAAAAAGTCCCGAAAGACACAAAGGCGGATATAAATAATTCACAATTTTTATTTAGGGAATACCTGACAACAAGTTATATTCCATATACAATTACATAAATAAAAGAAGGGGGGGAAGACATATGATGATCAGCAAAAAGTGAGCTTCTGGATACTTTTACAATAGCAAATTTTTATATATCTAGAAGCAGTCTCTGGCGGTACAGATAAGGGGTAGGCCGTGTGACTGTATGGTGGTTATGCAGTTACTGGATAGTATCACTAATATGGACTATTTGGTCATATATCCTGAATTATCAGATTTTTAAGATCAATAGTGGAGTAACATCCATTTATTTGTGGTATGCCAAGATCTGGGCTTTTCTCACAAGATCAGAACTATTACAGGCATCCAACCACAAGGCAGGATCCAATCTCTCAATATAGACCCATTTAACATCAGAAATGACAATTTTAAGTCCATCAGTGCATCAGTGGATCAGCACAATCCTATCAAAGACACTCTGTGTTCCTGTGTCATGATATTATACATCTTGCTCAATAGGGCTATAGTGGATTAGATAACCTGTATGTGGGTGTCCGGCTCACGCCAATCCACCACTACTAGTTCCAACCATTAGTACCTAACACAGCTTTTAACGATGCAGCATTACTATCACAACAACAGAGACACAGTGTGCAGATTAAATTGAGCGGCCGTACACCGTGCACAATATCAATGACATTCCATCACTACATACCTCCGTAGATGTTACCTCAGTCACACACAGGCCGCCCCTGGACCCCTACGCGTTTCGTCCTCAGACTTCCTCAGGGGGTGGTGTACACCACCCCCTGAGGAAGTCTGAGGACGAAACGCGTAGGGGTCCAGGGGCGGCCTGTGTGTGACTGAGGTAACATCTACGGAGGTATGTAGTGATGGAATGTCATTGATATTGTGCACGGTGTACGGCCGCTCAATTTAATCTGCACACTGTGTCTCTGTTGTTGTGATAGTAATGCTGCATCGTTAAAAGCTGTGTTAGGTACTAATGGTTGGAACTAGTAGTGGTGGATTGGCGTGAGCCGGACACCCACATACAGGTTATCTAATCCACTATAGCCCTATTGAGCAAGATGTATAATATCATGACACAGGAACACAGAGTGTCTTTGATAGGATTGTGCTGATCCACTGATGCACTGATGGACTTAAAATTGTCATTTCTGATGTTAAATGGGTCTATATTGAGAGATTGGATCCTGCCTTGTGGTTGGATGCCTGTAATAGTTCTGATCTTGTGAGAAAAGCCCAGATCTTGGCATACCACAAATAAATGGATGTTACTCCACTATTGATCTTAAAAATCTGATAATTCAGGATATATGACCAAATAGTCCATATTAGTGATACTATCCAGTAACTGCATAACCACCATACAGTCACACGGCCTACCCCTTATCTGTACCGCCAGAGACTGCTTCTAGATATATAAAAATTTGCTATTGTAAAAGTATCCAGAAGCTCACTTTTTGCTGATCATCATATGTCTTCCCCCCTTCTTTTATTTATGTAATTGTATATGGAATATAACTTGTTGTCAGGTATTCCCTAAATAAAAATTGTGAATTATTTATATCCGCCTTTGTGTCTTTCGGGACTTTTTGATTACAGTCTGGTGACTGTAATGGTGTCAGGAGAGGATTTTAGTCCCTAACCTGTATTAAGGTAGTAAGTACAACAGTCTGGTGACTGTAATGGTTTCAGGAGAGAAGGATTTTAGTCCCTAACCTGTATCAAGGTAGTAAGTACAACAGTCTGGTGACTGTAATGGTGTCCGGAGAGGATTTTAGTCCCTAACCTGTATCAAGGTAGTAAGTACAACAGTCTGGTGACTGTAATGGTTTCAGGACAGGATTTTAGTCCCTAACCTGTATTAAGGTAGTAAGTACAACAGTCTGGTGACTGTAATGGTTTCAGGAGAGAAGGATTTTAGTCCCTAACCTGTATCAAGGTAGTAAGTACAACAGTCTGGTGACTGTAATGGTGTCAGGAGAGGATTTTAGTCCCTAACCTGTATTAAGGTAGTAAGTACAACAGTCTGGTGACTGTAATGGTTTCAGGAGAGAAGGATTTTAGTCCCTAACCTGTATCAAGGTAGTAAGTACAACAGTCTGGTGACTGTAATGGTGTCAGGAGAGGATTTTAGTTCCTAACCTGTATTAAGGTAGTAAGTACAACAGTCTGGTGACTCTAATGGTCACAGAAAAGCGTGGGTTCCGATCTGTATCACCCTGCCTATATCCTCCTAGATTATTCCTGAGAAGGACTGTTCTGGTCACTGGAAAGCTTGGACTCCGATCTGGATCACCCTGCCTATATCCTCCTAGATTAGTCCTGAGAAGGACTGTTGTGGTCAGCAGCAGTTTGCAGCCCTGCTCCGGATCTACCTATAAGGGCCGCAAATCTGTCCCTAAGCAGCAGCAGACACTCTCCCTACACTGACTGTCTGGATGGCTGTATGCCGAGCACAGCGCGCCGGGAGTTATAAAGGCTCGGTCACGCTGTGCAGGGCGGCCAATCACTGCTATGCCACAACTAACAGGGCTGTGGCATTGCAGTGGTCTGCCAGCCAATCCCTGCACGTGGGCTGGCTCTCAAAAGAGCGCCAACATGCAGAGATGACGACCACGAGCACAGCACGAGTATCGCGGAGATTACTCGGTGCTCGCCGAGTAGCCCGAGTACAGTGATACTCATGCGAGTACCGAGTAGTGGCGAGCATGCTTGCTCATCACTACCACTGACAGCTTCCCTGCCACCTGACAGCGAGATCCTCCGCTCCCCCCACCGCCTTCCCACCCTGTGCTAACTTAGGATCGGGTGGGGAGGCTGCTGGGGGAGCGGAGGATCCTGCTGTCAGGCAGCCAGGGAGCGCAGAACCCACCGGTACAATCCGGTTTGAAAACCGGAGTGAAAACCGGGTTGCCCCGGTCCGCTGCAATCCGGCTCCACAGAGCCCCATGTTATGGGGCGCCGGATTGCTCCAGACCGGGGCAATCCTGGAGAATCCGGTTTTCAATCCAGTTTTCAAAACTGGATTCTCCCGGATTGCCCCGGTCAGGTGCAATCCGGCTCCATAGAGCCCCATGTCACCAGACAGGGGCAATCCGGTTTTCAAACCGGTCTTCTCTTTTTTATGCCTACCCGCCTGGATTTTCAAATGAACAGCTGACTCAGGTCAGCTGTTCATTTGAAGTAGCAGTGCTGGCAGGGTTCATGTGAGTTCATGCTTGCCTGCATGAATTCACATGAACTTTCCCATGGGTGCACATCTCTGCTACATCTCTGGTGGAGGTTCTCTACCAGAGATGTAGCAGAGCTAAAGAAGAACCCTGGATTGGACTACGTCGGACGGAAGAGGATTTTTTTTTAAATAAAGATGGAGTCCCTAGGTGTGGTTTTAAAAATAAAATATTTTTTCTTGGTTTATTTAAACAATTTAATGGAAATTCATGGGGGGCATGTCTAATATTGGCGTGACCCCATGAATTTTGGGCTTAGGGCCAGCTGATAACAAAAAGCTGGCCCTAACCCCTTTATTACCCAGTGAGCCACCGCACCAGGGCCCTGGAAGAGTTGGGTTCAGCGCCAGAACATGGCGCTTCAATGAACGCGCCATTTTCTGGAGCGGCTGCGGGCTGACATTCGCAGCAGGGGTGCCCAGAAGGCTTGGGCCTCCCTGCGCTGCGGATTCCAGCCCCCAGCTGCCTAGCTGGACCTGGCTGGACATAGAAATCGCGCAGAGCCTCACGCATTTTTTTTTTTATTATTTCTTGAAATTCATGAAATAATAAAAAATAAGGGCTTCCCGATATTTCTGTGTCCAGGCAGGTCCAAATAGTCAGCTGGGGGTTGGGGGCAGCCTGTTGCCGCCTGCTGGATCCGGCTGGCATACAAAAAGACGGCGAAGCCAACATCAAAATTTTTCTGAAAAATCCATTAAACAATCCTATAAAAATGGACTGCATCTTTATTAACTCATTGACCATGGTCGAGGGATTAATAAAGATTCAGTCCCTTTCATTCATATTGTTTTTTTGATTTTTCAGGAAAAAATTTGCCGTGAGCTTCACCATATTTTTGTATCCAGCCGGATACAGCAGGCAGCGATGGGCTGTCACCAACCCCCAGGTGTCTATTTGTACCTGGCCGGACACAACAATATAGGGCACCCCCCGCTGCGAATGGCAGCCCACAGCCGCCCCAGAAAATGGCGCATTCATTGAAGCACCATGTTCTGGCACTGAACTCGACTCTCCCAGGGCCCTGGTGCGGTGGCTCACTGGGTAATAAAGGGGTTAGGGCCAGCTTTGTATTATCAGCTGGCCCTAAGCCTGAAAGTCATGACGGTCACGCCAATAGTAGACATTACCGCCATGAATTTCTAGTAAATTATGTAAAAAAAACACAACACAGACAAAAAATGTTTTTATTAGAAATAAAACAAAAAAGCCATTTAGTGACTCCATCTTTATTTAAAAAAAATCCTCTTCCGTCTGACGTAGTCCATAAACGCAATCTCAGCACTGCTACATCGCTCTGCATAGACACACACGTCTATGCAGAGTGATTGCAGGCTGAGAAATGACAATCTCAGCACTGCTACATCGCTCTGCATAGACACACATGTCTATGCAGAGTGATTGCAGGCTGAGAAATGACAACAGTCAGGATTCAACTCAGGTCATAGCTCAGGCTATGACCACGGGTGGACCCTGCTGTCAGAGCCATACTGCTGCTGCCGGATGCCGGAGATTACCGACCGCCGGCAGAGCAATGAATAAACCGGAAGTCATTAACTTCCGGTTTATTCACTGCTCTGCCGGCAGTCAGCAATCTCCGGCGGCCGGTGGCAGAGTTCGGCTTTGACAGCAGGGTTCGAACCTGAGGTGAACCCTGACAGCAGGCTATGACCTGAGGTGAACCCTGACTGTCATAGTCACTTGTCAGGCTGCAATCACTCTGCATAGACGTGTGTGTCTATGCAGAGTGATGTAGCAGTGTTGAAATTGCGTTTTGGGACTACGGCGGACGGAAGAGGATTTTTTAATAATTAAAGACGGAGTCTAAGTGTCTTTTTTGTTTTATTTCTAATAAAATATTTTTTCTATGTGTTGTGTTTTTTTTTAAAATTCACTAGAAATTCATGGCGGTAATGTCTACTATTGGCATGACTGCCATGAATTTCGGGCTTAGGGCCAGCTGAAAATACAAAGCTGGCCCTAACCCCTTTATTACCCAGTGAGCCACCGCACCAGGGCCCTGGAAGAGTCAGGTTCAGCGCCAGAATATGGCGCTTCAATGAACGCGCCATTTTCTGGGGTGGCTGCGAGCTGCCATTCGCAGCGGAGGGGTGCCCAGAAAGCTTGGGCCTCCCAGCGCTGCGGATTCCAGCCCCCAGCTGCGTAGCTGTACCTGGCTGGACATAGAAATAGCGCGGAGCCCCACACATTTTTTTTTAGTATTTCATGAAATACCGTATATACTCGTGTATAAGCCGACCCGTGTATAAGCCGACCCCCCTACTTTTGCCCCAAAAATCTGGAAAAACCTATTGACTCGTGTATAAGCCGAGGGTGAACCCCAGCACAGGTATACAGCCCCCAGCAGTGTGGTATACAGGCCCCCCCCCCCAGTGGTATACAGGCCTCCCCAGTGGTAGTATACAGCAGCCCTAGTGGTAGTATACAGCAGCCCCAATGGTAGTATATAGCATCCCCAGCAGCCCCAGTGGTAGTATACAGCAGCCGCAGTGGTAGTATATAGCAGCCCCAGCAGTAGTATACAGCAGCCCCAGTGGTAGTATATAGCAGCCCCAGTGGTAGTATATAGCAGCCCCAGCAGCCCCAGTGGTAGTATACAGCAGCCCCAGTGGTAGTATATAGCAGCCCCAGTGGTAGTATACAGCAGCCCCAGTGGTAGTATATAGCAGCCCCAGTGGTAGTATATAGCAGCCCCAGCAGCCCCAGTGGTAGTACACAGCAGCCCCAGTGGTAGTATACAGCAGCCCCAGTGGTAGTATATAGCAGCCCCAGTGGTAGTATATAGCAGCCCCAGTGGTAGTATATAGCAGCCCCAGTGGTAGTATATAGCAGCCCCAGTGGTAGTATATAGCAGCCCCAGTGGTAGTATACAGGAGCCCCAGCAGCCCCAGTGGTAGTATACAGGAGCCCCAGCAGCCCCAGTGGTATATACAGCAGCCCCAGTGGTATATACAGCAGCCCCAGTGGTATACAGGCCTCAGCAGTATATACAGCAGCCCCCAGGGGTTATACAGCACCCCCCAGGGGTTATACAGCACCCCCCAGGGGTTATACAGCAGCCCCCTGGGGGTACCCAGCAGCCCCCAGGGGGTACCCAGCAGCCCCCTGGGGGTACCAACAGCCTCCAGGGGGTACCCAGCAGCTCCCTGGGGGTACCAACAGCCCCCTGGGGGTACTAACAGCCCCCAGGGGGTACCCAGCAGCCCCCTGGGGGTACCAACAGCCCCCAGGGGGTACCCAGCAGCCCCCTGGGGGTACCAACATCCCCCTGGGGGTACCAACAGCCCCCAGGGGGTACGCAGCAGCCCCCTGGGGGTACCAACAGCCCCCTGGGGGTACCAACAGCCCCCAGGGGGTACCCAGCAGCCCCCAGGGGGTACCCAGCAGCCCCCTGGGAGTACCAACAGCCCCCTGGGGGTAGCAACAGCCCCCAGAGGGTACCCAGCAGCCCCCTGGGGGTACCAACAGCCCCCAGGGGGTACCAACAGCCCCCACAAGCTGGCACTGTCCCCCCTTGTAAGGGCCCCCCCCCCCCGGTGCTTATACATTACCATTCCGGTTTTCTGATCAGCGCGGCTCCTCCGTGCTGCGTCTTCATCCTCCCGCGCTGGCTGCATCCGGGTTCTCCAGCGGTCGCGCGATGACGTCACATCGCTGCGACAGCCGGAGATCACGGATGGAGCCAGCGCGGGAGGATGAAGAAGCACCGAGGAGCGGCGCCGATCAGAACACCGGGATGGTAATGTATAAGCACCGGGGGGGGGCCCTTACAAGGGGGGACAGTGCCAGCTTTTGGGGGGGCTATATGAACTGCATCCCCCTGCCGCTGATTGACAGGGGGATGCAGTGCATATTTAATGAGCGGCCCCACGTGACGGGGCCGCTCATACAGCAGCCCCCCCCCCCCGCCTCCTCCAGCCTCCACAGCCCCCGGACACAGCCCCCACCACACGGGTCTACCGTATAGACCCGTGTATAAGCCGAAGGGGGGACTTTTCAGCCCAAATTTTGGGCTGAAAAACTCGGCTTATACACGAGTATATACGGTACTTGAGTCCGGCCAGGTGCAAATAGGCACCTGGGAGTTGGTGGCAGCCCGTCGCTGCCTGCTGTATCTGGCTGGATACAAAAATACGGCGAAAATACGTCAATTTTTTTCCTGAAAAATCAAAAAAACAATATGAATGAAAGGGACTGCATCTTTATTAACCCCTCGACCATGGTTGAAGGGTTAATAAAGATGCAATCCCTTTTTATAGGATGGTTTAATGGATTTTTCGGAAAAAATTTGACGTGGGCTTCGCCGTCTTTTTGTATGCCAGCCGGATACAGCAGGCAGCAACGGGCTGCCCCCAACCCCCAGCTGACTATTTGGACCTGCCTGGACACAGAAATATCGGGAAGCCCTTATTTTGTATTATTTCATGAATTTCATGAAATAATAGAAGAAAAAAATGCGTGAGGATCTGTACGATTTCTATGTCCAGCCAGGTCCAGCTAGGCAGCTGGGCGCTGGAATCCGCAGCGCAGGGAGGCCCAAGCCTTCTGGGCACCCCCCGCTGTGAATGGCAGCCCGCAGCCACCCCAGAAAATGGCGCGTTCATTGAAGCGCCATGTTCTGGTGCTGAACCCAACTCTTCCAGGGCCCTGGTGCGGTGGCTCACTGGGTAATAAAGGGGTTAGGGCCAGCTTTTTGTTATCAGCTGGCCCTAAGCCCGAAATTCATGGGGTCACGCCATTATTAGACATGACCGCCATGAATTTCTATTAAATTGTTTACATAAAAACACAACACAGAGAAAAAATATTTTTATTTGAAAAACAAAAAACAAAAACACACTTAGGGACTCCATCTTTATTTTAAAAAAATCCTCTTCCGTCCAACGTAGTCCAATCCAGGGTTCTTCTTTAGCTCTGCTACATCTCTGGTAGAGAACCTCCACCAGAGATGTAGCAGAGCTGTGCACCCATGGGAAAGTTCATGTGAGTTCATGCAGGCGAGCATGAACTCACATGAACCCTGCCAGCACTGCTACTTCAAATTGAGTCAGCTGTTCATTTGAAAATCCAGGCGGGAAGGTCAAAAATAGAAATCTGGTTTGAAAACCGGATTGTCCCAGTCCAGAGCAATCCGGGACCATAGAGCCCCTGTTATGGGGTGCCGGATTGCACCGGACCGGTACAATCCGGGAGAATCCGGTTTTCAAACCGTTTTGGGTTCTGCGGTCCCCGGCTGCCTGACAGCAGGATCCTCTGCTACCCCCGCAGCCTCCCCACCCGATCCTAAGTTAGGATAGGGTGGGGAGGCGTTGGGGGAGTGGAGGATCCCACTGTTAGGCGGCGGGGAAGCGGCTGTCAGCATTGTTTAAAAGCCGGCGGCTTTTTACCGCTGACTTTTAAACAATGAAATGGGAATTGCAGGTTTTTCCTCTGATGCCAGACCTCTTTATAGGGTCCAGCAGCAGAGGAATTGCATTCCCTTGATTTACATTGGACTCGTTACTGTGCGAGTAATCGCTAGGATACTCGCAGAGTGACGAGTAGAGCGAGTACCCTACTATTCGGCGAGTACCGAGTAGTAACGAGTAGACTCGCTCATCCCTAGTGGTCCACGTTTCAAAAAACGCATGCCTGGTAATAAACATACAGGTCCGGACCTGTGTGTGAATGACTGTGTATGGGTGTCCGCTAATGCCATCAAGTGGACATGTGCTTCAAGAGCTCTGGGCTCTGTGTTTGTCGGTCCGTATCGGGTGAGGACATTGTTGACCCTTCTGCCACCCAGTTGGAGCTGCCCTCAGTACTTGGTACCCGTACTGTGTTTCACTGGTCATAGCTCCGGAGATGTGTTATGTCTCCTGTGCCTACGTTTACTGCTCCTTTACCTCACTGCATAGGTGGTGTAATTGAGGGACAAGGGGTTACGCAAGTGAATGCTGGTAGCTCGTGGCGTTCTTTCCGTAGGTGTTGGCCTGACTAATCTGCTCTCGAGGGTCCGGAGGCCCCTCGAAAGGGGGGGGTACTGTCACCATGGTCTCCCTTTCCTAGTGAGTCGGTAGACAGGGTAGAGGGTACTCGGATACTGGGACAGGGAGTTACTTCAGTATGGATCACGGCTTGTCAGTTTCCGGTTCCGTGCCCTGGACCCTCAGTGGTGGGGTGGGGGGTGATGATGATGGGGGATTTGTAACATGACGCCACCTGTGGTACCTGGTAATAGGGTTACCAGCGCTGCGGCCGGCCGCTGAGGTGATGGGAATGCAGCTTTGGTAGTACAGCTCCCCACAGGTGGAGCTTTACCTCAGGGCAACAGGGTGGATGAGGGGTGTAGTAGTATCGGTTCTGTTGTGAACACTGCAGGCGGCGGCAGTGAAGCAGGCACACACACGCAATAGTCTCTGTTTTGGTACCTTTTTAACCAAGTTATCGGTGCAGTTTGGGACGTCCACCTTGGAGAGTTGCGAGGCCTCCTCTATTAGTGTGTACGGTAATTGGGGTAAGTTCTGCCTGGAGCTGAACCTGCTGCTCTTTCTCCTTCTCCCTCTCAGGATGCTACTCCACAATCGACAATGAGGACCTTGCTGTGGGAATCCCTATTCTCCTCTTGGGCCCCTGGTCCTATGCTTGGTCAGGTTTGGTGTCTTGCTTTTGACTCACCGTTGCCGGATGCTCACATCTCAGGCGATGATTCCCTCATCACGGTTCCGCGTCTGAGGCTCTGGGGCCTGGTGGTCAGATGAAAAGGGGGATTAAAGGATGGGGATGATTCTTGTTTGTTGTGACGCCACCTGTGGGAGTCCGGTGAATGCACCGGCGCTGCTTGGGCCTCCGGGGGATGTGTGGCAGCTAGATGGGATGCTCCCCACAGGATGAGCAGGAGTCCCCAGGGCCAGGAGCTGTACTAGATGGAATACGGCAGCTCGGTTGTTCTGATGTACAAGGTTAATCACAGTTCTGAAGAAAGGCACGGACACCAGATTCCTCTGTAACGGGTCTTTACTGTAATGGTTGGTGTGGTACACGGTATACAGTCTTTAGGTAATGGACCGGGTGGTCTCAGCGATGGATGGTCTTAGTCCAGAGCTCCACGGTGTCCCTCCTTTTACTAACCGTTCTATTCTGGTTGCCGTTGTCTCCTTAGTGTGCCAGTTCGAGGTACAGGGAAGACCTCTTTAGGATTCCCTACCGAGGCGTCCCGCCGGCTGTATAGGGGCCTGTTTCCCTATGGTGGGTACCCCGCTGGCAAGACGGCTGATTCAGGGCTGTAGTGAGGCGCTCCTAAAAAGCTGCTCCATCACTCCGGTTTGCAAAACAGCGGTGGACATCTGTTTGCCTCGGAACCGGTGTATGGTGAGGTTGAGCACGGGCAAGTTTTAGCAAGTTGCCCGTGTTCCGGTCTGGGTCACCGCTTAATGGTGCCCTGCCGGTAAGTTACTTTTTTAGGGCTGCAAGGAACTGTGCAGATCCCTGCTCCCTCTTCCTTCTCTCTCCACCACTCACTACTCATACGTTACTGACTTCCCCCACACTACACCTTTCACTCCTCCCACCAGGACCTGATTGGCCCTCTACCTCTATTGTGTTGTGTGGTGTATGGAGCTGTGGGTTTAACCATTTAATCGCTGCGACGGAAGATATTACATCTTTAGTCAGGGATGCAATACCTTCCTGTGACGCACTCGTTGCGGGGCGCCACACTTTCTTTTACTTCAGGGGGACTAGATCCTTCTGGTTTGTCCGGGCTTTCTCTGCTACCTCTAGATTAATAGCAGTTTCGGACTGGTGTCCAGGTGGGCTAAAGGGATCTCCGATCTTCTTCTGTCTTCCTACCTCTTCCACTGGCCTCCGGCCCTCTCTCTAGGGCAGTGTTTTCCAACTCCAGTCCTCAAGGCACACCAACAGGTCATGTTTTCAGGATTTCCTTATCATTAGACAGATGATGGAATTATCCCCTGTGCAAGTGATTAAATTATCACCTATGCAATCCTAAGGAAATCCTGAAAACATGACCTGTTGGTGTGCCTTGAGGACTGGAGTTGGGAAACACTGCTCTAGGGTGCTGCACAGCTGGGTCATGTTTCCTGGTTCTGGGCCTGGCTTTTTTCCCAGCAACCAACTCCTTCCGCACTAACTGTTCTCTTCTCTGCAGACTGACTAACTCCTCCCCTCAGGCCTGGATCCTTATAGGGGATCTTGCTTAAGGTAGCAAGCAGCTCCCTGGGGGTACCAACAGCCCCCTGGGGGTACTAACAGCCCCCAGGGGGTACCCAGCAGCCCCCTGGGGGTACCAACAGCCCCCAGGGGGTACCCAGCAGCCCCCTGGGGGTACCAACATCCCCCTGGGGGTACCAACAGCCCCCAGGGGGTACGCAGCAGCCCCCTGGGGGTACCAACAGCCCCCTGGGGGTACCAACAGCCCCCAGGGGGTACCCAGCAGCCCCCAGGGGGTACCCAGCAGCCCCCTGGGAGTACCAACAGCCCCCTGGGGGTAGCAACAGCCCCCAGAGGGTACCCAGCAGCCCCCTGGGGGTACCAACAGCCCCCAGGGGGTACCAACAGCCCCCACAAGCTGGCACTGTCCCCCCTTGTAAGGGCCCCCCCCCCCCGGTGCTTATACATTACCATTCCGGTTTTCTGATCAGCGCGGCTCCTCCGTGCTGCGTCTTCATCCTCCCGCGCTGGCTGCATCCGGGTTCTCCAGCGGTCGCGCGATGACGTCACATCGCTGCGACAGCCGGAGATCACGGATGGAGCCAGCGCGGGAGGATGAAGAAGCACCGAGGAGCGGCGCCGATCAGAACACCGGGATGGTAATGTATAAGCACCGGGGGGGGGCCCTTACAAGGGGGGACAGTGCCAGCTTTTGGGGGGGCTATATGAACTGCATCCCCCTGCCGCTGATTGACAGGGGGATGCAGTGCATATTTAATGAGCGGCCCCACGTGACGGGGCCGCTCATACAGCAGCCCCCCCCCCCGCCTCCTCCAGCCTCCACAGCCCCGGACACAGCCCCCACCACACGGGTCTACCGTATAGACCCGTGTATAAGCCGAAGGGGGGACTTTTCAGCCCAAATTTTGGGCTGAAAAACTCGGCTTATACACGAGTATATACGGTACTTGAGTCCGGCCAGGTGCAAATAGGCACCTGGGAGTTGGTGGCAGCCCGTCGCTGCCTGCTGTATCTGGCTGGATACAAAAATACGGCGAAAATACGTCAATTTTTTTCCTGAAAAATCAAAAAAAACAATATGAATGAAAGGGACTGCATCTTTATTAACCCCTCGACCATGGTTGAAGGGTTAATAAAGATGCAATCCCTTTTTATAGGATGGTTTAATGGATTTTTCGGAAAAAATTTGACGTGGGCTTCGCCGTCTTTTTGTATGCCAGCCGGATACAGCAGGCAGCAACGGGCTGCCCCCAACCCCCAGCTGACTATTTGGACCTGCCTGGACACAGAAATATCGGGAAGCCCTTATTTTGTATTATTTCATGAATTTCATGAAATAATAGAAGAAAAAAATGCGTGAGGATCTGTACGATTTCTATGTCCAGCCAGGTCCAGCTAGGCAGCTGGGCGCTGGAATCCGCAGCGCAGGGAGGCCCAAGCCTTCTGGGCACCCCCCGCTGTGAATGGCAGCCCGCAGCCACCCCAGAAAATGGCGCGTTCATTGAAGCGCCATGTTCTGGTGCTGAACCCAACTCTTCCAGGGCCCTGGTGCGGTGGCTCACTGGGTAATAAAGGGGTTAGGGCCAGCTTTTTGTTATCAGCTGGCCCTAAGCCCGAAATTCATGGGGTCACGCCATTATTAGACATGACCGCCATGAATTTCTATTAAATTGTTTACATAAAAACACAACACAGAGAAAAAATATTTTTATTTGAAAAACAAAAAACAAAAACACACTTAGGGACTCCATCTTTATTTTAAAAAAATCCTCTTCCGTCCAACGTAGTCCAATCCAGGGTTCTTCTTTAGCTCTGCTACATCTCTGGTAGAGAACCTCCACCAGAGATGTAGCAGAGCTGTGCACCCATGGGAAAGTTCATGTGAGTTCATGCAGGCGAGCATGAACTCACATGAACCCTGCCAGCACTGCTACTTCAAATTGAGTCAGCTGTTCATTTGAAAATCCAGGCGGGAAGGTCAAAAATAGAAATCTGGTTTGAAAACCGGATTGTCCCAGTCCAGAGCAATCCGGGACCATAGAGCCCCTGTTATGGGGTGCCGGATTGCACCGGACCGGTACAATCCGGGAGAATCCGGTTTTCAAACCGTTTTGGGTTCTGCGGTCCCCGGCTGCCTGACAGCAGGATCCTCTGCTACCCCCGCAGCCTCCCCACCCGATCCTAAGTTAGGATAGGGTGGGGAGGCGTTGGGGGAGTGGAGGATCCCACTGTTAGGCGGCGGGGAAGCGGCTGTCAGCATTGTTTAAAAGCCGGCGGCTTTTTACCGCTGACTTTTAAACAATGAAATGGGGAATTGCAGGTTTTTCCTCTGATGCCAGACCTCTTTATAGGGTCCAGCAGCAGAGGAATTGCATTCCCTTGATTTACATTGGACTCGTTACTGTGCGAGTAATCGCTAGGATACTCGCAGAGTGACGAGTAGAGCGAGTACCCTACTATTCGGCGAGTACCGAGTAGTAACGAGTAGACTCGCTCATCCCTAGTGGTCCACGTTTCAAAAAACGCATGCCTGGTAATAAACATACAGGTCCGGACCTGTGTGTGAATGACTGTGTATGGGTGTCCGCTAATGCCATCAAGTGGACATGTGCTTCAAGAGCTCTGGGCTCTGTGTTTGTCGGTCCGTATCGGGTGAGGACATTGTTGACCCTTCTGCCACCCAGTTGGAGCTGCCCTCAGTACTTGGTACCCGTACTGTGTTTCACTGGTCATAGCTCCGGAGATGTGTTATGTCTCCTGTGCCTACGTTTACTGCTCCTTTACCTCACTGCATAGGTGGTGTAATTGAGGGACAAGGGGTTACGCAAGTGAATGCTGGTAGCTCGTGGCGTTCTTTCCGTAGGTGTTGGCCTGACTAATCTGCTCTCGAGGGTCCGGAGGCCCCTCGAAAGGGGGGGGTACTGTCACCATGGTCTCCCTTTCCTAGTGAGTCGGTAGACAGGGTAGAGGGTACTCGGATACTGGGACAGGGAGTTACTTCAGTATGGATCACGGCTTGTCAGTTTCCGGTTCCGTGCCCTGGACCCTCAGTGGTGGGGTGGGGGGTGATGATGATGGGGGATTTGTAACATGACGCCACCTGTGGTACCTGGTAATAGGGTTACCAGCGCTGCGGCCGGCCGCTGAGGTGATGGGAATGCAGCTTTGGTAGTACAGCTCCCCACAGGTGGAGCTTTACCTCAGGGCAACAGGGTGGATGAGGGGTGTAGTAGTATCGGTTCTGTTGTGAACACTGCAGGCGGCGGCAGTGAAGCAGGCACACACACGCAATAGTCTCTGTTTTGGTACCTTTTTAACCAAGTTATCGGTGCAGTTTGGGACGTCCACCTTGGAGAGTTGCGAGGCCTCCTCTATTAGTGTGTACGGTAATTGGGGTAAGTTCTGCCTGGAGCTGAACCTGCTGCTCTTTCTCCTTCTCCCTCTCAGGATGCTACTCCACAATCGACAATGAGGACCTTGCTGTGGGAATCCCTATTCTCCTCTTGGGCCCCTGGTCCTATGCTTGGTCAGGTTTGGTGTCTTGCTTTTGACTCACCGTTGCCGGATGCTCACATCTCAGGCGATGATTCCCTCATCACGGTTCCGCGTCTGAGGCTCTGGGGCCTGGTGGTCAGATGAAAAGGGGGATTAAAGGATGGGGATGATTCTTGTTTGTTGTGACGCCACCTGTGGGAGTCCGGTGAATGCACCGGCGCTGCTTGGGCCTCCGGGGGATGTGTGGCAGCTAGATGGGATGCTCCCCACAGGATGAGCAGGAGTCCCCAGGGCCAGGAGCTGTACTAGATGGAATACGGCAGCTCGGTTGTTCTGATGTACAAGGTTAATCACAGTTCTGAAGAAAGGCACGGACACCAGATTCCTCTGTAACGGGTCTTTACTGTAATGGTTGGTGTGGTACACGGTATACAGTCTTTAGGTAATGGACCGGGTGGTCTCAGCGATGGATGGTCTTAGTCCAGAGCTCCACGGTGTCCCTCCTTTTACTAACCGTTCTATTCTGGTTGCCGTTGTCTCCTTAGTGTGCCAGTTCGAGGTACAGGGAAGACCTCTTTAGGATTCCCTACCGAGGCGTCCCGCCGGCTGTATAGGGGCCTGTTTCCCTATGGTGGGTACCCCGCTGGCAAGACGGCTGATTCAGGGCTGTAGTGAGGCGCTCCTAAAAAGCTGCTCCATCACTCCGGTTTGCAAAACAGCGGTGGACATCTGTTTGCCTCGGAACCGGTGTATGGTGAGGTTGAGCACGGGCAAGTTTTAGCAAGTTGCCCGTGTTCCGGTCTGGGTCACCGCTTAATGGTGCCCTGCCGGTAAGTTACTTTTTTAGGGCTGCAAGGAACTGTGCAGATCCCTGCTCCCTCTTCCTTCTCTCTCCACCACTCACTACTCATACGTTACTGACTTCCCCCACACTACACCTTTCACTCCTCCCACCAGGACCTGATTGGCCCTCTACCTCTATTGTGTTGTGTGGTGTATGGAGCTGTGGGTTTAACCATTTAATCGCTGCGACGGAAGATATTACATCTTTAGTCAGGGATGCAATACCTTCCTGTGACGCACTCGTTGCGGGGCGCCACACTTTCTTTTACTTCAGGGGGACTAGATCCTTCTGGTTTGTCCGGGCTTTCTCTGCTACCTCTAGATTAATAGCAGTTTCGGACTGGTGTCCAGGTGGGCTAAAGGGATCTCCGATCTTCTTCTGTCTTCCTACCTCTTCCACTGGCCTCCGGCCCTCTCTCTAGGGCAGTGTTTTCCAACTCCAGTCCTCAAGGCACACCAACAGGTCATGTTTTCAGGATTTCCTTATCATTAGACAGATGATGGAATTATCCCTGTGCAAGTGATTAAATTATCACCTATGCAATCCTAAGGAAATCCTGAAAACATGACCTGTTGGTGTGCCTTGAGGACTGGAGTTGGGAAACACTGCTCTAGGGTGCTGCACAGCTGGGTCATGTTTCCTGGTTCTGGGCCTGGCTTTTTTCCCAGCAACCAACTCCTTCCGCACTAACTGTTCTCTTCTCTGCAGACTGACTAACTCCTCCCCTCAGGCCTGGATCCTTATAGGGGATCTTGCTTAAGGTAGCAAGTAGGGCTCCCCCCCCAGGTCTGGGGCAGAAGGTGGAATGTGTTGTATGCTGTGTGTGCCAAGGTGTACATCCCTCCCTGCATCGGTGGGTCCTGTGGCAATCCCCTGCAGGGGTGCCACACTAGGAGACTTGTGACTGCTTTGGACCTAAGTCTCATGTCTGAATTGAGACTTCATATTAAACATGTCCTTTTCCTTTGGCACTGGAGGAGTTAATGTTAGTCTCTGTTGCCAGCAAGCTAGCTGGGCCTTGTCCAGGTGTAGCCACTCTGTGATTACCTCTTCCTTTATAGGATCACAGGCTTCCAGCATGCTTTGCTGGAGATTGAACTTCATTTATGCTTACTCCAAGCGTGACACTTTGTTAACCCATATTCTTATAGCTTAGAACAGAAATGCCAGGGAGCCCATGCCAGGTGGACAGTGATCATGACAAAGCAGTGGGGTGGGGACTGGGAAGGGTTATTGATGCTTTTAAAATGGTGGATCATATACAGGTCATGAGAGGAGACCTGCAGGGTTCAGATTGTTGGGGAAAGAGTGGGCAGGAGTATGGAGGAGTATAAAGTGATAAGGCTATCAATTTAGGTGGCAACTCAAATCTGCCTTCCACTTAGGCTGGCTTCAGACTGCATGTCTGATCCGATCCGTAGCTGTCCGCTTGAGGCAGACAGCCGCGGACCGGATCAGCACACAGGACTGGGGACTATTGTGCCCTCCGATCCTGTGTGCAGCCGAACGCAGTTCCTGCTGCCGATAGGTGAGGACCGCGGGCGCCGCGGTCCTGACCTGTCAGCTGGTTCAGCTGCGTGCGGCTGCACACAGGATCGGAGGGCATAATAGCCCCCAGTCCTGTGTGCTGATCCGGTCCGCGGCTGTCTGCCTCAAGCGGACAGCTACGGATCGGATCAGACACGCAGTCTGAAGCCGGCCTTACCTGACCTCTTTCCAAATCAATCAATCAAAGAAGTTTACGTGTGCACAGGAATCAACCCTCAGAGTGAAATATGATTAGAGTAGAAATTCTGATTTATTTCCTTGTTACAGGGGTTTTGCCACATATTGACTTCAGTTCTGGAGTTCTGCTGTTGTTTAAAGAGCACCTGTAAGGCTGGCTTCACACTGCGGTCAGGTTCGATCCGGGGCTGTCAGGGGTGAACCTGACAGCCCCGGACCGGATCTGGACACAGAATCGGAGGGCAAATATGCTCTCCGTTCCGGTGTGCAGCCGGATGCTGCAGAGCTCAGCTGTCCCCTGCGAAGTGGTGCTGAACCGCTTCACAGGGGACAGCTCCCTGGTGCAGAAGTTCAGCGTAGCTCACGCTGAACTTCAGCCACAGGTGTCCGGTTCCCAGATCCTCTCGGATCCTCCCGGATCGGGGCAATCCAGCCCCATAGACTACCATGTTAGGGAGTGCCGGATTGCCCCGGATCCGGTAGGATCCGGGAAAATCCAGGAGGATCCGATTTGGGGTGATTTCTCTCCCTGGACACAAAAATGCGGCATGCTCTGATTTTGTGTCCGGGGGAAAAATCTGATTCCTCCCGGATTCTCCAGGACACATGGAAACCGGATGGCAGAGAGTTGCCATCCAACTCCATCCGGCCCCATAGGGCTGCATGGGGTGAAAATCGGACAGCCCCGGATCCGACCTGACTGCAGTGTGAAGCCAGCCTAAACCCCCTGGTACATGGCAAACTAAATGCAGCACTGAATGCAGCATGTCTGCTGCATTCAGGGAAGGGGTCCCCCATGGCTCTAGCCCCCCTGTAAGCTTTAAAAAAGACTTTAGAAACCTTAAAGTTAAGAGGTTGCCTGGGTGTGATCTTATTAAGAGGTCCTGGCTGCTGGCACAGTCCTCCCTGGCTCCTTGTGTATTCTGCCCCCTCTATGCGTCTGACTCGCTCTGGCGGGAGCCGTGGGGTACTCGGAACCGGGCCCTCTCGACGTCATCGGGGCTGTTGGATGTCACAGTTGTGTGACCCGGTCCATGGTCCCCTCGTCGGGCGATGAGCTAAAAAGGGGAAGTTTGAAAACGGGATGAAAATAAAAGTAAAATAAAAGAGTTTGTGTCATGACGCCACCCGTGGAAGGTGGCCGGTATAGCCGCTGCTGCTATCGGAACCTCTGGAGATGATGGGCGTAGCAGCTGTGATGGTTTGGCTCTCCACGGGAAGAGCAGTTCCCTAGGGCAACCGTAAAGTGTATAGAGGTGATTCGAGGGAATGGAAGGCCAGCAGTGCTGGGATGGCTTCTGGCGGGGATCAGGGACACTCTCAAGCAGGCTCCTGCTGTCTACTCGGTGATTCAGTCTACCTCTCCTCAGGCGCAGAATGAACAGTCTGACAATGCTGAATTTCAAGCCGGTTTACTTGGCTTGTCTCATCAGGTGTTTCAAGTTACAAGCCAGTACAGTGTCGGCTCTGGTAGTCTTTTAGCAGCCGGGATGGCTTGTCCGGTTCACCCCCTTTTTTGTTCCTTTCCGTGGGCCTCTCTTCTCAGCGCTGCCTATTTTCCACCCTCCTACATGCACCTCCGCACAAAAAGCTCCGATCCAGCAGCCACAGGTCTTTGTTGGGCAATCGACCAGGTCCCCTGGCCCTAGTACGGTGGCCTTCTCTTCCCTGCGCTGGTGGTTGGGTCATGGGACATAAAGACCCCGCGGCCTACCAGTTTCGTGGTTGGAGCGTGGAGCTTCCTTGCCCTTTCAGGGCCAGTCCCCTGGTTCCTGCCCCGTCCTTCAGCTTCCCAGCTAATTCGGGTGCACGGGTGGATTGCTCACTACTTGCACCTCTAGGACTCCTTCTGTCTCTCTACGGTCTGTAGCCCGGGACCCGGAACAAGCCTCATGATGGTACAGGCCGCCGTGTCCGTGTCAGCTCAGTCTCATGTCCTGATGGTTCTCCTTTCGACTCCGACTGATTGGTTGATGGACTCACTCCTCTCCTCCTGACTCCAGGGTTAACTAACTTTCTGTGGTGTTTCCTATTTGTTCCCTCTTTTCTGACTGTTTCCTGTGCTAACTTCTCACCCACCACCTGTCTCCTCCCGCCATCCCATAGCTGGGCTTAGAATCCCCGCCCTGGGACCAGGGTATGTTGGGTGTGTGTGTGGGTGACTGGACTTACCGATCCCGGTTGCTGCAACGTCTAGTGGCAACCGGACCGCAGGGGCGCCACATGTCTGCTGCCGCCTCCTCTTCTTCTGGGTCTGTCCTCCTCTTATGCTCCTGACATCACAAGGAGCAGGAGCAGAAGAGAAGGGCAGACCCAGAAGAAGAGAAGGTGGCGGCAGACATATAGAAGGGGCAGAACACACAACGAGAAGGCAGGGAGGATTGTGCCAGCAGAGAGGACCTCTTAATAAGATTCCACCCAGGTGTCCTTTTAACTGTAAGGTTTCTAAACTCTTTTTTTAAAGCTTACTGGGAGGCTAGTGACATGGTGGACCCCTTCCCTGAATGCAGCAGACATACTGCATTCAGTGCTGCATTTAGTTTGCCATGCACCAGGGGGGTGACAGGTCCTCTCTAAATCAAGTTTTTTTTTCCTTTGACTAAGTCAGGGTGAGATTGAAGCTGCAGTTGCTGAATATGCTGTGTGGCTCTGCAGTGGGGAGTGAGTTATAGCTCAGGTGGAGGTGAGGGGTGTGTCTGAGCTTTCTGCTCTCCATCTCCTCAGCCTTAAGTAGTTCTGCTTCTGTGGCGCCCCTGCATCCAGGAGGCCACAAAGGGAACTGCAGCCAGGCAGGTAGGACGACAGTTGCACATCAACACCCTCACTGCCCACACAACCCACGTACAGTAGAGGGCAGCATCCAGCCCGGAGCCTAGGAACTCTATGCAGGCGAGGGGTGGTGGGTTTAGAGAAGTGGGTTGGGCACACACGTAGTCAGGTGACTGACAGTAGAAATAGTGAAGGGGGTGGAGGAAGGAGTCAGTAGGCCCAGGGTGCCGAGCAGCAAAGACACAGACCAGCAGCAGGCTGAGGAGCACGGCACAGGCCGAGAGACAGCAGTAGGCCGAGTTAAGCTGAGAAGGAAAGAAGGAATCACACGTCCTGGCAAAGTGGGGTGTAAGGAGCACATAATCTGTACCGAGCCAGTGTGAGCCGGATGAGAGAGAAAGCCTATCCGGAGCCAGTACCCCCAGGAGTGTGAAGGGAAGAGAGGGACGGTGATACCCGGGCCCTAGAATTACAGCCGAGACGACAGACTGCAGGCGGAGTAGCCCTCCTATGACACTGGAAGACACAGTAGAGAGAGCCTGGTAGAGCCTCACACGGGAGGACTGCTGGAGGCTGGGCTGAGTAGAGTGTCGGCATCCCAGACAACCGACGGGGAACCACAGCTACACGTTAGGATCCCTACCCCAAAGGACAGGCAGCTCAGTGACAACCAGGAGGACCCACAGGGGCCCAAGTCACCGCCATACTGTCCGGAGACGCACACCAAGCGAATACAGAAACAGAGAGTTAACAGCCCGGAAAGGATACAGAGACAGAGTGAGGGGTTACAGAGAAAGAGACCTGGCTGCAGAGAGTAAAGGGAACCCGGAGGGGAAAGTGTGCCCGTGTATTGAGACTTGTTACCGACTGTAAGAACTGTGTTGAACTGTAACTGGAACTTGAGAACGTAAGAAGTAAACACGGTGAGACCTGTGGCGACCGGAAGTGACGCGATCGCAGCGTCACGTGACCGCGTCGCAGCGGTGACATTGCAGGCGCGAGAATTCAATCGTGCCCGCGCTGTGCAGGATGGAATGACGCCCATTAGGGCGTAATAGAGTGGCGAGACGGGGGTAGCACAGCAAAGGGGACCCGCCTACCCATCACAAACGCAGAGAGGAACGCCCCACTGTCATGAATTTTGTAAGTTTCCACACAACTTTATTCTAGTCATAAATGACTAAAAATGGTCAGACAGGGATAGCTTAGATAGTGGTGTAAGGCTGCAGGGACAGGTATTAACAGGTTAGGGACCTGATTTTGGGTGACAGGTTCCCTTTAAGGAGGATCCTCAGGTTTGGGCCTTCTTTCTGCTGACCGATTCTCCATCTATGTGGTCAGTGGACGAGTTTTTTGCAGCTCTTGCCCTGGTGTATGGTGCCCCTGATGCCGTCTACTTGGCTGAGTCTAAACTTCGTAAGCTCAGGCAGGGAGTGCGACCAGCTGAGGAGTATTGCTCTGAGTTCAGGAGATGGGCTACTGACATTCAATCGAATGACCCTGCCCTGAGGAGTCAGTTGTCACGCTTGGGAGGTAAGGGAATCAGGTAACAGGTAGGTGAATTGGGCAAAAGGGGTCAGGAGAGTCTAATCTGACCCTGATGCTGGGGTCCCGGGCTCACCCTGATCTCGGAGGTACCTCTGATGGTGAGGAGTTCCAAGCCGCCACCCTGTACCCTAAAACTCCTGATTAGCCCTAGGCTGACGGCCCCTACCTCCACCCACGGGTCAGGAATCACAGCTTCTCCCCAGGAAAGACTTTAGCCCAGCAACTAAGCATCAGCACAGCACCAAGACCTAGAGCACATAGCTATCAGCAGCACCTGACAGAGGAGAAGGAAGGCTATTTAAAGCCAGGGGGAGGGATTCCAGGTGAGTCACACACACTCCTGAATCAGCAATTGAACATAATAGTGACTGCAGTTCTGGAGCACACCACAGGAGGCAATGACCTTCACAACCATCAACCATGCAGCTCTTAAAGACAAACCACATACACAGCAGCATCCAACAATGTCAGCGCCATCTAAGCACGTGACATCAGTTCTGTCTGGGTTTTTCAGATCGGCTACAAGACTCCATGACTCAGTACGCTGCTACGGAGTCACTGGAGGCTGCAATGGCGCTTGCTATTAGGTTATACAGATGCCTGGGAGAGAGACCTGAACCAACCCTGCCCTTGGTGGCCATCCCTGCTACGGGTTGTACACATGTGGGTTCTGATGTACCTAAGTTGGAGAATGTGATTTCTCATACTAGCCCATCTGCAATTTGTCAGGTTGGGAGGCTTGGTTTCTTTTGTGGTGTAGCTGATCACTTTATTAGGGACTGTCCATACCTCGCTAACCTGTTTCTCAGTTGCTGACATCCCTTGAGGATAAGCACCTGAGTACTACTTGTCTGCTGTGTTGGTCAGACCTTCTCCTATGTCTCCAACGGAGGTGATTAAACACCTACTGGAGAACAAGGGTAAAATCCAGCCTACAGCTCAGATTGATGCTGAATAGAAAAAGGGAAATAATGGTCTGTGGAGCTCTTAGGAAACGGGAACAATGTTTAAAGGGGATAAACAAACCTTTTATTAGATTCTCTGAATGCCACAGCGTGTTTCGACAGCTGTGGTGCTGGTCTTCCTCAGGTGATACAGAGACCCAACATGAAAATAACATATTTAAAGGGTTTTGCATCAATGAAATGAATACACACATTAAGTAATTAACAAGTGCACCAATTAAAGTGCAAGGCGCAGAGAAGAGGTTAAAATTTAGTGAGTAAATAAAATGCAAAGTCATGAACAATTAATGCATATAAAAAGTAACATGATACAATCATAAATTGTAGCTAAAAACTGTAAATAAAAAATTGTCATAAACAAGAGTATAAAAGAATTTTTTTGAATATAAAAAATTACTAATGACCCTGTATATGTAATACCGTTACTGCCAGAAAAGGGGGGAGAAGGGAAGAGAATGGAGCGTCACAACTGTTAGTGGCTCGCAACATTCTCAATCATCAGATTCAAACCCTCTGGTCTTAGGGTGTCGAGCTTGAATATCCAGTAACTCGCTTCGCCATATTTTTGGTCCAGCCGGGTAGAACTAGGAAGCTGGGGGATGGAATACTCAGTGTTGGGAGGCCCAAGCTTTCTGGGCCTTCGCCGCTGTGAATTGCAGTCAGCAGCCACCCCACAAAATGGTGCATTCATAGAAGCGGTATCAATTTTCTTGATATGTGTAATGGTACGTAATTCTTTCAGAAGTAAATGCTGAAAGGTATCTAGGTGTGACCCTTTGTGATGCATTGGACAGGAATTAATCGAGGGGACCTTTAAAGGGACATGTAGAAAAATGGAGTCAAGGGAATTGTTATCATCAGTTGTTGTGACTATGGGATTACCCATTTTACGATTTTCTATTAAATAATGGCGTTGAATTGTAAGTTTCCTCGCAAGTTCTTTGACATCTAAATAAAGATCAAATCTGTTTAGTGGAGAGTTGGGGCAAAAAGAAAGCTCCCCTTTGAGGGGAGAAGTTTCATCATTATTTAGAGTATAATCTGATATATTAAAAATACTGTTATTAAATGAAGAGAGACCTTCAGATGTTAAAGGGGTGTCTATACCGTTTTTGTCCATTTTGTGAAGGGATCTGAAATTGGACCTGGATTGGGGGTTGGATTTTCTACCACTTCTACATCCCCATTTTCTCTTTTTCTTTTCGGGTGGTGTCCAGAGTAAGTTTTCCATCTTTTAAA
Source organism: Allobates femoralis (assembly GCA_033576535.1). Taxonomy (NCBI): domain Eukaryota; kingdom Metazoa; phylum Chordata; class Amphibia; order Anura; family Aromobatidae; genus Allobates; species Allobates femoralis. Next base: position 410,215,362 of record JARQOC010000003.1, read on the forward strand.
CAAGCAGTTTGTACTGCATCCGATGTCTTATTAATATTTTGTTGGTGTTGATTCATGTATTGTGGGTGTTAAAGTTATTAATAAAGAGAAGCTCAACAAAGGAGGAGGTCCAATTACCGAAGATGTTTGTTGATCAGTATTAACATTTAGTCCTATCTCGGAATTTATTGAACTGAATGAAGGATCGGGAAAAAGATCCAAACTACTACCTGATAGTGGGTTGTTCATTGTGTTACCCAGCTCTTTATTCCCAGGATCTTTAATGGGTGTTGGGGCTATTTCCACAGTGTCAGTAATAAGTGATGTAGAAAGGGGGGTGACATTATTTAATATCAGGGGGGACTATATCATTCTGAGTGAGTGTCACCTTGTATATAGTAAAAAGAAAAAGATTAGTGGAATTAGTAGTGGTATCAGTGTTTTGTGTGCATGAACCTATGGGTAGATTATTTACTCTGAAATCGAGGAGTAGAGTAATAAATAGCCTTAATAGGTGCCCTTTTGTTGATTGTCTTAATAAACTGAGGGTCTGCCACAGCAATCACAACCTCTGTCGATGTTTTAGGTTTACAGAATTGTGAAAGGGCTTTTTTATTATTATTCTGTTTATCAGTTAAATTCTGATGTGTTGGCTTAATTAAATTTAAGCCTTTCTGGAGGGTTTTTTTTGTTTTTCACAATATATCTTTTGTTTTTCTGTTTTTAAAAAATTAAGTGAACTATATGGAACCTCTGTAGTTGTTAGGTTAAGAACCATTGAAGTGGAAGTAGTGTGGGGTAATTGAACAAGGGGACATTATTATTATTATTATTATTATTATTATTATTTATAGAGCACCATTGATTCCATGGTGCTGTACATGAGAAAGTGTTACGTACAAACAAATTAAAAATACTAAAAATATTAAAATGAACAAACTAAGTGACAGACCGATACAGAGGGGAGAGAGAGGACCCTGCCCTTGCGGGCTTACATTCTACAGGGCAAAGGGGAGAGAGACAGTAGATTGGGTCTGCTTCAATCGTGGTGGAGCCCCGGGTTCGATGGTGGTGAAGCGCCGGGTCCGATGGTGGTGAAGCGCCAAGTCCAGTGGTGGTGGGGCACCAGGTCCATTGGTGGTGAGGTGGCATTGTGGTCATTGCAGGTTGTATTACTCAGCAGGATATATTTTCTCCCTTACAGGGGGTTTCACCCTCTCTATCGGGAAAATGGGTTTGAACAATTTTTTTACAGCCAAGGTGTTAAGAGGTTAAAACTCAACATTTAATCATAACGTACTTAAAAAGACTAGATTGTCTACACAAATACACACGTGCTCAAGTGTCATATCACAAATTAAACAAACCCCTCTATTTGTTCTAGGAGTTTGTAGATAGGTTATGGTGTTTAAACAACAAGGATTATGTTACCCCCGGTTCCAATCCACCTCCACCTAGTATACGTCAGCCTACAGATGTTTCAAGGTTGTTTCACATATATCTCCTTGATTAGGCTGACATATGTACCCCTGTATATGGGAAGTAAAAAGCCCCCCCCCCCCTTTATAAAGGAAGGATCTCACCGGCTTTCTTCCCCCAAGTCAGGGAGTTCTCTGAGTCTCTCTTCTCCAGGAGGTCCTTCTGCTAGTGACTGCCTGGTACTGGACTCACATTGACTTTCTTATATTACCACCATGCTCCACTCCCGACACGTTTCAGATCTAATGTCCTCATCAGGGGATATGTGGCTTGGTTCTCTGTGGGGTCCTATTCATAGGTCCCCCCTTATGATGGTATGTGTCCCTGTAAATGGGACATCAGATGTTAGTCTCATTGTATATGGCGCAAGGTGCATAGCACCGATAGCTACATGCATAGTCACAGCCCCCCGGGTGCTATTGCCCCCTGGGTACTTACCCAGCATAGTCCAGTTAGCTGTTTGTTGGAGCACACCGCCGCGGCCGCTCTGCCGCTCTTTATGACCGTGTTTTTCCGGTCACATGGTGTGCTCCGCCCCCGGAAGTGACGTTCACGTCATCCCACGACGTCACATCCGGTCCGGCGGTCGTGTGGATGAGACCCCACATGCCTAATACATATCATAACTCCATTCTAAAAGTAACCAGTCTGTAACTCACAGGGACCTTGAATATGATCATCCCCTAAAGGGTTAACCTTAATTATGCTCCTTAATATCATGACAGATTCGATCTAGTGAGAGAAATCTAAAGATATGCCATAATGATGTAACATTGTTCTAATGGGCAAAGAGGTGTTTCAACTGATTTGAAGCTACCATTTGTGGACTGTTTTGGATAAATGGGAGATATCTATATTCTCAAAGAATCTCCAAAAATGCGGGAGGCAGTATCTCCAACTGAGTATCTGCCCCTATAATGACCTCACTCCAAGGGGGAGTAACGAATCAGCCCTAGTTTACTCCCACTACTGAAAGGGAGCTAGGAGGGAGGCGTGGAATGCATGAGTGCGTTCCACACGACCGCCGGACCGGATGTGACGTCGCGGGATGACGCGAACGTCACTTCCGGGGGCGGAGCACACCATGTGACCGGAAAAACACGGTCATAAAGAGCGGCAGAGCGGCCGCGGCGGTGTGCTCCAACAAACAGCTAACTGGACTATGCTGGGTAAGTACCCAGGGGGCAATAGCACCCGGGGGGCTGTGACTATGCATGTAGCTATCGGTGCTATGCACCTTGCGCCATATACAATGAGACTAACATCTGATGTCCCATTTACAGGGACACATACCATCATAAGGGGGGACCTATGAATAGGACCCCACAGAGAACCAAGCCACATATCCCCTGATGAGGACATTAGATCCGAAACGCGTCGGAAGTGGAGCATGGTGGTAATATAAGAAAGTCAATGTGAGTCCAGTACCAGGCAGTCACTAGCAGAAGGACCTCCTGGAGAAGAGAGACTCAGAGAACTCCCTGACTTGGGGGAAGAAAGCCGGTGAGATCCTTCCTTTATAAAGGGGGGGGGGGCTTTTTACTTCCCATATACAGGGGTACATATGTCAGCCTAATCAAGGAGATATATGTGAAACAACCTTGAAACATCTGTAGGCTGATGTATACTAGGTGGAGGTGGATTGGAACCGGGGGTAACATAATCCTTGTTGTTTAAACACCATAACCTATCTACAAGCTCCTAGAACAAATAGAGGGTTTTTTTAAATTTGTGATATGACACTTGAGCACGTGTGTATTTGTGTAGACAATCTAGTCTTTTTAAGTACGTTATGATTAAATGTTGAGTTTTAACCTCTTAACACCTTGGCTGTAAAAACATTGCAGGTTGTAGGCTGTTCTGAAGAGATGGGTTTTTTAGGTTCCGCTTGAAGGTTCCGAGTGAGGAGGTGTGGCACCCCTGCGGGGGATTGCCAGAGGATCCACCGGTACACGGAGGGAGTTACACCTTGGTTTGCACATCATACCACTCCTTCCACCCCAGACCAGAAGGGGGAGCCCTACTGGCTGCTTTAAGTCAGTTCCCCTTTAAGAACAACCAGGCCTGAGGGGAGGAGTTAGTGAGTCTACAGTCTGCAGTGAGAGGGAAGAGAGAGGAGACGGAGGAGTTGGTCGCTGGGAAGGATCCAGGCCCAGGACCAGGGACCACTGACCGCTGTGCTCACCCTAGGGAAAGGGTTGGAGGCAAGTGGAGAAAGAAGGGAACTAAGAAAAGGGAACTGGTTACTACAGCCGTTTAGTACACCCGGACACCGGAGTCCGACGCTGCCAGCATTCAGAGCTACAGCAAAAGCCTGGAAGACTCAGGATGAGTTCAGCCCTGAGGAGAACAAAGTAAGAAGCGCTAAACTGACCAAGTATAGGACCAGGGGCCATAGGAGAAACAGGGACCCCGCAGAAGGACCTCATTGTCAGTTTAGAGCAAAGTCCAGAGAGGGAGAAGAAGCAGTGGGTTCAGGCTCAGGCAGGACTTACCCCACATCACAGAGCACAAAGACAGAGGAGGCCTCATAACTTTCCAAGGTGGAAGTCCCAAGTTGCATCGGGTACCTGGTTACTTCTCTGGACTGTACCTGTTACATTGTCACCAGTAAAAGGTACCAAAACAACAATCCCTGTGTGTCTGTGTGCCTATCTAATCGCCAAAATTCACCGCTGTGTCAGCAAAGACTTAACTACTACTCCCCTCATCCATCCCCGCTGCCCTGAGGTAAAGCTCCACCTGTGGGGAGCTGTACCACAGTCTGCTGCACCTACCATCACCTCAGCGGCCGGCTGCAGCACTGGTATACCCATTACCAGGTACCATAGGTGGCGTCACATTAACAATCCCCTTATTCCCCCACCGTTCCCCGCCATTGAGGGTCCAGGGCAGAGGACCGGGGATCGACCAGCCGTGATTCCCCATCAAAGCCGCCATCAGTCCCAATACCCGAGTACCCCATACCCTGTCGACCGCCTCAGAGGACAGTCGGACATTTTTGGGGTGTATAATTCCAGAGAATGGGTGATGATGGGGCAAAGTCTTGCAGGAAGTTAGATGAGGAACATACAAGTGTGGAGGAAAGAAGGAGGTCTTGGGAAGATCGAAGATTACGAGTTGGATGACATCGGGAGATTAGTTCAGAGATATATGGGGGGAACAGATTGTGGATGGCTTTGTAAGTCAATGTTAGTTTGAATTGGATACGCTGGGGAATTGGGAACCAGTGGAGGGATTTGCAGAGGGGAGAAGTGGAGGAATAGAGAAGAGAGAGGTGGATTAGTCGGGCAGCAGAGTTAAGGACAGATTGGAGAGGTGCAAGAGTGTTAGCAGGGAGGCAGCAGAGGAGGAGGTTGCAGTAGTCGAGACAGGAAATGATGAGTGCATGCACTAGTAGTTTAGTAGATTGAGGGTTGAGGAAGGGACGGATTGTGGAAATATTTTTGAGTTGGAGGCGGCAGGAGGTGGCAAGGGCTTGGATGTGCAGTTTGAAGGACAAGGCAGTGTCAAGGGTTACTTCGAGGCAGCGGACTTCAGGTACAGGGCAAAGTGTGATGTCATTTATTGTGATAGATAGGTCTGGTAAGGAAGGTGTGTGAGATGGAGGAAAGATGATGAGTTTGGTTTTGTCTACATTGAGTTTTAGGAAGCGAGAGGAGAAGGAGGATATGGCTGACAGACACTCTGGGATTCTGGACAGGAGAGGGTGACATCTGGGCAGAGAGGTAGATCGGAGTGTCATCAGCATGTACTGTAAGCCATGGGACTTTGAGTTGTCCCAGACCAAGGGTATAGATTGAAAAAAGGAGGGGGCCCAGGACAGAGCCTTGAGGGACCCCAACAGAGAGGGGATGGGGCGAGAAGGCCGTGTGGGAGTGGGAGACACTAAATGTGCGGTTGGAAAGGTAGGAGGAGATCCAGAAGAGGGCAATGTCAGTTATACCAATGTAAGAGAGAATCTGTAATAGGAAGCTGTGGTCGACTGGGTCGAATGCAGAGGACAGGTCAAGAAGGAGGAGGATGGAGAACTGTCTGTTAGCTTTGGCCGTAAGTAAGTCGTAATTTTGGTCAGGGCAGTTTCAGTGGAGTGGTGGACGTGGAAACCGGATTGAAGGTCGTCAAAGAGAGAGTTAGAATGGACGTGGGATGAGATTGCAGTGTGGACATGCTTTTCAATAAGTTTGGAAGCACATAGGAGCAGAGATATGGGCCGGTAGCTGGATGTTGAAGTGGGGTCAAGGGATGGCTTCATTAAGATAGGTGTAATTGTTGCATGTTTGAAAGCAGAAGGAAAAGTACCAGAAGTTAGTGATAGGTTGAAGACCTGGGTTATGGCTGGGATAAGTGTTGGGTAGGAAGTGGGATGGGGTCCAGTGCACAAGTGATGATGAGCAATCTGGAGAGGAGGTGTGCAAGTTCTCCTTCAGTGATGTAGTAGGGTTAGATGGAGTAAGGTTAGTGGAGGAGAGGAGTGGTCTAGTATACATGGGGGTTGTGGTGGTTGGGTAGCAAAGACTTGTCTGATCTGGACATGATGGAGTTGTGGATGTATTGATGGAGGTGTCCATCAGTTTATCCATTCCCACAGGTGACCCCCTATCACATAATAGTTTGATTACTTTTTTCTTTACAATATAATCTTTGTGTTTAGTCAGTTTAAGAATCAATTTTAGATCTAGTTTTTTATAGTTAAGAGAGAAAGAGTAGAAGTCAAGATTATTCCTCAGAAAGGGCATGTCCTCTAGTGCTTTCTCTGCTAACATGGACCGCTTTTTAATGAATAGATCCATCATGTCCATGGATCAACTTAATGAATATTCATCCCAGATTTTAGAAAATTCAACATCCTGTGGAAAGGATGATTTCTGAGAAAGTCTGAGGCCTTTGGGAACTAGGCCTTCTAATTTACACCGCTTAAGAAACATTGTATCAAGTTTGTTATTTCTATTTTACATTTGTTCTCATATTCTGAGAACAACTCAGATAGATGTTTTTTATCCAATTTGTTCAGATAATGAGGATCCGTTAGGTTCTGATTTGGTAGTGTGTTATTCAGGGCCGGCTCCAGGTTTCTGTGGGCCCCGGGCGAAAAAGTCTCAGTGGGCCCCCTTTAGTACATATCGCGGACTATAATTATATATATATATATCTATAGCATCACACTTACCGCAAGCCCCATAGACAATGCATGGGGCTTGCCGCAAATGTGAAGCAAGTGCAGCCGCTAGACAGAAAATGCGGCAGATGCAGGTTTTTTTTAACCGCAACTGCCACATTTTTAAAAAAACGCCTATGTGAAGGCAGGCTTACAGGAACAGTGACTGCCGAAACCAGCAAGAGCTGTTTCTGACAGTGAGTATATTACACGTTGTTAGGAGCGGGCTAAAATGCGTTTGCATTCCCTTGCGCTTTTTAAAAATACCCTTCAAATGCAAAATGTTGCATTTTTGTGCGTCTGAGGATGCTTGGTATATACACAAGCATCCTCAAGCGCACAAATAATGCAAGCAGCTCAATGGAGCCGCACTGCCATATGGGTGGCACCGCAGCTTAGCGGAGTGTCTGGCCGTCTGGATCTCTCTTTCTCCTCACCTTTCTTCTTGCCGCTTCGGTCTCCTCCGGTCGCTCTGCACATATCAGCACAGTGATGACTACATGCTGCCCCTCCATGCTGAGCTGCAGAATGCAGACAGCGGCAGAAGAGACTCTGGAGAAGAATGCTGCTGGCAAAGGTGGCTGAGACTATAGGAGCGAAATTCGCGGGGGGCTACCACTGGTACACATACCTCGTACACACGCGGCTCTGCTCCATACACCTCGTACGCACGCGGCTCCGCTCCATACACCTCATACACATGCGGTTCTGCTCCATACACCTCGTACACACGCGGCTCTGCTCCGTACACCTCATACACACGCGGTTCTGCTCTATACACCTCATACACACACGGCTTTGCTCCATACACCTCGTACGCACGCGGCTCTGCTCCATACACACATCGTACGCACGCGGCTCTGCTCCATACACCTCGTACGCACGCGGCTCAGCTCCATACACCTCATACACACGCGGTTCTGCTCCGTACACCTCGTACACACGCGGCTCTGCTCCATACACCTCATACACACGCGGCTTTGCTCCATACACCTCGTATGCACGCGGCTCTGCTCCATACACCTCGTACACACTCAGCTCTGTTCCATACACCTCGTACGCACGCGGCTCTGCTCCATACACCTTCGCGCCTCACTTCCTATTGAGATACATGGAGGACTTTGAGTTTCAAATTTAGCGCTGTAAGTGAGGCGCGAAGCTCATTGGTCGCTGTGTGCTGGTGCCGACCAATGAGAATAGCGCCTCACTTCCCATTGAGATACATGGAGGACTTTGAGTTTCAAATTTAGCGCTGTAAGTGAGGCGCGAAGCTCATTGGTCACTGTGTGCTGGTGCCGACCAATGAGAATAGCGCCTCACTTCCCATTGAGATACATGGAGGACTTTGAGTTCCAAATTTACCGCTGTAAGTGAGGCGCTATGCTCATTGGTCGGCGCCAGCACACAGCGACGTCGGGAAGCAAGCTCCTGTACATTATCAACCCTAAATCAGATAAGATATCTTTTTTTGGTTAACAGTATTATTACTGCGTATATTGTACTCATGACAGTAGCAACATTAACCCCTTACATTCCGTTTTTTCTGTAATTTCTATTACACAGTGTATAGTTGTAATGCCACTGCGAAATTAACCCATTATATACCAGTTCAGCATTAACTGCATATTTGGTAGTGTTTATAACTACTGCCACTGGTACATTAACCCCTTGAACACCATTTTGGATATAATTTACAGCGCTGAGTCTGTTGTGGGAGTGCCTGTGGGACATTAACTCCTTCAATAACATTTTTGATATCATTATAAGTTCCTACTCTGTTATAGTCCTGTTAGTCGGACATTAACTCTTTCTACACCTTCACTATATTGCTACCCTCACAGTTCTGCCTACATCGCCTACTTAGTCATATATCTGGTGTTTAAGTCTATTATTTAAAACTCTTAAAAAAATTATATACAGATTCTAGACTCCAGATTCTTTAGAATCGGGCTCACAGCTAGTTATATATAAATTCAATCGGGATAATCTTAGGGAGCTTCTTATTATGGAGGCTTTAGGAGCCCCTATAAATAGCACGCTACCAAATCAGAACCTAACGGATTGTCATTATCTGAACAGATCGGATAAAAAAACATCTATCTGAGTTGTTCTCAGAATATGAGAACAAATGTAAAATAGAAATAACAAATAAACTTGATGCAATGTTTCTTAAGCGGTATAAATTAGAAGGCGTAATTCCCAAAGGCCTCAGACTTCCTCAGAAATCATCCTTTCCACAGGATATTGAATTATCTAAAATCTGGGATGAATATTCATTAAGTTGATCCATGGGCATGATGGATCTACTCATTAAAAAGTGGTCCATGTTAGCAGAGAAAGCACTAGAGGACATGGCCTTTCTGAGGAATAACCTTGACCTCTAGTCTTTCTCTCTTGACTATAAAGAACTAGATCTAAAATTGACACTTCAACTGACTAAACATGAAGATCATATTGTAAAGAAAAAAGTAATCAAGCTATTACGCGATAGGGGTCACCTGTGGGAACGGATGAACAGATGGACACCTCCATCAATCCATACATAACTCCATCATGTCCCCTTGTTCAATTACTCCACATTACTTCCACTTCAATGGTTCCTAACTAGTGTTGAGCGAGCATGCTCGCCACTACTCGGTACTCGCACGAGTATCACTGTACTCGGGCGACTCGCCGAGCACCGAGTAATCTCGCGATACTCGTGCTGTGCTCGTGGTCGTCATCTCTCCATGTTGGCGCTCTTTTGAGAGCCAGCCCACGTGCAGGGATTGGCTGACAGACCACTGCAATGCCACAGCCCTGTAAGTTGTGGCATAGCAGTGATTGGCCGCCCTGCACAGCGTCACCGAGCCTTTATAACTCCCGGCGCGCTGTGCTCGGCACACAGCCATCCAGACAGTGAGTGTAGGGAGAGTGTCTGCTGCTGATTAGGGACAGATTTGCGGCCCTCATAGGTAGATCCGGATCAGGGCTGCAAACTGCTGCTGACCACAACAGTCCTTCTCAGGACTAATCTAGGAGGACATAGGCAGGGTGATCCAGATCGGAGTCCAAGATTTCCAGTGACCAGAACAGTCCTTCTCAGGACTAATCTAGGAGGATATAGGCAGGGTGATACAGATTGGAATCCAAGCTTTTCTGTGACCATTAGAGTCACCACACTCTTGTACTTAGTACCTTAATACAGGTTAGGGACTAAAATCCTCTCTTCAAACCATTACAGTCACCAGACAGGTGTACGTACTACCTTAATACAGGTTAGGGAACTAAAATCCTAACTCTTGTCATCAAAACAGTCACCACACTCTTGTACTTAGTACCTTAATACAGGTTAGGGACTAAAATCCTCTCTTCAAACCATTACAGTCACCAGACAGGTGTACGTACTACCTTAATACAGGTTAGGGAACTAAAATCCTAACTCTTGTCATCAAAACAGTCACCAGACAGGTGTACGTACTACCTTAATACAGGTTAGGGACTAAAATCCTCTCTTCAAACCATTACAGTCACCAGACAGGTGTACGTACTACCTTAATACAGGTTAGGGAACTAAAATCCTAACTCTTGTCATCAAAACAGTCACCAGACAGGTGTACGTACTACCTTAATACAGGTTAGGGACTAAAATCCTCTCTTCAAACCATTACAGTCACCAGACAGGTGTACGTACTACCTTAATACAGGTTAGGGAACTAAAATCCTAACTCTTGTCATCAAAACAGTCACCAGACAGGTGTACGTACTACCTTAATACAGGTTAGGGACTAAAATCCTCTTTTCAAACCATTACAGTCACCAGACAGGTGTACGTACTACCTTAATACAGGTTAGGGAACTAAAATCCTAACTCTTGTCATCTCAACAGTCACCACACTGTTGTACGTCATACCTTTCTACAGGTTAGGGAACTAAAATCCTAACTCTTGTCATCTCAACAGTCACCACACTGTTGTACGTCATACCTTTCTACAGGTTAGGGAACTAAAATCCTAACTCTTGTCATCTCAACAGTCACCACACTGTTGTACGTCATACGTTTCTACAGGTTAGGGAACTAAAATCCTAACTCTTGTCATCTCAACAGTCACCATACTGTTGTACGTCATACGTTTATACAGGTTAGGGAACTAAAATCCTAACTCTTGTCATCTCAACAGTCACCACACTGTTGTACGTCATACGTTTCTACAGGTTAGGGAACTAAAATCCTAACTCTTGTCATCTCAACAGTCACCACACTGTTGTACGTCATACGTTTCTACAGTTAGGGAACTAAAATCCTAACTCTTGTCATCTCAACAGTCACCACAACTGTTGTACGTCATACTTTCTACAGGTTAGGGAACTAAAATCCTAACTCTTGTCATCTCAACAGTCACCACACTGTTGTATGTCATACCTTTTACAGGTTAGGGAACTAAAATCCTAACTCTTGTCATCTCAACAGTCACCACACTGTTGTACGTCATACCTTTATACAGGTTAGGGAACTAAAATCCTAACTCTTGTCATCTCAACAGTCACCACACTGTTGTACGTCATACTTTCTACAGGTTAGGGAACTAAAATCCTAACTCTTGTCATCTCAACAGTCACCACACTGTTGTACGTCATACGTTTCTACAGGTTAGGGAACTAAAATCCTAACTCTTGTCATCTCAACAGTCACCACACTGTTGTACGATCATACGTTTCTACAGGTTAGGGAACTAAAATCCTAACTCTTGTCATCTCAACAGTCACCACACTGTTGTACGTCATACGTTTCTACAGGTTAGGGAACTAAAATCCTAACTCTTGTCATCTCAACAGTCACCACACTGTTGTATTCATACGTTTCTACAGGTTAGGGAACTAAAATCCTAACTCTTGTCATCTCAACAGTCACCACACTGTTGTACGTCATACCTTTTACAGTTAGGGAACTAAAATCCTAACTCTTGTCATCTCAACAGTCACCACACATGTTGTACATCATACGTTTCTACAGGTTAGGGAACTAAAATCCTAACTCTTGTCATCTCAACAGTCACCACACTGTTGTACGTCATACGTTTCTACAAGTTAGGGAACTAAAATCCTAACTCTTGTCATCTCAACAGTCACCACACACTGTTGTACGTCATACGTTTTCTACAGGTTAGGGAACTAAAATCCTAACTCTTGTCATCTCAACAGTCACCACACTGTTGTACGTCATAAGTTTCTACAGGTTAGGGAACTAAAAATCCTAACTCTTGTCATCTCAACAGTCACCACACTGTTGTACGTCATAAGTTTCTACAAGTTAGGGAACTAAAATCCTAACTCTTGTCATCTCAACAGTCACCACACTGTTGTACTCATATTTTCTACAAGTTAGGGAACTAAAATCCTAACTCTTGTCATCTCAACAGTCACCACACTGTTGTACGTCATACGTTTCTACAGTTAGGGAACTAAAATCCTAACTCTTGTCATCTCAACAGTCACCACATGTTGTACAGTCATACGTTTCTACAGGTTAGGGAACTAAAATCCTAACTCTTGTCATCTCAACAGTCACCACACTGTTGTACGTCATAAGTTTCTACAAGGTTAGGGAACTAAAATCCTAACTCTTGTCATCTCAACAGTCACCACACTGTTGTACATCATACTGTTTCTACAGTTAGGGAACTAAAATCCTAACTCTTGTCATCTCAACAGTCACCACACTGTTGTACGTCATAAGTTTCTACAAGTTAGGGAACTAAAATCCTAACTCTTGTCATCTCAACAGTCACCACACTGTTGTACGTCATAAGTTTCTACAAGTTAGGGAACTAAAATCCTAACTCTTGTCATCTCAACAGTCACCACACTGTTGTACGATCTAGTCTTCTACAAGTTAGGGAACTAAAATCCTAACTCTTGTCAATCTCAACAGTCACCACACTGTTGTACGTCATACCTTTATACAGTTAGGGAACTAAAATCCTAACCTTGTCATCTCAACAGTCACCACACTGTTGTACGTCATACTTTTAACAGGTTAGGGAACTAAAATCCTAACTCTTGTCATCTCAACAGTCACCACACTGTTGTACGTCATAAGTTTCTACAAGTTAGGGAACTAAAATCCTAACTCTTGTCATCTCAACAGTCACCACACTGTTGTACGTCATACGTTTCTACAGGTTAGGGAACTAAAATCCTAACTCTTGTCATCTCAACAGTCACCACACTGTGTTGTACTCATAGCCTTTATACAGTTAGGGAACTAAAATCCTAACTCTTGTCATCTCAACAGTCACCACACTGTTGTACGTCATACGTTTCTACAGTTAGGGAACTAAAATCCTAACTCTTGTCATCTCAACAGTCACCAGACAGGTGTACGTAGTACCTTAATACAGGTTAGGGACTAAAATCCTCTCTTGAAACCATTACAGTCACCAGACAGGTGTACGTACTACCTTAATACAGGTTAGGGAACTAAAATCCTAACTCCTGTCATCTCAACAGTCACCACACTGTTGTACATCATACCCTTTATACAGGTTAAGGAACTAAAATCCTAACTCTTGTCATCTCAACAGTCACCACACTGTTGTACGTCATAAGTTTCTACAAGTTAGGGAACTAAAATCCTAACTCTTGTCATCTCAACAGTCACCAGACAGGTGTACGTAGTACCTTAATACAGGTTAGGGACTAAAATCCTCTCTTGAAACCATTACAGTCACCAGACAGGTGTACGTACTACCTTAATACAGGTTAGGGAACTAAAATCCTAACTCTTGTCATCTCAACAGTCACCACACTGTTGTACGTCATACCCTTTATACAGGTTAGGGAACTAAAATCCTAACTCTTGTCATCTCAACAGTCACCACACTGTTGTACGTCATACGTTTCTACAGGTTAGGGAACTAAAATCCTAATCTCTTGTGATCTGAACAGTCACCAGACTGGTGTACGTCATACCTTGATACATGTTAGGGACTAAAATCCTCTCCTGTGACTGTTGTCGCTGTATACAAGCAAAATGCGCAAGGGCGTTGGCAAGGAACAAGGAGGTGAACGTGATGGTGGTGCAGGCAGAGGCCGAGGTCGTGTGCAAGTGTGGAGCCCCAAGGGACGTGGGGTACTCGGTACCGGACCGATCTGCTGCTGGGGATGTCACTGTGGCTTGGTCCGGACCGTGTCCCTGGCTCAGCACAATAAAAGGGGGATTATTTACAAAGGGATTTGTCACGGGTGACGCCACCCACTTGGTGCGGCCAGTAATGGGGGCCGCCGCTGCTGCAGAACCTCCGGGGGTGATGGAATGGCAGCGGGGATGGTATAGTTCTAGTGGGGAGAACTGTATCCCCCGGGGCAGTAAGGAGTTAAAGTCTGTTGGTCTGTGTGAGCACACTTACTTGGCAGGCTGCAGGGATCTCTCCTCAGGGCTGGAGCTGACAGGCTATGGCTCTGCAGGTTGAAGTCTTTCTGGTGCAAGCCTGTATGGGAGAGAGGGTCTGCAGATGGAAGCAGGCAGGAGACAATGCAGGGTTTCCAAAGCTTTACTTAGTTCTTTCAAGCAGTTTACAGGTCATCTGCAATTCTTTACAAGTTCTTAACACACGGGTGCATTCTCCCTCTCCGGGTTCCCCTTTCTCCTGCAGCCAGGCTCCTCTCTCCTTGTGACCCCTCACACGGTCTTTAAGTGTGCCTTTCCGGGCTATTACTCTCTCTCTCCGTCTTACACGGGTGTATGCGGACGCTGAACAGTATAGCGGTGACTCGGGCTTCTGTGAGTCCTAGTGTGTCACTGTGCTGCCTGTTCTTTGGGTTAGGAACTCCAGCTTGAAACTAAAGCTCCCCGTCGGTGAATCTGGGGATACCGGGTGAATCGTCGGTCCCCTTCAGAGCCGACACTCTGCTCTAGCCCAGCCTGCAACAGTCCTCCAGCGTGAGGCTCTGCCAGGCTCCTTCCTCTGTTTCCTTCAGATATCTAGGAGGGCTTCTCCACCTGCTGTTAGTAGCTTCGGCTGCTGTCCAGGGCACGGGTTGCACCGTCCCTTCTCTGTCTATCACACTCCTGGTGGTTTCAGCATCTTGGACGGGCTTTCCCCCCCATCTGGCTCGCATTGGCTCAGTACGGGTCTGCGCTCCTCAGCTTAGGCTCTTCCAGGACGTGCAATCACTCTCAACCTTTTCATCTCAGCACCATGGCTTACCCCTAGGTCTTTGCATCTCAGCTACTTCAGCCTACTGACTTCCTTTACTCCTCCCCCTCTCTATATACTGTCAGTCACCTGACCTTCTGGTGTGCCCAACCCACTCCTCATCCACCACTCCTCTGGTCTCATATAGTCTCTGACCTCAGAGCTGGATATAAACCCTTTCTATGCGTGGGGATGTGGGCTGTGAGGGTGTAGTGTTTACCATGTCCTAACTGCCTGGCTGCAGTTCCCTTCTGTGGCCACCTGTACGCAGGGGCGCCACATTCTCCCGGAGTTAAACAGCGCGTCCGCGCGCGACTCCACATTGGTTACCCTGAAAACATTTTTATATTATATAACAATAAACATTATGAATTCTTGGTTTCTTCCCTTCCGGGAGGCACGATTCTTGGAACGTTACATTAACTATAAAACATGAGTGCATGGGTATCTATACTCATCATTACCCTCTTTTCTGTAAAAGACATTATAAAACATTACTTTGTAGCAAAAGTATAAAATTCTCTCTTCTTTTCAAAAAGTGCTAAAACTTTCAAAAATTCTCAGAAAGTGCAAAAGTCTCAAAAAGCAGCTTCAAAACGGTTACAGTCTCGTGCACTACTTCGCATGTGCACAGCTGGTCTTAAAACCAAAGGGGAGCACACAAGTGCGCTCAACTATATACAAGAAAGTTAGTATCACGTCATTGTTCATGATGCAAATGTTCAGTTTGAGACACATAAGACAGACAGGGGAATGCTAACATTCACTCAGGTAAGGTTGGGGGTGCAATAAGGAACAATGTACATTCACACTTACAGTTTCTTCTGTACTTCTTTAAGGACCCGTGTTCACTCCTTCTTCTCCGGTTGTTTCCATGGCAGCTTCAGAAATCCCTCCTGCAAGGCTCCGAATGGGTCTACTTCTCTCCAAGTTGGGTTGAGGGTAGCTGGCGGGGTGGACACATCAACTAGTATGGCCGTATAGGCCTCGGCGTCGCTTGCGGCACGTCCGTGCTCCTCGACCCAGCCGGGTCGTCGCTGGACTTGGGCCTCATAGCCCTGGCAGTGGTCAATGTCTATTTGTATCCGGGTCCTGTTCTCCTCCTGGGCCCGTGTCATCCTTGGGGGCAGCCGCCGTACACCCCTCCGGGTGTCTAGGACATAGGGGCGCTCTTCTCCTCCTTCAGCCATCTCCTCTCGGTCACACGGGGTCTCTCCTCGGCCGGGTTCCTCCACTAAATCGTTCTGTGGGCCCTCCGGGATCACGCGTGGTCTTCCGGGTGGAGCGCTGGTTGCTGCGTCCTCCGCTTCCGTCCTCGTGTCTCTGAATGGCGACTGCTTCTCTTCCGGTTGCCTGCTCCGCCCCCTCCTGATGACGATTTCCTTCTCAGTTCGCGCCAGTTTCTTGGTAGGAGGGTCTAGGGGCGGCGGCTCTTCTTTGAGAGTGACAGCTGGCTCTCCCGGAGTTAAGGAGAGCCAGGGCGGGACCTTCTTTTCGCCCCGTGGACCGGACCGGCCCACGATGGGAGTCTTAGGAACGCCTCCCCTGCACATGGCGCTAGTCCCCTGTGGCCGCCATTAGGGTCAGATTTTGGCGGGAAAAGTCTAGAAACAGTTCTTTTGGCGCACAAGGTCCAATTCTTTTGGACCGGGTAGATCCTGTTCGTGACGCCAGGTTGTGGAGCCCCAAGGGACGTGGGGTACTCGGTACCGGACCGATCTGCTGCTGGGGATGTCACTGGTGGCTTGGTCCGGACCGTGTCCCTGGCTCAGCACAATAAAAGGGGGATTATTTACAAAGGGATTTGTCACGGGTGACGCCACCCACTTGGTGCGGCCAGTAATGGGGGCCGCCGCTGCTGCAGAACCTCCGGGGGTGATGGAATGGCAGCGGGGATGGTATAGTTCTAGTGGGGAGAACTGTATCCCCCGGGGCAGTAAGGATTTAAAGTCTGTTGGTCTGTGTGAGCACACTTACTTGGCAGGCTGCAGGGATCTCTCCTCAGGGCTGGAGCTGACAGGCTGTGGCTCTGCAGGTTGAAGTCTTTCTGGTGCAAGCCTGTATGGGAGAGAGGGTCTGCAGATGGAAGCAGGCAGGAGACAATGCAGGGTTTCCAAAGCTTTACTTAGTTCTTTCAAGCAGTTTACAGGTCATCTGCAATTCTTTACAAGTTCTTAACACACGGGTGCATTCTCCCTCTCCGGGTTCCCCTTTCTCCTGCAGCCAGGCTCCTCTCTCCTTGTGACCCCTCACACGGTCTTTAAGTGTGCCTTTCCGGGCTATTACTCTCTCTCTCCGTCTTACACGGGTGTATGCGGACGCTGAACAGTATAGCGGTGACTCGGGCTTCTGTGAGTCCTAGTGTGTCACTGTGCTGCCTGTTCTTTGGGTTAGGAACTCCAGCTTGAAACTAAAGCTCCCCGTCGGTGAATCTGGGGATACCGGGTGAATCGTCGGTCCCCTTCAGAGCCGACACTCTGCTCTAGCCCAGCCTGCAACAGTCCTCCAGCGTGAGGCTCTGCCAGGCTCCTTCCTCTGTTTCCTTCAGATATCTAGGAGGGCTTCTCCACCTGCTGTTAGTAGCTTCGGCTGCTGTCCAGGGCACGGGTTGCACCGTCCCTTCTCTGTCTATCACACTCCTGGTGGTTTCAGCATCTTGGACGGGCTTTCCCCCCCATCTGGCTCGCATTGGCTCAGTACGGGTCTGCGCTCCTCAGCTTAGGCTCTTCCAGGACGTGCAATCACTCTCAACCTTTTCATCTCAGCACCATGGCTTACCCCTAGGTCTTTGCATCTCAGCTACTTCAGCCTACTGACTTCCTTTACTCCTCCCCCTCTCTATATACTGTCAGTCACCTGACCTTCTGGTGTGCCCAACCCACTCCTCATCCACCACTCCTCTGGTCTCATATAGTCTCTGACCTCAGAGCTGGATGTAAACCCTTTCTATGCGTGGGGATGTGGGCTGTGAGGGTGTAGTGTTTACCATGTCCTAACTGCCTGGCTGCAGTTCCCTTCTGTGGCCACCTGTACGCAGGGGCGCCACACAAGCACTAATTTCGCAACAAGAAAGTGGCACATCTACTCGCTCACACGTCCTGTCCCAAATTGTTGGGGCCCGCTGCAGTACTACGCTCTTGAACCAACACTAGTGTCAACAGCTTGTTATTTGGATAGCGGATAATGCTTCAAGTCTGATTGGCACCTCCACAAACACCCTGTCTTCCACACGGTCAATTGTCAGTAGCCGTGATACTGCACCGCACATTTCCCAACCTCATCCTCCTTCCTACCAACTGGCTGAGTGCACGTCCACGGACATTACTGATCCCACACTTGGACACTCGGAAGTCCAGAAGTGTGTACCCATGGGTCAGTGGAGGTACATGGCAAATTCCCATTACAAAATTTAAATTCAGTTGTCATTTGTTGGTGGTGTGGTGAAGTCTGGCCCAATCCAACCCTTGTTCATTTTGATCTCAGTCAGCCTGTCAGCATTTTCAGTTGACAGGCGGTTGCGTTTATCAGTAATGATTCCACCTGCGGCACTGAAAACACGCTGTGACAAAATGCTAGCGGCAGTGCAGGCCAGGACTTCCAAGGCGTAGAGAGCCAATTCATGCCACGTGTCCAGCTTGGAGACCCAATAATTGTAAGGCACAGAGGAATCTCGCAGTACAGTTGTTCAATCGGCAAGGTACTCCTTCAGCATCTGACCAAACTTAGCATTTCTTGTGTCACTACCCCGCACCTCAGGGGCTGTGGTACGTGAGGGGCTGAGAAAACTGTCCCACCTCGTAAAGACTGTTCCCCTACCTTTGGCGGATTGGACTTGTGCCCCTCTCGGCCGTACGCCTTGGTTGTCCACCGATTCCTGACCTATGCCGCTAGCGTTTTGTGAGGGGAATGATTTGCCTACTTCGGTGTCTTTGGCCTTCTGGAACTGCTGCGTTTTGGCTGACGTCTCCGCCTCAGGAATGACAGACATAAAGTTCTCCTTGTACCGTGGGTCTAACAGTGTTGCCAACCAGTACAGATTGTCGGCCAAGATGTTCTGAACGCGAGGGTCACGAGGCAGGCAGCTTACCATAAAGTCAGCCATGTGCGCCAGACTCCTAACAGCCATCACTTTAGTATCCAGACCAACACGATGACTGAACATGCTGTCCTCCTCCTCCTCCTCATCTCCTCTGTCCTCTGGCCAGCCACGCTGAATCGAGGGTATGACTGGTGTGCATGTCATATCCTCAATTTGGCCAGAGAGTTGCTCCATGTCTTCATCCTCCTCCTCCTCGTCATAGTCCTCCACTGCACGTTGTGATGAGATGAGGCTGGACTCTGTGTTTTCACCCACACCCACTACTGTTTCTTGCTCCAAGTCATCGCGCTCGGCCTGCAATGCATCCTCTTTGTTTTTCAGCAGAGACCGTTTTAGAAGGCAGAGTAGTGGTATGGTGACGCTAATAATGGCGTCATCGCCGCTCACCATCTGGGTGGAGTCCTCAAAGTTTTGGAGGACGGTACATAGGTCGGACATCCATCTCCACTCCTCAGGTGTTATGTGTGGAGTTTGAACCATTTCCCGACGGCTTAGGTGATGCAGGTAGTCAACAACTGCCCTCTTCTGCTCACATATCCTGACCAACATGTGCAGAGTTGAATTCCAACGCGTGGGGACATCACACACCAGTCTGTGGGCCGTAAGACGCTAACGGCGCTGAAATCCGCCAAGGTCGGCTGAAGCAGCAGGTGACTTGCGGAAATGTGCAGACAGACGGCGAACATTTACCAGCAGTTCAGACAGCTCTGGGTATGACTTTACAAACCTCTGAACCACCAGGTTGAGCACGTGGGCCACGCATGGAACATGCGTCAGCTGGCCTCGCCTCAAAGCTGCCACCAAGTTCCGTCCATTGTCACACACGACCTTTCCTGGCTTTAGGTTCAGAGGTGTGAGCCAGTGATCTGCCTGCTGTTTCAGAGCTGTCCACACCTCTTCTGCATTGTGGGGTTTGTCACCTATGCAGACTAGCTTCAGCACAGCCTGTTGCCGCTTCGCAGAGGCAGTGCTGCAGTGCTTCCAGCTTGGGACTGGTGTGGAGGGTACAGTGGATGAGGATGAGCAGGAGGAGGAGGAGGAGGCTGAAGAGCATGACATTCCGGAGCTGTAGAGTGTCGGTGAAACCCTGACAGAGGTAGGGCCTGCTATCCTTGGTGTGGGAAGGACGTGTTCCGTCCCTCGATCAGACTGTGTCAGAGCCTCCACAATATTAACCCAGTGTTTTGTCAAGGAGATGTAGCGGCCTTGCCCACAAGCACTTGTCCACGTGTCTGTGGTTATACACTTCAGCCCCTGACCTTACCCCTGAGGTATTAAAGAACAGCAATGACTCTCTAGCTGCAGTTTCCAATATCATGTCCACTCTCTATTTGAAACTAAACCTTTCCAAAACTGAACTTCTTCTGCTCCCCCCATCCACTAACCTCCCTAAATCGGACATCTCTCTCTCAGTTTGTGGCACCACGATAATGCTTAGGCAGCAGGCTCGTTGTCTGGGTGTTATGTTTGACACCGATCTCTCCTTCTCCTCCCACACACAATGTCTCGTCCGCTCATGTCACTTACACTTGAAGAATATCTCCAGAGTCCGTCCCTTTCTCACCCTGTAAACAACAAAAACCCTCACCGTGGCCCTAATCCATTACCACCTTGACTATTGCAATTCTCTATTAAGCGGCCTCCCCCTCACCAGAGTTTATCCTCTCCAGTCCATCCTTAATGCAATAGCCAGGATCACCCATCTGGCCAATCGTTACTCAGATGCCTCTGCTCTGTGCCAGTCATTGCACTGGCTGCCCGTATACTACAGCATCAAATTCAAATTGCTTCTTATCACCCACAAAGCTATTCACAGTGCAGCACCCCCCTACCTCTCCTCCCTTATCTCTGTCTATCACCCCACTCGCGCTCTACGTTCCTCAAATGACCTTCGAGTGACATCGGTAATAATCCGATCCTCCCACTACCGGCTCCAAGACTTCTCCAGAGCTGCACCAAACCTCTGGAATGCTTTACCAAAAGAAATCAGGACTATCCACAACTTGCATGGCTTCAGACGATCCCTAAAAACGCATCTTTTTAAGGCGGCCTATCATACTCCCTAATAGAAGTCCTTTGTACTGTAGATAGTGGCCTATCCCTCTATACATTACTCTTCTACAAACTCCACCAAACCAAAAAGGTCTACACAGACTGTATAATGACCATCCATGTAAGCTTAGTTCTATGCCCCATTTCCTCGAGATGCCTGGACCATCAGTGCAATAAGCCCCTGTACCTTGTGCAACCCCTATCCCGTTGTAGATTGTAAGCTCTTTTGAGCAGGGTTACCTTCATTTCTTGCTTTATTTTTTGTATTTTCTTTTTTACATTGATTCTATGCCTATTGTTTTGTATCCAATTATTCTACTGTATTTGTTCTCTACTGTAATTACTTACTGTATTATATTTTCTGTACTCTAACCCTACATTGTAAAGCGCTGCGTAATATGTTGGCGCTATATAAATAAAGCTGTATTATTATTATTATTATTAGGTGGACTTTGGCTGAAACAGCGTTGTTGAGGGCACGTGTGATGCTGTTGGACACGTGGTTATGCAATGCGGGGACGGCACATCTGGAGAAATAGTGGCGGCTGGGGACCGAGTAACGTGGGACAGCAGCCGCCATCAGGTCGCAGAATGCTGCCGTCTACACCAGCCGGAAAGGCAACATTTGTAGCGCAATGAGTCGCGAAATGTGATCATTCAGGACTGTGGCATGTGGGGCGTTGGCAGCGTATTTGCGCCTCCGTTCAAATGTTTGCTGAATGGATAATTGAACACTGCGCTGGGACAAGGACGTGCTTGATGGTGGTGTAATTTGTACGTGGGCAACTTCAGGTGCAGGGCCGGAGGCTTGTTCGCGGCCAGCATGGACAGGGGATTGGCTCGCACGCACAACAGGCAAAGACGTAGCAGTGACATCAGCAAGCACAGCTCCTCGACTCTGTTGTACTTTCCACAAAGTCGGGTGCTTGGCTGACATGTGCCTGATCATGCTGGTGGTGGTCAGGCTGCTACTTTTCGTACCCCTGCTGATGCTGGCATGGCAGGTGTTGCAAATGGCCTTTTTAGAGTCATCTGGAGCCAACTGAAAATACTGCCAGACTCGGGAAGACCTAACATTTGCACAGGCACCTTGTGTCGTGTTGTTGTTCCGGGGAACGGTTGCCTGCCTTATGCCTGCGTACCCGACCCTGCTTCGTACTGCCTGTTGGGATGCTATGCCTCCCTCCCCCTGTGCACTGCTGTCCTCGCTCTGCATATACTCCTGCCAGGTTGGGTCAGCTACTGGATCATCCACCACGTCGTCTTCCTATTTCTTGGCTAATCGCTGGACTGCTCCTCCTTCTCCTCATGTGCCACCATGATGACCGTTACAATAGTTTGGCTGTTGTTTCAGGTATACCCCCAGTGGTAAATTTTTACGCCCATTCTTTTTGAATGGGCATTACAAAGACAGGATACCCGCATCTTTTCAATGTGAAAAATTTTGAGTTTTGAGGCCCTCCTGCACGTCTCTATCCAGGGACAATGTGGAGCCTCCTAATTTTCGGCTGCCCTGGCCAAAGGCCAAGGCTAAAATACACCCACTTGAGGGTTACAGGCCCTACTACATGTCTGTAAGCATGGGTCATTGTTGAACCTCCCAATTTTTGTCTGCCCTGACCAAAGGGCTATACTAAAATACACCCACTTGAGGGTTACAGGCCCTACTACATGTCTGTAAGCATGGGTCATTGTTGAACCTCCCAATTTTTGTCTGCCCTGACCAATGGGCTATACTAAAATACACCCACTTGAGGGTTACAGGCCCTACTACATGTCTGTAAGCATGGGTCATTGTTGAACCTCCCAATTTTTGGCTGCCCTGACTAAAGGGCTATACTAAAATACACCCACTTGAGGGTTACAGGCCCTACTACATGTCTGTAAGCATGGGTCATTGTTGAACCTCCCAATTTTTGTCTGCCCTGACCAAAGGGCTATACTAAAATACACCCACTTGAGGGTTACAGGCCCTACTACATGTCTGTAAGCATGGGTCATTGTTGAACCTCCCAATTTTTGGCTGCCCTGACCAAAGGGCTATACTAAAATACACCCACTTGAGGGTTACAGGCCCTACTACAACTCTGTAAGCATGAGTCATTGTTGAACCTCCCAATTTTTGGCTGCCCTGACCAAAGGGCTATACTAAAATACACCCACTTGAGGGTTACAGGCCCTACTACATGTCTGTAAGCATGGGTCATTGTTGAACCTCCCAATTTTTGGCTGCCCTGACAAAAGGCCTATACTACAATACACCCACTTGAGGGTTACAGGCCCTCCTGCACGTCTCTATCCAGGGACAAAGAGGAGCCTCCCAATTTTTGTCTGCCCTGACCAAAGGGCTATACTATAATACACCCACTTGAGGGTTACAGGCCCTAGTACATGTCTGTAAGCATGGGTCATTGTTGAACCTCCCAATTTTTGGCTGCCCTGACCAAAGGGCTATACTACAATACACCCAGTTCTTGTTAACAGGCCCTCCTGCACGTCTCTATCCAGGGACAAAGAGGAGCCTCCCAATTTTTGGCTGCCCAGACCAAAGGGCTATACTACAATACACCCACTTGAGGGTTACAGGCCCTACTACATGTCTGTAAGCATGGGTCATTGTTGAACCTCCCAATTTTTGTCTGCCCTGACCAAAGGGCTATACTAAAATACACCCACTTGAGGGTTACAGGCCCTACTACATGTCTGTAAGCATGGGTCATTGTTGAACCTCCCAATTTTTGGCTGCCCTGACCAAAGGGCTATACTAAAATACACCCACTTGAGGGTTACAGGCCCTACTACATGTCTGTAAGCATGGGTCATTGTTGAACCTCCCACTTTTTGGCTGCCCTGACCAAAGGGCTATACTAAAATACACCCACTTGAGGGTTACAGGCCCTACTACATGTCTGTAAGCATGGGTCATTGTTGAACCTCCCAATTTTTGTCTGCCCTGACCAAAGGGCTATACTAAAATACACCCACTTGAGGGTTACAGGCCCTACTACATGTCTGTAAGCATGGGTCATTGTTGAACCTCCCAATTTTTGGCTGCCCTGACCAAAGGGCTATACTAAAATACACCCAGTTCTTGTTTACAGGCCATCCTGCATGTCTGTATCCAGGGGCATTGGTGAACCTCCCAATTTTTGACTGCCCTTGCAAAGGAAGATACTACAATAGACCCAGTTCTTCAAAATGGGCACTTTATTTGTAGACAGGGGTTCATGTACGTCTCTTGTCAGGGTCATCGGAGTGTCGCACAATGTTTTCACGTAAAATCTTTTATGTAATCACAAAAAGTGACATACACCAGCTGTATCTCACTATTGGGTATGTGCCCTTAACATTTCCACCATAAATATTCATTTTGGTGTCATTTTGGAAGGTTTTCTGGACACTCCGTAAAATTGGCGTGAAACTCGGACAACATTGTTCACAGCTGTGACTTTTCAGTGAGAAATGCTTCCAGGGGTCTTCCCCATGGTGTTGCCATGTCATTTCAGCACTCTTCTGAGACTTTTGTGACATTTTTAGGGTTTTTCCAGGCAGCCGGCAGTCATTTCATAAAAATACTCGTGTCTCCCATAGGATACCATTGGGCTCGTTACTCGGGCCGAGTACACGAGTATCTCGGGACGCTCGGCCCGAGCTTCGAGCACCCGAGCATTTTAGTACTCGCTCATCACTATTCCTAACCTAACAACTGGAGAGGTTCCACATAGTTCACTTAATTTTTTCAAAACAGAAAAACAAAGGATATATTCCGAACAACACAAACAAACCCTCCAGAAAGGCTCAAATTTAATTAAGCCAACACATCAGAATTAAACTGATAAATAGAATAATAATAAAAAAGCCCTTTCACAATTCTGTAAACCTAAAACACCGACAGAGGTTGTGATTGCTGTGGCAGACCCTCAGTCTAGTAAGACAATCAACAAAAGGGCACCCATTAAGATTAGTCATGACTGTACACCATTACTTGATTTCGGAGTAAATAATCTACCCATAGGTTCATCCACACAAAACACTGATACCACTATTAATTCCACTGATCTTTCTCTTTTTACTATACAATAGAAATAAAAAGAAAGGGAATATTGACTGCGCTACCATATATGACAATCAAAAAATGTGTGGATTGATTGTGATTTTTATTTTCTACACGTTTCTGGGCTCTCTGGCCCCTTCATCAGGAAAAAATCACAGATGAAGGGGCCAGAGAGCCCAGAAACACATAAAAAATAAAAACAATCAATCCACACATTTTTTGATTGTCATATATGGTAGCCTGGTCAATATTCCCTTTCTTTTTATTTCTATCTTATTGACACAAATTTATTGGGAAGACTGCAACAAACCTTCTAATACACTTCTGTAGTGGTTGTGGCTTACACAACCCTGCCAGGTGAGTGTGTACCTATTCAACACTTCCAATTGTTATACTGGTAACACCCTAGATTGCGCTTTTTCCATTCCAGCTTTTCTTCTTTTTACTATACACAAGGTGACACTCACTCAGAATGATATAGTCCCCCCCGATAGAAAATAATGACACCCCCCTTTCTCCATCACTTATTACTGACACTGTAGAAATAGCCCCAACACCCATTAAAGATCCTGGCAATAATGAGCTGGGTAACACAATGAACAACCCACTATCAGGTAGTAGTTTGGATCTTTTTCCCGATCATTCATCCAGTTCAATAAATTCTGAGATAGGACTAAATGTTAATACTGATCAACAAACATCTTCAGTAATTGGACCTCCTCCTTTGTTGAGCTTCTTTTCATCGATAAGTTTAATGCCCACAATACATGAGTTAATAATAAATGCACACCAACAAAATATTGATAAGACATCGGATGCAGTACAAACTGCTTGTTTAAAAGATGGAAAAATTACTTCGTTTTTTCGGGTGGTCCCAGGACACGAAAAGAAAAAGAGAAAATGGGGATGTAGAAGTGGTAGAAAATCCAACCCCAATCCAGGTCCAATTTCATATCCCCTGACAAAATGGACAAAAGCGGTATGGACACCTCTTTAACATCTAAAGGTCTCTCTTCATCTAATAATGGTATTTTTAATACCGTATATACTCGTGTATAAGCCGAGTTTTTCAGCACAAAAAATGTGCTGAAAAGTCCCCACCTCGGCTTATACACAAGTCATACAGTATACAGGCCGCCCGCCCCCCCCCCCCCATCAGTGGTATACAGGGCCCCCCCCTTTCTGCCGCACACCTGTAAAGGAATACATCATTATACTTATCCCTGTCGTTGTCGCCACCGCCGCTCTGCACCGCACTCCTCCGGGTCTTCATGCTTCTGCCTGCTTCTTCATGCTTCCTCCTCCGGCGCACAGGCAATGACGTCATTGGTTGCGCCTGCCGGAGGAGGAAGCATGAAGAAGCAGGAAGAAGCATGAAGACCCAGAGGAGCGCGGTGCAGAGCGGCAGTGGTGACAGCAACAGGGATAAGTATAATGATGTATTCCTTTACAGGTGTGCGGCAGCAAGGGGGGGCCCTGTATACCGATGGGGGGGGGGCGCCTGTATATAGCACTGGTGTAATAGAGTCTGGCACACCAAAAAGAGTCCAAGAATTTCTTTGCAAGATAAATTATTCTTTTATTAATGGTATTCAGACCAGTGTCAAATGTTTCTTCAACAGTAAATTATAGATTTATCAATCAAACGTTTCGACCGTAGTCTTCTTCTTGTGATAACAATGACTTTACATAGAAATGAAAAAATATAACAGAAATTATTCACATACATCGTATATTGCATATATCATATACAACAATGTCATCAAGGATTCTTCAATCACCACTTTGTTTGAATACCAAAAAAGATTACTGAAAAGAATTATTGAGAAAATCCTTACACCAAAATTTTTTCCTAAAATTACATGAATAATGAACATACATAATGAAAAAAAGGGACAATGGGTCCTATCAAAGTGGATAGAGAATGTGTATTACCTGGTTATAGTCTTGATAACAAGATAATTACTGTGATTAGACACTCTACACGTTTAGTCTGGAAATGAGAGAATGTGCATTCAATTAATATCAAGAATTATGAAATAATCCAGGAATATAGTATGATTGGGCAGAAGTATTTCTGAGTGAGCACATTCACTGATAAAGTACAAAAGTACGGGCTGGGATACAAATTATCGGATACCAATTCAGATGTTACATACAATTAAAGTCAAAACAGTGTACTTGCTGCTATAGTATACAGAAGCATAAAGAATTCAATCTTTTACATATGTCAGACAAAGATGTCATACAAAGATGTATTCATAAAATATGGAGTACTAGAATACAGGCCTATAATGTCACACATTCTCTTTAATATCTGGCTATATAGTGGAAAATTAATGTATCCGTATGGTAACTATACAAGAAAGATATTTATGTAATCATATCCTTATTAGCATAAAGTATAAATGAATACCTGTGTCTTATAGGGGTTAATATGAGCAACCCCATATGATATAATCGGTTTTGCCACTGCTGGATAGAGAGAATGGAATAATATAGAATAATGGGAGAAATAGGAAGAACACATTGAGCATTGGAAAAAGACGCCATGAGTCACTAAGGCAATATATGATACAGCTTATTCATATGGAGCGCATACCTGTTGTGAATTGCAGGATAAGAAAGCCAGAAACCTACAAGTGGTGAAAAGAGGAGAGAGCCGTCCCAGTCAAAGAAAATCCGGAACCATAATATGCACGCTGGAGATCAGAAACATCTCCATACTTACTGGACTCGCATGTGTGCAGCGTTGGCGGGGTGTGCGTGGCCATATTAACAGGAAGTATATATAGGCAAGCGGCTCCGTGGACACGCCTCCTGCTTCCTGTAATTGGAACGCAGGCGTGTCTGTCCGGAACGCAAGCCGGCGGCGCTCGTTAGGACGTCACCGGCTCTGCGACTCGCGCATGCGCGTTGTGTACTAAAAGTCTCTTAGCGTATTATGGACATAACAGTGGCAATTCTGTGTTAAAGTGAAAGGAATCAAGTGTTCTATGCCTAGAAAGGGGAAAAAGGAAAAAGAAGAGAAAATAAATATTGAGGATAGATTTATTATACTAAGTATATTATATTGCTATAGATTTTTAATGAATTATAGTATAATTCTGCAATTATCATAATATAGTATTTATATCTCTATGTGGCATTGTTATATATTGATATATAAAGAATTGTTATATATTGATATATAAAAAATGTTATATATTGATATATAAAAAGAAGTGTGACAAACAATTATTCATAAGAAACTCTAAAGGGTACTCAACCATCCAAATATTCAACCACCAGATCATGGGGACGATAAATAGCAAAAAGACAGAAAAATCATTCATATATAGGTTAGAGGAACACCTCATATTCCCGATTCATGCCCAAGGGTTCAAGGGTTTGCAGGCGGTGAATCCAATAAGATTCCCGTTCCTTAAGTTTCTTAATACGATCACCTCCACGTCTGGCTAACGGAACCTGTTCCAGGACTTGAAATCTAAGTTGTGAAATATGGTGGCCATGGGTGATAAAATGTGAGGGGACCGGCAACAACATATTATTGCACCTGATCGTCGATTTGTGCTTACTAATGCGGTCTCGGATATGCTGGGTAGTCTCCCCAACATATCCGAGACCGCACGGGCACTTCAGTAAATATACGACATAATTGGAATCGCATGTGAAGTAACCCTTAATAGGGAATACCTGTCCAGATCTTGGGTGCGTAAAAGTGGCACCTTTAACTATATGAGAACACTGTGTACATGCCAGACAGGGGAAATTACCCCGTCTAGGTGTACCGAGAAATCTCTGAATGGCTGTTCTTTTGTTAGTACCTATGTCCGCTCGGACAAGACTATCACGAAGGTTCTTGGGTCTCTTATAACACATGAGAGGTAGACTACTGAATTCGGCAATCGAAGGGTATGATTTCGTAAGAACTGGCCAATGTTCTCTAATTATTTTCTTCACCATATGTGAGAAAGGATGGAAGTTAGTTACAAAGGCAACTCTAGGTGGAGATGAAATAGGTCTGTCAATTTGTGGTTCTCTAGGTTCAGCTAGGTGTACTGGATAACCGCGGTCAAGGAATTTATTGGTCATCTCAACATGTCGCTTGGTTCTTTGTTCGGGTTCTGAGACTATTCGTACCAACCTCATATGTTGAGAATGTGGGAGCGAATTTTTTATGTGTTTCGGGTGACAACTAGTATAGTGCAAAATGCTATTTTTATCTGTAGGTTTAACGTACAGATCGGTTGAAATCTCACCCGTTGGAGAAACTTTAATCATGGTGTCAAGGAAGTTAATCTCCTCATAACTATGGTGGAGAGTAAATGTCAGGTTAGGTATCAAGGTATTCAGTCTTAACAAAGTTGATTCAAGTTCAGGTAGTGTACCGGTCCATATCATAAAAATATCGTCTATATACCGTCTCCATAAGCGGGACTTAGACTGTATAAAAGAGTCATTAAGAATAAACCTGGACTCAAAATACGCCATAAATATATTAGCGTAGGGGGGCGCCACGTTCGAGCCCATGGCGGTCCCCCTACGCTGCAGATACGATCACGTGGAGGTGATCGTATTAAGAAACTTAAGGAACGGGAATCTTATTGGATTCACCGCCTGCAAACCCTTGAACCCTTGGGCATGAATCGGGAATATGAGGTGTTCCTCTAACCTATATATGAATGATTTTTCTGTCTTTTTGCTATTTATCGTCCCCATGATCTGGTGGTTGAATATTTGGATGGTTGAGTACCCTTTAGAGTTTCTTATGAATAATTGTTTGTCACACTTCTTTTTATATATCAATATATAACATTTTTTTATATATCAATATATAACAATTCTTTATATATCAATATATAACAATGCCACATAGAGATATAAATACTATATTATGATAATTGCAGAATTATACTATAATTCATTAAAAATCTATAGCAATATAATATACTTAGTATAATAAATCTATCCTCAATATTTATTTTCTCTTCTTTTTCCTTTTTCCCCTTTCTAGGCATAGAACACTTGATTCCTTTCACTTTAACACAGAATTGCCACTGTTATGTCCATAATACGCTAAGAGACTTTTAGTACACAACGCGCATGCGCGAGTCGCAGAGCCGGTGACGTCCTAACGAGCGCCGCCGGCTTGCGTTCCGGACAGACACGCCTGCGTTCCAATTACAGGAAGCAGGAGGCGTGTCCACGGAGCCGCTTGCCTATATATACTTCCTGTTAATATGGCCACGCACACCCCGCCAACGCTGCACACATGCGAGTCCAGTAAGTATGGAGATGTTTCTGATCTCCAGCGTGCATATTATGGTTCCGGATTTTCTTTGACTGGGACGGCTCTCTCCTCTTTTCACCACTTGTAGGTTTCTGGCTTTCTTATCCTGCAATTCACAACAGGTATGCGCTCCATATGAATAAGCTGTATCATATATTGCCTTAGTGACTCATGGCGTCTTTTTCCAATGCTCAATGTGTTCTTCCTATTTCTCCCATTATTCTATATTATTCCATTCTCTCTATCCAGCAGTGGCAAAACCGATTATATCATATGGGGTTGCTCATATTAACCCCTATAAGACACAGGTATTCATTTATACTTTATGCTAATAAGGATATGATTACATAAATATCTTTCTTGTATAGTTACCATACGGATACATTAATTTTCCACTATATAGCCAGATATTAAAGAGAATGTGTGACATTATAGGCCTGTATTCTAGTACTCCATATTTTATGAATACATCTTTGTATGACATCTTTGTCTGACATATGTAAAAGATTGAATTCTTTATGCTTCTGTATACTATAGCAGCAAGTACACTGTTTTGACTTTAATTGTATGTAACATCTGAATTGGTATCCGATAATTTGTATCCCAGCCCGTACTTTTGTACTTTATCAGTGAATGTGCTCACTCAGAAATACTTCTGCCCAATCATACTATATTCCTGGATTATTTCATAATTCTTGATATTAATTGAATGCACATTCTCTCATTTCCAGACTAAACGTGTAGAGTGTCTAATCACAGTAATTATCTTGTTATCAAGACTATAACCAGGTAATACACATTCTCTATCCACTTTGATAGGACCCATTGTCCCTTTTTTTCATTATGTATGTTCATTATTCATGTAATTTTAGGAAAAAATTTTGGTGTAAGGATTTTCTCAATAATTCTTTTCAGTAATCTTTTTTGGTATTCAAACAAAGTGGTGATTGAAGAATCCTTGATGACATTGTTGTATATGATATATGCAATATACGATGTATGTGAATAATTTCTGTTATATTTTTTCATTTCTATGTAAAGTCATTGTTATCACAAGAAGAAGACTACGGTCGAAACGTTTGATTGATAAATCTATAATTTACTGTTGAAGAAACATTTGACACTGGTCTGAATACCATTAATAAAAGAATAATTTATCTTGCAAAGAAATTCTTGGACTCTTTTTGGTGTGCCAGACTCTATTACACTATTGATGAAAAAAATTTTCTGAGCACCCTCTTGATTGTGAGCCAACCTTGGACTATTATTGAATTTACTGCATTGGTTTGTGCTCCAACTTTTTGTAGCCTAAATGGCAACCTCACTTTTCTCATATGCAGATGATGAGTCAACTATGATAGTGGATCGAGTAAAATTATCAAATCAATTTTTGACAACTACTTTAGAAGAAACACAGCAGAAGGATTATGAAAAAGAGCTAAGACGTCAAACTGCATTAGAATTACATCAAACTACACTCGCTGAATATTACAGAAGCAAGCGGATTCCAAGAGGCTTGAGAGTTAATCTTCGCCCTACGCTTTTTGCTGAAAACACCGAATACTGCGACCGTTTTGAGAGTATACTCAATAAGTGCTCGTTTGACCTTATCACATTGACGATTGACTTTTTACAGACAGAACTGACGAGTCTAACAGACAAAATTAAGACCTTGGAGGAACAAATTAAAGAGAATATGTCTTCTACAGAATTTACAAGCATTAAAAATAAAACAAAGAAGAATATCACGGACTTTAAGAAAATCGTACAGGAACGTAAACGCAAAAAATTCATAAGAGATCAGGATGATTATGTTCAAGGACGTGTGTATAGATGGCGCAATACGGATCCGAATAATTGGCCAAATAATCGTTACGATTATTTTGGCTCTGGGAGTAGCCTAGAGAGTCTAGGTCTGGGATACCCACCCATTCCAGTATATCAACCCCGTTTTTTAGGGGCAAGAAGGGGATATCGAGGAGGACGAGGAGGGGGAAGAGGCCGTGGGAGCGGCAGACAACCCGCGCAGCCGCGACCACAGGTATGGAAACTAACTTGATATATAATATCTCTTCACAATATCTATCATCCACTGATTTAAGATTGCTACAGAAGGGCCTTTCTTTTTGTCCTACACCTCATTTTGATTCATTTAATCTGGATCAAGATTTAAGACGGTTTTTTTCGTAATTTGAGACTAAAGGCATATTTTGGTGTTCCAAAATTGGACACCTCAGTACCTCTTTCCTCTCAAACTCAAACTATAACTGATAGTGACCCTACGGACATATCCCTTAAAGAATTAGGTATACGAGTTCCTAGTCCGTTTAACCCGCCTAAACATTTTCATCCAGTAGAGACATTTGTAAATTTAGTTCTACAGGATACTGAGAAGTTGATACGTAAGGTAGATAGAGGCGATTTTCATTTGAAGAAAAACTTGAGTAAACAGGAATTGGATTCTATCCATCTATTACAGATGAACAAGAAAATTATAATAAAGCCGGCGGACAAAGGGGGTGCCATCGTGGTTATGGACCGCTCATATTATGTGAACGAAATCTTACAACAACTGGGAGATACATCTACATATACTGCCATTCCTAGAGACCCCACATATACGATTAGATCATTGATTAAAGAAAAAGTTGACCTCTATTTAAAGGAAGGGGTTATTGATCATAAATTGGCTGAATACTTGGTAGTCCATAACCCGATCACCCCCGTATTCTATACCTTACCCAAGGTTCATAAAAATTTGATGAAACCACCCGGTCGGCCGATTGTTGCGTCCACCGATTCCTTACTATCACCTGTTGCGATTACTCTTGATAAAATCTTATCTCCTCTCATACCTAGTATCCCTTCATACATAAAAGATACTTCACATTTTTTGTCTGTTATTAGTCAGATGGGTCAAATTCCAGCAAACTGTATATTGGTCACTATGGATGTGAACAGTTTGTACACGTCCATAGCGCATGATTTAGGCCTTGAAGCCATACATTGGTTCCTTGACTCATACACAACTTTCGGTACGTTGAAGAAGCAATTCTGTTATGATATGTTAAATATTGTACTGTACAACAATTTTTTCCTGTTTCAGGACCAATATTATCTGCAGCGTAGGGGGACCGCCATGGGCTCGAACGTGGCGCCCCCCTACGCTAATATATTTATGGCGTATTTTGAGTCCAGGTTTATTCTTAATGACTCTTTTATACAGTCTAAGTCCCGCTTATGGAGACGGTATATAGACGATATTTTTATGATATGGACCGGTACACTACCTGAACTTGAATCAACTTTGTTAAGACTGAATACCTTGATACCTAACCTGACATTTACTCTCCACCATAGTTATGAGGAGATTAACTTCCTTGACACCATGATTAAAGTTTCTCCAACGGGTGAGATTTCAACCGATCTGTACGTTAAACCTACAGATAAAAATAGCATTTTGCACTATACTAGTTGTCACCCGAAACACATAAAAAATTCGCTCCCACATTCTCAACATATGAGGTTGGTACGAATAGTCTCAGAACCCGAACAAAGAACCAAGCGACATGTTGAGATGACCAATAAATTCCTTGACCGCGGTTATCCAGTACACCTAGCTGAACCTAGAGAACCACAAATTGACAGACCTATTTCATCTCCACCTAGAGTTGCCTTTGTAACTAACTTCCATCCTTTCTCACATATGGTGAAGAAAATAATTAGAGAACATTGGCCAGTTCTTACGAAATCATACCCTTCGATTGCCGAATTCAGTAGTCTACCTCTCATGTGTTATAAGAGACCCAAGAACCTTCGTGATAGTCTTGTCCGAGCGGACATAGGTACTAACAAAAGAACAGCCATTCAGAGATTTCTCGGTACACCTAGACGGGGTAATTTCCCCTGTCTGGCATGTACACAGTGTTCTCATATAGTTAAAGGTGCCACTTTTACGCACCCAAGATCTGGACAGGTATTCCCTATTAAGGGTTACTTCACATGCGATTCCAATTATGTCGTATATTTACTGAAGTGCCCGTGCGGTCTCGGATATGTTGGGGAGACCACCCAGCATATCCGAGACCGCATTAGTAAGCACAAATCGACGATCAGGTGCAATAATATGTTGTTGCCGGTCCCCTCACATTTTATCACCCATGGCCACCATATTTCACAACTTAGATTTCAAGTCCTGGAACAGGTTCCGTTAGCCAGACGTGGAGGTGATCGTATTAAGAAACTTAAGGAACGGGAATCTTATTGGATTCACCGCCTGCAAACCCTTGAACCCTTGGGCATGAATCGGGAATATGAGGTGTTCCTCTAACCTATATATGAATGATTTTTCTGTCTTTTTGCTATTTATCGTCCCCATGATCTGGTGGTTGAATATTTGGATGGTTGAGTACCCTTTAGAGTTTCTTATGAATAATTGTTTGTCACACTTCTTTTTATATATCAATATATAACATTTTTTATATATCAATATATAACAATTCTTTATATATCAATATATAACAATGCCACATAGAGATATAAATACTATATTATGGTAATTGCAGAATTATACTATAATTCATTAAAAATCTATAGCAATATAATATACTTAGTATAATAAATCTATCCTCAATATTTATTTTCTCTTCTTTTTCCTTTTTCCCCTTTCTAGGCATAGAACACTTGATTCCTTTCACTTTAACACAGAATTGCCACTGTTATGTCCATAATACGCTAAGAGACTTTTAGTACACAACGCGCATGCGCGAGTCGCAGAGCCGGTGACGTCCTAACGAGCGCCGCCGGCTTGCGTTCCGGACAGACACGCCTGCGTTCCAATTACAGGAAGCAGGAGGCGTGTCCACGGAGCCGCTTGCCTATATATACTTCCTGTTAATATGGCCACGCACACCCCGCCAACGCTGCACACATGCGAGTCCAGTAAGTATGGAGATGTTTCTGATCTCCAGCGTGCATATTATGGTTCCGGATTTTCTTTGACCGGGACGGCTCTCTCCTCTTTTCACCACTTGTAGGTTTCTGGCTTTCTTATCCTGCAATTCACAACAGGTATGCGCTCCATATGAATAAGCTGTATCATATATTGCCTTAGTGACTCATGGCGTCTTTTTCCAATGCTCAATGTGTTCTTCCTATTTCTCCCATTATTCTATATTATTCCATTCTCTCTATCCAGCAGTGGCAAAACCGATTATATCATATGGGGTTGCTCATATTAACCCCTATAAGACACAGGTATTCATTTATACTTTATGCTAATAAGGATATGATTACATAAATATCTTTCTTGTATAGTTACCATACGGATACATTAATTTTCCACTATATAGCCAGATATTAAAGAGAATGTGTGACATTATAGGCCTGTATTCTAGTACTCCATATTTTATGAATACATCTTTGTATGACATCTTTGTCTGACATATGTAAAAGATTGAATTCTTTATGCTTCTGTATACTATAGCAGCAAGTACACTGTTTTGACTTTAATTGTATGTAACATCTGAATTGGTATCCGATAATTTGTATCCCAGCCCGTACTTTTGTACTTTATCAGTGAATGTGCTCACTCAGAAATACTTCTGCCCAATCATACTATATTCCTGGATTATTTCATAATTCTTGATATTAATTGAATGCACATTCTCTCATTTCCAGACTAAACGTGTAGAGTGTCTAATCACAGTAATTATCTTGTTATCAAGACTATAACCAGGTAATACACATTCTCTATCCACTTTGATAGGACCCATTGTCCCTTTTTTTCATTATGTATGTTCATTATTCATGTAATTTTAGGAAAAAATTTTGGTGTAAGGATTTTCTCAATAATTCTTTTCAGTAATCTTTTTTGGTATTC
The DNA here is from genome assembly GCA_033576535.1 of Allobates femoralis. Classification (NCBI taxonomy): domain Eukaryota; kingdom Metazoa; phylum Chordata; class Amphibia; order Anura; family Aromobatidae; genus Allobates; species Allobates femoralis. The sequence goes on from JARQOC010000003.1 coordinate 410,251,534, forward strand.
AAACAAAGTGGTGATTGAAGAATCCTTGATGACATTGTTGTATATGATATATGCAATATACGATGTATGTGAATAATTTCTGTTATATTTTTTCATTTCTATGTAAAGTCATTGTTATCACAAGAAGAAGACTACGGTCGAAACGTTTGATTGATAAATCTATAATTTACTGTTGAAGAAACATTTGACACTGGTCTGAATACCATTAATAAAAGAATAATTTATCTTGCAAAGAAATTCTTGGACTCTTTTTGGTGTGCCAGACTCTATTACACTATTGATGAAAAAATTTTTCTGAGCACCCTCTTGATTGTGAGCCAACCTTGGACTATTATTGTATATAGCACTGGGGCCTGTATATAGCACTGGGCCTGCATATACCCCTGGAGCCTGTATATACCCCTGGGGCCTGTATATATCCCTGGGGCCTGTATATACCACTGGGGCCTGTATACCACTGGGGCTGCTGTATATACTGCTGGGGCCTGTATATACCACTGGGGAGGCTGTTGTATACCACTAGGGCTGCTGTATATACTGCTGGGGCCTGTATATACCACTGGGGAGGCTACTGTATACCACTAGGGCTGCTGTATATACTGCCGGGGCCTGTATATACCACTGGGGAGGCTGCTGTATACTACCACTGGGGAGGCTGCTGTATACTACCACTGGGGAGGCCTGTATACCACACTGCTGGGGGCTGTATACCTGTGCTGGGGTCCACCCTCGGCTTATACACGAGTCAATAGGTTTTCCCAGGTTTTGGGGGCAAAAGTAGGGGGGTCGGCTTATACACGGGTCGGCTTATACACGAGTATATACGGTATATCAGATTATACTCTAAATAATGATGAAACTTCTCCCCTCAAACGGGAGCTTTCTTTTTGCCCCAACTCTCCACTAAACGTATTTGATCTTTATTTAGATGTCAATGAACTTGTGAGGAAATTTACAATTCAATTTCATTATATAATACAGAATCGTAACATGGGTAATCCCATAGTCACAACAACTGATGATAACAAGTCCCTTGACTCCAATTTTCTACATGTCCCTTTAAAGGTCCCCTCGATTAATTCCTATCCAATGCATCACAAAGGGTCACACCTAGATACCTTTCAGCATTTACTTCTGAAAGAATTACGTACCATCACACATATCAAAAAAATTGATAACCTCTCCCTCGGGGAAAGGAAAGCTATTACCCCCTTAAGGAGAATAAGAGCATTATTATCAATAATGCAGATAAAGGGGGAGGGATAGTAGTCAAGAATAGAGCCTGGTATATTAATGAAGGGAAAAGAATTCAGGAGGATCCGATCTATTAAGAAAAGTTAAAAAACGATCCATCAATATCTATTTTCATAAAGTATAATCAACGGATGAAGGATGCCTTTTATCTGGGTATTTTGAATAAGAAAAAGAGGAAATATTTTGATATCCCCAAATATCGGGTACCATTTTATTTTCTCCCTAAAATCCATAAGGATCTGTCCAACCCCCCCCAATAGACCAACAATTTCAGGGGTTAGGTCGATCACCAGTAACCTGTCCCATTATATAGACTTATTCCTCCAGAAATACGTTCTCAAACTGAACTCTTACATAAAAGATTCTTCACAACTAATAAGTCAACTAAGGGAACTACCCCCTCTCCCGAATTGTGTGATATTACCGCTTGACGTAAATGCCTTATATAGTTATATAGTAACATCCCACATGACTTAGGGCTTAATGCAGTTGACTCATTACTATCCAGTGATGCTATGTTGGTCACAGAACAAAGAGAATTTTTGAAAACTGCCACTCTCTTTATACTTACCAATAACGTTTTTACCTTTGAGAACACTACTTAGGCAATTGAGGGTATTTGCGCCCAGTTATGTCAATCTTTTCATGGGTCTTCTTGAATCCATCTTCATTGCACAGTCCCCTCTAGCGTCAGGGTGCATTGCCTTTTACCGGCGCTATATAGACAACCTGTTCTTTATGTGGTCAGGTTCTGAAGAGGAAGCTGAGAAATTTGTGGAGGAACTAAAGAACACAAGGGGCTTATCCTTTTCTGCTTCCATGTCTAAAACTTGCCTCCAGTATTTGGACGTGGTGGTATGTTTGGATGACCAAGGGAGGTTGTCCACTTCAACCTATTTCAAACATGTTGATGTTAACAGTTATCTACATTTTGACAGTTGGCACCTCCCTAAATGGATCACCAACGTGCCATATGGCCAATACTGGAGGATAAGGAAGAACTGTACAGATGATTCGAGTTTTCATACAAAAGCGAAAATTCTAAAGAAGAGATTTAGAGAGAAAAGCTACCCCAAAAAACTACTAAATGATGCCTTTCAAAAGGTAAAACCACTCTCAAAAGAAATTTGTATTAAGAATAAAGTAGAATAACAGAGAAATATTATCCACATCAGATTAACTAATGAGAGTCCCCCTAGAAAATCTGAGAATTGGAACAGATGGAGTTTAGTGACTACATTTAATCAGTCACACCCCTCGATCCGCAAATTACTGAACCATTACTGGTTTATATTGAGGGGGAACCCCATTCTGTCCAAGCATATTCCGAAGAAACCAAAGATTATTTTTGGGCGCAACCATACTTTGGGGAATATGGTGGCTCCCAGCAACACAATGCATAAAACCCCATGGGCTATTCTGAAAAAAATCTCCAACTGTAGGCTGCTTCTCTTGCAAGACCCCCAAATATATATGTTGCTACTGAATTACTAGCCGTACCAAAAGCTTTATATCCAACACAACAGGGGAAAAATTTGTGATCAATTTTCGATTGGACTGTCAATCAAGCTATGTTGTTTATTTTTTTGTTAATCAGATATTTTTATTAGACAAGGCAATTATTTACATCTTACATCATGTAACAGTAATCCAATATTTTACATTTTAGTAAACCAGAAACAGAACCCCCCACCCCCTCCCCCCATAGACGGCGTAAGCAATGCTTATTAACTAGGAAGTGGCATATGTAAATCTAATATATAACATCCACATTAGAACCTATATCATCTTATTCTTACACAGGTCTAACAACATAAGAGAGAGATTTTCAGATTAGTCACTTTCATGATCTTATTTCCCACCGTATTCTCACTCCGATCTCAGCCATGGTTCCCATAGTTTCTCAACATTTTAGTTGCATTCCTCCTTCGATACACATTTTTTTTGCACGTATTATGTAAGTCACTTTTTGCAAATATTCCACTCTAGAGGGCGGCTCAGCGCTGATCCAACCTCTAGCTATCACTTTCCGTGCAATGAATAGTAACCTTGCCACAGCTATCTTCTGTTTATTCGTGATTCCAGTTTCTTCCACATATCCCAACACACACACTGTCGGCTTCCGTGGCACAACACATCCATATCTTCCTTCAATAAAATGTATCACCACCATCCAAAACGATTGCAATCTCGGACATTCCCACATCATATGTAACACTCCCGCACCCTCATGCATACATCTCGGGCATTCAGAGGTGTTCCTCACACCGATCTTATATAAGAATTCTGGAGATCTGTACGCTCTATGTATCACATAGAGCTGAGACAACCTACCCGGCTCACTCAGAGACAATTTTGGGCCATATTCCAGAATAGTATTCCACACCTCATCATCTATTACACCAACTTCTTTTTCCCATTTGTCTTGTGCCCGTATAGGATGCCGCAACAAAAAGGTATGCAGAAGATCTCTATACACAGTTGAGATAACTTCTCTTGTACCACCTTCCGTGCATATATAGTCCAATACAATGTTTGTCTGCACCCCCTTGGTTACTTATTTTCACCTGCCTTCCATAAGCATGCCGAAATCTGGGGTATAACAACTTATCCGTCTCCGAAAATTGAAACTCCTCCCTCAGGGATTCAAACGGCCTTAGTGTTCTATTCTCTCTACAAGTTGCTATAGATGTTCTAATGCCATACGCATCCAAGACTTTTTGTTCCCCCAGTTTATATAATTCCACCAAATTTTTATTCATCCATACAGTGGTGTATTTTGTCACTCCATTGACGTCTCTTAACTTTTTAATCCTAGACCATATCTTTTGTACCAGACCCAGGGAGAGAAGAGCCCCCCCCAATCGTCCCAGATCTCCAGCCTCCCAACTCTGTACCAACAGAGATCATTTAGTAATTTCCTCCACAATCATCTGTGACGAACTCCCCTTCCCCCTTGAAGCCCATCCTCTAATATGAGGGCTCTGGGATGCTAAAAAATAGATCCACGGGTTTGATAAAGCAATCCCCCCTCTGTCTTTAGTGTCTGTAAAATTTCCAGTTTAATTCTAGGTTGGCCTCCACCCTAAACCAGATCCCTAAATATGGAGTTGAGTCTCTGAAATAGTCCCCATGGGAGCCACACAGGTGAGCTATGGAGCACATACAGGATCTTTGGCACAAGTCTCATTTTAGCCAGATTTGCCTTCCCCACCACCGAGAGACGCAACTTACACCAAGCTTGGGCCTTGTCCTTCAATTTAGCTAACAGTGGGTCCACATTCAATTTAACAAAATCTGTAACTGGCAGGGCAATCTGTATTCCCAAATACTTAAACTGATTTACTACTTTCAGTCTATTATGTCCAAGTTCTCCCATTTTTTCCGTTCTGTCCCTATCAATCGTCAAAAGATTGGACTTGTCCCAATTAATTCGTAAACCCGACATGTCTCCAAACCTCTCAACCAAGGCTACCGCCTGTTTTAATGATGCTAAGGGATCCTGAAAGAACAAGAGAATATTGTCTGCATAAAGTGCAATTTTCTCCTCCACCGGACCAAATTTGAAACCTACCACTTCGGCCGTTCTTCTTATATGCACCACCAGTGGTTCTATCGCAAGGGCAAACAACAATGGAGAAAGGGGGCATCCCTGCCGAGTTCCCCTGGTAAGAGCAAATTTATCTGACCTTTCTCCATTTACCCTTATGTGGGCTACTGGGGAGGAATACAGCAACTTTACCCAGTCGATAAATACCCTTCCAAAACCCATTTTCTCTAATACCACCCATAGATAGTCCTATACCATGCTGTGAAATGTTTTGTGTGCATCCAAAGATACCACCGCCCTATACCCCATATTATCTACTGGTAACTGTATATTCAGATACAGCCATCTTAAATTAATTGCTGTCGACCTATTTGGCATGAATCCAGATTGGTCCGGGTGAATCACTGCCGTAACCACTTCCATCAACTTTCGTGCCATAACTTTAGCCAGCAGCTTAGCATCTACAGACTGCAGTGAAATGGGCCTATATGACTCAGCTTTTCGTTTATCCTTGTCCTCTTTCGGGAGGACAACAATTGTGGCCTCTCTCATGGATTCTGGCAGTCTTCCCTCTCCAAGAGCTTCCTGAAACACCTGACATAATCTAGGTAACATAACATCCTCAAGTATTTTGTACACATCTACAGGCAGTCCATCCACCTCAGGAGCCTTATCAGTTGCCCTGGATAACAACGCCTCCTCCAACTCTTTCACCGTGACAGGTTTTTCCAGTTTGAGTCTTTCCTCATTTCCAATTTGTTTTATATTCGCCCCCTCCAAATAGTGCATAATGTCTTCCCTAGAAGATGAAAGCCTGGAAGTGTACAAATTCTCATAAAACCCTCTAAATATTTTAAGAATACTCTTCGTGTCATCTACCAGTCTACCTTCTTCGTCATATATGGCATATACATATGATGACTCCCTCTGAGCTGCTGCCACTACTGGTAATACATGACCCACCTTTTCGCCATCTTCAAGGAAAGAGACCCTCTGAAATTCCTGTTTTTTTTTTGTAATATTCATACATATCCTATCCACTTCTTCCTGGGCCTTCTTCAGTTCCCTTTGCATCTCCGGGGTGGGCAGTCTCACTACGGCACATTCTTCCCTCTTCAATGCGTCCACAGCCCCCCTGGTCTTCCTTCCTGGACTCAGATTTACATCTAGAGATGTCCCTTATAAAAAGTCCTCTCAGGAAGGCCTTTATAGCATCCCAAATAGTTCCTACAGCCACGCTCCCTTCATTTTCTCGAAAAAATAACTCCACCTCTTTCTTAATGTTCTCCATGTCAATCGATTTCAACCATGTCGGGTGCACCTTCCAGTCTCTCTCGTGAGCTCCACCTCTCTCTCCAATCCAAATACTGACCTCCACTGGTTTGTGATCTGAGACCACTTTAGGCAGATACTGTATCCTACTGACCATGGCGTCTAAATGTCTATTACCCATTGCCATGTCTATCCTTGACATTGTATTATGGGATGCTGAGAAACACGAATAGCACTTCACCTTTAAATTCCTGACTCTCCATAAGTCTATCAATCCTAATTCTTTAATATGTTTAGCAAACAGCGTTTCAGCCTCCCTTCCCAGATATCTCTGACCTCATCCTTCCCTGTCAAGTTCCCAGTTTAATATGTTATTTATATCGCCCATAATTAGCAGTGGTATCCCCACCCTGTGTCTGGCCAAGTCCATGATCTCATGTAGCTTCCCATCTGAGTATGGTGGTGGAAAATACACCACTACCATGTATAACAATTGTCCATACACCCGACCTACCACAAACACATATTGCCCATCCTTATCCACTTTCACATCCACTTCATACAGCACTGAGGTGTGGACCAGAACCAAGACCCCCCCCTTGCATAATTAGAATATGTTGCATGGTAGGAATGCCTAATTCAGGCCTTAGCCAGGGCTCCACATTTCTCTCTGACCAAGTGTGTTTCCAGTAAACACAAGATTGACGACTTAAATGACAGCATATGTCACATCACTACTGCCCTTTTACTCCTATCCGCCATACCCCTTATATTCCAATTTATAACTTTGACCTGCTTCGCCATATTATATCAGAATCTATAACAGTACAGATCACTTCCCTTATCATCTCCACTCCCCGCCGTCTGTTTCTTTCCCTTCCCATCCCTCCCTCCTTCCCCTTTCCCATCCCTTTCCCTACCCTCAAACCTCCAAACCCCAGCGTCATTTAGCTTCTTCCTGTATGATAGTGAGTAAATACGCCAGTCCCAGCTCCGTACAACATCAGTGTGGTCTCACACACCTAAACCTGACCTCCTAATACCACCTCTATACCCTCCTCGCCCTCCCACATTTAGTGAACAATTAACATAATTAATTTCTTTATAGACAATAGCAACCCGCTGCCATCACTCGGCTCCTCCAGTATTCCCGGCAACAATCCCGGTTTGAACCTGTTTTCCCTATAACAACAGTTATCACTAGTTCCCAGTATTATGCCATAATATGTAAAACCACGAGAAAATATGCAGAATAAACACACATAATAACAGTGTTGCTCCCCTAACAAAGTTAGAAGAGAGTGTCTCTCCCATGATGCACACACAGTCCAGCACATGTGTTACAACCAGCTCCTTGCTCCCACAATTTTTTGTTGTTGCGATCCATCCAATCAGAAACCCCCTCAGGAGACTGGAAAAAAATGTATTTTGTCCGGGGCCACCACCCTCAGCTTAGCTGGATACAACATGGAGTACTGAATCCCATATCCACGTAATCTCCTCTTTACTTCTCCAAATCTCATTCTAAGTCTCTGCACTGCTGGTGAATAATTCGAGCATATGGAGATATTTTGTCCATCAATGGTCATGTCCTTGGCAGTCCTTGCTTTCCTCAGGATCACGTCTCTGTCCCTGTAGTTTAGGATTTTTGCAGGCATAGCACAAGGGTCTGCACCAGAGGGCATGGGTCTCATTAGGATTCTGTGGGCTCTTTCTACCACAAAAACCTTGGGCAGGGTGTCCACACCAATTTTTTGCAGTAGCCAGTTCTCAATAAACTCAGTAGGGTTGGCCCCCTCTGCCTTTTCAGGTAACTCCACTATTTTTATATTATTTCGCTGCAAACGGTTTTCCAAGTCGTCATTTTTTGCAATAACTTCCTCCAGTTGTTTGGTATATTGTTTGTGACCTTTCTGCAGCTTAACACTGTGTTAACCCTTTCCTCCACCTCTCCTGTTCTGGCATCCGCTTTCTGCATAGCAGATTTCATGTTTCCAATCTCTGCCTGTATGCCTTGGACTTGCTGGGTAAGTGCAGTCAGGGCCTCTTTGCAAAAATTCATAGCTGCAAATATGTCCTTTAGTGTGGGCTCTGTGATGGCAGCGTCAACCTGTGGCCCTATATGTCCTGCCCCATCTTCCCTCTGGGGTATAACTGTGGCTTTGCTGGCTCCCTCCTCCTGCTCCTTCCCAGTCTGCTCCTGCTCCTCCTCTGTGTCTTCAGCCCCTGAACCCCTCTCCCCTGGCCCTTGCTCATTTTTCTCCTCCACCCTGGCAAACCTTTCTAGGCGGGCCGCCGGCACCATCCTCCGAGCGCAGGTCGTGTTCTCCTTCTCCTCTACTGCCTTCGGCGCCATCTTAGATTCTGTGAAGGTCTAGGGTGCCGGCATCCCGCTGTCTCTTGCGGGTCATCACTACGTTCCTCCGCTCCCCCAAGCACCCCTCGGGGTCCATGGATCCTCCGGTACCGATAGTGTCGGACTTGGTGTCAAGCTAAGCGGCGGTCCAGCCTATACACAGTGTCTCAGGCAGGAGAGCTCTGTGCTGCGACTACTCACATTGCTGGCTAGGCCACGCCCCTAAGCTATGTTGTTTGTTTACTTGAATGCAGCTGTGGCCTACAGTACGTGGGCCACACTATTCAATGTATGCATTCTTGTCTTAATAAACATAAGTCTAATATCTGCAGTGGGTACCAGCTTCACAGGGTTTCCAAACATTTCAGTTTGGTCCATCAAGAAAACCCTAGTTTTTTTAAACTTGATATCATAGATCATGTAACTGAAAATGTATCTGACTGGTTACGGTGTCTCATTAAAAAAGAGAGCTACTGGATATTCAAGCTCGGTAACCTAACCCCAGAGGGTTTGAATGTTGTGAGCCACTAACAGTTGTGACGCTTCATTCTGTTCCCTTCTCCCCCCTTTTCTAGCAGTAACTTCATTACATATACAGGGTCATTAGTAATTTTTATTATATTCAAAAAATTATTTTACACTCTTTTTTTATGACAATTTTATATCTAGTTTTTATCTACATTTTATGATTGTATCATGTTACTTTTTATATGCATTAATTGGTTATGACTTTGCATTTTATTTACTCACTAAGTTTTAACCTCTTCTCTGCGCCTTGCATTTTAATTAGTGCACTTTTTAATTACTTAATTGGTGTATTCATTCATTGGGGTAAATCCCTTTAAATACCGTATATACTCGTGTATAAGCCGAGTTTTTCAGCACAAAAAATGTGCTGAAAAGTCCCCCCCTCGGCTTATACACGAGTCATAGGCCAGCCGCCCCCACATCGGTATACAGGCGCCCCCATCAGTGGTATACAGGGCCCCCCTTGCTGCCGCACACCTGTAAAGTAATACATCATTATACTTATCCCTGTCACTGTCGCTGCTCTGACACCGCGCTCCTCCAGGTCTTCATGCTTCTTCCTCCGGCGCACAGGCAATGACGTCATTGCCTGCGCCCGCCGGTCACAAGCAGGAAGAAGCATGAAGACCCGGAGGAGCGCGGTGTCAGAGCGGCAACAGCGACAGGGATAAGTATAATGATGTATTACTTTACAGGTGTGCGGCAGCAAGGGGGGTCCTGTATACCACTGATGGGGGGGGGCGCCTGTATACCGCTGCAGAGGGGGTCTGTATACCAATGCTGAGGGGGCCTGTATACCACTGGGGCCTGTATACCACTGGGGATGCTGTATATACCGCTGGGGCCTGTATATACTGCTGGGGAGGCTGCTGTAATACTGCTGGGGCCTGTATATACCACTGGGGAGGCTGCTGTATACCACTGGGGCTGCTGTATATACTGCTGGGGCCTGTATATACCACTGGGAAGGCTGCTGTAATACTGCAGGGGCCTGTATATACCACTGGGAAGGCTGCTGTATACCACTGGGGCTGCTGTATATACTGCTGGGGCCTGTATATACCACTGGGGAGGCTGCTGTATATACCACTGGGGAGGTTGCTGTATAATACTACTGGGGAGGCCTGTATACCACTGGGGGGGCCTGTATACCACACTGCTGGGGGCTGTATACCTGTGCTGGGGTCCACCCTCGGCTTATACACGAGTCAATAGGTTTTCCCAGGTTTTGGGGGCAAAAGTAGGGGGGTCGGCTTATACACGGGTCGGCTTATACACGAGTATATACAGTATGTTATTTTCATGTTGGGTCTCTGTATCACCTGAGGAAGACAGCACTACAGCTGTTGAAACGCGTTGTAGCGTTCAGAACATCTAATAAAAGGTTTGCTTATACCATTTAAACCTTGTCCCCCGCTTCCTAAGTGCTCCAAAGACCACTATTTCCCTTTCACTATTCATTATATACCTCCCTTTGGGAGAGCAGTAGGAGCAGCTGGGACTAACAAACACCGCTCCTGGTGTGAGGACCTGCAGTGACGTCAGTGATCACATGCCTCGGAACAGCACGTGACCGGATCACCTGACCGGAGCTTCGGGAACCAGGAAGCGAATGTACACTGGCAGTGCCCGGACCTCTCCACACCGTAACGCCTTATACCGGAGTTGTGCAGGGGTTCACAACCCCCTGAGGTGAGTAGGCACCACACCCCAACAGTGTATATCCCCACTATACCACCAGGTCTGGCTCATGGGCGCTTTTCTTCTCTTTTTCAGATTGATGCTGGTCCCAAGTGTTATGCTGAAAAGTGTCATAGGGGGAGGGCGTTGACTCTCACTAACCTGTGTGTGAGAAAGTCTCCTGTAAAGAGACAGGGAGATGTCTCTGCTGTTTGCCCCCCTGAGAATGGATCCTCTGTTTGTGACCGTGTGAATGGCAATAAACATTCAGGTCTAGACCTGAGTGTGAATGATTATGTGTGGGTGCTGTAAAAACACATTATCCACCTATGGACGTATGCGGCTGGAGCTCCTACTACTGGAGTTATTGCTCCAATATCAGACATTTGCAACCACATGTTGTTCCAGCCAGAACTTTCTCCGATGTTATGTACAGTTGTGGCTTAAAACGTTTTGGAAAAATGTTCTCTGGTCAGATGAGACAAAAGTAGAGCTTTTTGGGCAAAGGCATCAACATAGAGTTTACAGGAGAAAAAAAGAGGCATTCAAAGAAAAGAACACGGTCCCTACAGTCAAACATGGCGGAGGTTCCCTGATGTTTTGGGGTTGCTTTGCTGCCTCTGGCACTGGACTGCTTGACCGTGTGCATGGCATTATGAAGTCTGAAGACTACCAACAAATTTTGCAGCATAATGTAGGGCCCAGTGTGAGAAAGCTGGGTCTCCCTCAGAGGTCATGGGTCTTCCAGCAGAACAATGACCCAAAACACACTTCAAAAAGCACTAGAAAATGGTTTGAGAGAAAGCAGTGGAGACTTCTAAGGTGGCCAGCAATGAGTCCAGACCTGAATCCCATAGAACACCTGTGGAGAGATCTAAAAATGGCAGTTTAGAGAAGGCACCCTTCGAATATCAGGGACCTGGAGCAATTTGCCAAAGAAGAATGGTCTAAAATTCCAACAGAGCATTGTAAGAAACTCATTGATGGTTACCGGAAGCGGTTGATCACAGTAATTTTGGCAACCAAGTATTAGGCTGAGAGTGCCAATAATTTTGTCTGGCCCATTTTTGGAGTTTTGTGTGAAATGATCAATGTTTTGCTTTTTGCTTCATTCTCTTTTGTGTTTTTTCATTGAAGACAAATAAAGATAATAATACCAAAGAATTTGTGATTGCAATCATTTTCAGGAAGCAACTGGGTATTATCTGACAGAATTGCAGGGGTGTCAATACTTTTGACCACAACTGTAGCCCCCACTTCATGATCATTTTAATTAGTAAGTATAAAAACATTTTTAGCTGATTGAAAGCAAGCATTTAGCAGAGAGAAGGATAGTTATAATGGTAATAGGAAGGTGCAGGGACATGTATTGATAGGTTAGGTGGCTTTTCGGAGGTGACAGGTTCCCTTTAATTGGGTTTTGGTCAGGGCTCTGGCTGGGCCAGTCAAGAATGGTCACAGAGTTATTCTGGAGCCACTCCTTTGTTATTTTAGCTGTGTGCTTAGGGTCATTGTCTTGTTGGAAGGCGAACCTTCGGCCAAGTCTGAGGTCAAGAGCACTGTGGAAGAGGTTTTCATCCAGGATATCTCTGTGCTTGGCCCCATTCATGTTTCCTTCTGTTGCAACCAGTTGTCCTGTCACTGCAGCTGAAAAACACCCCTATAGCATGATGCTGCCACCACCGTGTTTCACTGTTGGGATTGTATTGGGCAGGTGATGAGCAGTGGCTGGTTTTCTCCACACATACCGTTTAGCATTATCACCCAAAAGTTTTATCTTCATCTCATCAGACCAGAGAATCTTATTTCTCATAGTCTGGGAGTCCTTTATATGTTTTTTGCAAACTCTATGCAGGCTTTCATATGTCTTGCACTGAGGAGAGGCTTCCATCGGGCCACTCTGCCATAAAGGCCCGATTGGTGGAGGGCTGCAGTGATAGTTCACTTTGTGAAATTTTCTCCTGTCTCCCTACTGCGTCTCTGGAGCTCAGCCACAATCATCTTGGGGTTCTCCTTTACCTCCCTCACTAAGGCTCTTCTCCCACGACTGCTCAGTTTGACTGGATGGCCAGGTCTACGAAGACTTCTGGTGGTCCCAAACTTCTTTCATTTAAGGATTATGGAGACCACTGTGCTCTTAGGAACCTTGAGTACTGCAGAAATTATTTTGTAACCTTGGCCAAATCTGTGACTTGCCACAGTTCTGTCTCTGAGCTCCTTGGGCAGTTCCTTTGACCTCATGATTCTCATTTGGTCTGACATGCACTGTGAGCTGTGAGGTCTTATATAGACAGGACTTGATTTGGAAAGGCACACACCTATCAGTTTAATTAAACCAATGAAGGAGTAGAACCATCCCAAGGAGGATCACAAGGAAATGAATGAATCATGAAATTAGCGTATATACAGCGGGGGACAGAACCCCCAAAACTGGTGACAGGTGCACTTCAAGTTTTTATTGATCAGTTTACTTCAGGGTTCTGTCTGGTTGTTTTGTTTAATCTTCGTTTTATCTATGCTACCTGTGCTGTTTGTCCTGCTCTTGATCTGCCTGCCCATGTCTCTGGGTTCTGCCTTCTGTCTCCTGCATTCTGATCCTTCGGTCAGCTGCTGCAGGCACAGGGACTGCCCTGGAGTGGTGCCTGGGGACTATTTGCGTCTCAGCCTATCCTCACCACCAGAGGCTCACGGGATTACCAGGTAATCGCTTAGTTACACCCCTTACAGAGTAAGCCTGGTCATTGGTGAGTGGGTCCACACCCACCTAGCTGTCACAGTGGCAATGCACCAAAGCTCACAGCACTACTGAAAAAAAATATTTATAATTGTAATACTGAGATTGAGAATGTGGTGGCCTCTTAATATGAATGTGCTTGCCATTGAAAGCAGCCAGACAGTTTGGAATTTGTGAGCTGCCACAGAATCACTTGGCTATCAGCAATCACTGTGGTTCAATTAGATCAGAAATGACAATGTTCTTTAGAATGGCCCAGATTAATTAATATTTAGAACAGACAATGGACAAAATTGTGCTTGTTTCCACCCAAAAATGGAAATATAGAGCTTCAAATGATATCCTTGCACCCAGAAGCCTTCAAGAAAGATGCTTAATAATACTGTACACACACCACAAGCACCAACACAGGGTTAGTTAAATGTATGTACAATCTCCCTATTGAATGATGTTTTTAAAAAAAAAAAAAAAAGTGATTGCCCATGGTCAGTTTTCACAGGTCAAATTGCTGTGGGGTGATTTTAGCAATTGGATGACCATGGCCTGCCTCGAAAAAATGGACTTTCAGCATATTAGCCTTATATTGTTTATTCACATCAGTCCTAAATATATGGGCATACTATTCACATTTGCAACAAACCCAGGTCTACTTTTTCATTTGTTCCTGAACACCCCAAAAATACCAATATTATTCTAGACTTTTTAAGGAAAAATTAAAAAATGAATGGAAACTGAGCTGACCTTCAATATGCTGATCCAAACCAATTTTTAGTCCAAACACAAATAGATAGCACACATGTAGATAGCACAAATACACAGTTTACAAATGGGTAATGGAGAAACACTATGCAAACAATAGTTTACCTTAGTGTGATGATAAGAAGTTCTTCTGAGAGGAGCAACAACTCCTATTTGTGTTAATGAATGTTAATTCAGGACAAAGTTCCTTGAGTTGTTAGTCAAAACTGGATTGACAAGGCACAGAAGGCGACAAAGTTCCAGAGATGCTGGCTATGACTATAGGACAGGGGCGGACTGGCCCAGGTGGCAGGGGGGCAAGTGCCCCCTGGGCTGGTGGCATAGCCCACATCCAGGGCCGCCCCCCCACAGAAATGGGCCGGCGGCGCTTTTTGGCTGGGGCTGTGAAAGTACAGCAGATGCGGCGCCTTGCGGCCGGCGCTGTGATACAGCAGCAAGCAGACACAGCGCGGGTGACACAGTGAGTGACCGGCGATAGTCTGACAGCAACCCCCCCCTCCTGGACACCAAAAAAGTCTGACAGCACCCCCTCCCCTGGCCACCAAATAAGTCTGACAGCAGCCTCCCCCCCCCCCCCTCCCGGTCCTCACCTAAGGACTGGCAGAGCAAAACTGCCACCCGGAGTTAGAGTAGCCAACCACCCCCTGCTATAAGATAAGCCCAGAATTGTTTCCTCCACCTCTTCTGCTGCCCAGCGTCACTGGTCCTCAAACTGTGGATAAACCAGCCACAACATGAGGGCACAATCAACAGGTGTTAGTTGTAAAATACCTTATTACACAATAGCAGAAAGGCAGAATATTGTAGCAAATACAAAACAACACAATGTCCAGTGATGGGCAGCAAGAGAAAATGGTGTGCCTGCCGCTAGGTGAGCAATCAGGTGGCTTTTTATGTATAGGTGGCCACAAATGGGCTTGTCTCTATAAATTGTATATAAAAACAGACATATGGGTGGCACACGGATGATAATCAGGTAAAAATCATCCAGGTTTTCTGGATGAAATGCCTATGATTTTTCATAAGCTTGTCTGCAAGTGACCTAACACAGACAGCAAATATCTGTATAATAAGCTTGTTTGATTTCACATTAAATGTCCTTGTGCTGTCAGAATCCAAAACTGATAGTATACAGCAGCACAAGGACCAATGCAGGTCCATAAACATCAGATAAATGTTATTACAGAGGGACTAATGGCCTGTGCATAAAAAAAATTGTAGCATGCACAAATTTTATCTGTATTCAGGATCAGACTTGCCCATTAAAATTGTTTTTTTGCAACAGCTATTTCAGTGTGATATATGTAATAACTGATGGACACAGTAATATTTCAGGATTGAAATGAGGGTTATTGTACTAACCGAAAATGTGAAATATGTATTATTTGCAAAAGTATGGGCACCCTTCTGATTTTCATGATTTGAATACTCCGAACTACTTTTTACTGACTTACTGAAGCACTAAATTGGTTTGGTAACCTCATTGAGCTTTGTACTTCATAGCCCGGTGTATCCAATCATGAGAATCAAGTTGTTCTCCTAGTTGCATCTTCTCTGAGGAGTGGCATCATGGGCTCCTCAAAACAGCTCTCAAATGATCTGAAAAAAAAGATTGTTCAACATAGTTGTTCAGGGGAAGGATACAAAAAGTTGTCTCAGAGATTTAACCTGTCAGTTTCCACTGTGAGGAACATAGTAAGGAAATGGAAGACCACAGGGACAGTTCTTGTAAAGGCCAGAAGTGGCAGGCCAACAAAAATATCAGAAAGGCAGAGAAGAAGGATGGTGAGAACAGTCAAGAACAATCCACAGACCACCTCCAAAGACCTGCAGCATCATCTTGCTGCAGATGGTGTCACTGTGCATCGGTCAACAATACAGCGCACACTGCACAAGGAGAAGCTGTATGGGAGAGTGATGCGAAAGGAGCCGTTTCTGCATGCACGCCACAAACAGAGTCGCCTGAGGTATGCAAAAGCACATTTGGACAAGCCAGTTTCATTTTGGAAGAAGGTGCTGTGAACTGATGAAACAAAGATTGAGTTGTTTGGTCATACAACAAGGCGTTATGCATGGCGCCACAAAAACACAGCATTCCAAGAAAAACACTTGCTACCCAGTGTCAAATTTGGGGGAGGGTCCATCATGCTTTGGGGCTGTGTGGCCAATGACGGCACCGGGAATCTTGTTAAAGTTGAGGGTCGCATGGATTCCACTCAGTATCAGCACTGTTCAAGAATCAGTGTCGGGGGCGTGGCTTGACGCAGCAAGAACATGGCTGCTTAATCTGGGAGCTCCCGAGTCCACAGGCACTACCTGCGGCTAATACAGTTCTCTCCAGCCCAGTTTTCCGCTCACAACTGCACCCACAGCTACCGGAGACCCTGGTGCACCGATGGGTAAGACCAGAACCGGGGGGGAAAGCTCTTCGCAGCGTGTAACGGAATATTTTACTAGTGCCAGGCCAGCCAGCGGCACTCCTAAGATGGCGCCGTCGTCTCCACACTCCTCCCACTCCTCCTCCAGACGGGGCTCTGTAGCCTCCTTGATGTCGGCCGGCGGAGGGCAGGAGGGACATGCTATCCTCCATGCTCTCCTCACTCCGAACATCGTTGCAGGATGATATGAAAGGGATGGTGGCGGACATCAGAAGGAAGCTAGCGGAGGTGGGGGTCGGACCGATGGAGTGGAGAGAAAAATGTCTGAACTTATAAGGTCCCATAACGACCTGATAGATGCTCATGAGGTGCTGAAATCAGATATGGCTAAAGTGCAGGCAAAGCAATTGGACCTTGAGGTTCGCTCGAGGCGCAACAACATACGCATAAGCATACGCACTCCAGCTGAGGCTCACACATCCAGGGATAAGACCTGTACTCCTGGATAATTGCCCAAAGAGTGTGTTTTTGTCACTCACTGGTCCTCTCTGAAGGAGGCGATGGACTCTCCTTTTTTTGGTTTTCTGCTTTCCCTTATTATTGATTACTACGGCCTTTAGTGAGCCGAGACTCTGGACCCCTATGTTTTCGAGGTCTCACTGTGTTTGTTTGCTTCTCACCCTTCCCCCTCTTCCCCACACATCTTCCCTCCCCCCAGTCGAGGATCTGCCGGTAGGTTCTAGCTCTTTAGAATGATTGCTGTTTTCATTCATGACGTATCAACCTGTGTCATGAGCATTTCCATACTATCTGTTAATGTCAATGTGTTGAATTCTCCTGTGAAAAGGTCTATAACCTGGCGGCGCCTGCGCAAGTCTAACTGTGATGTCATTTTCGTGCAGGAGACACATTTATTGGCCGGAGACAATAGCAGGATGCAATTCCATGCTTACCCTCATCAATTGTTTTCTAACGGCCCCACCAAAAAAGCAGGAGTTGGAATTTTTATAAAGCAATCAGTCTCATTTCATTTAAAATCCTTTGTATCAGATCCAGAGGGCCGTTATCTTATCCTCCTGTGCACTATTAACAACTGCCCGTATACTGTAGTCTCCGTGTACGCCCCTTATGCTGGCCAAATTAAATTTCTACGGTCTCTCCTGGATGTAGTGCAACTTGACGCGCAGGGCCACAGACTTATCTGCGGTGATTTCAATGTACCAATGTGCAGGAGGTTGGACTGCTCTGGGCCGTCACACACCCGGGGTGAGATGGGGCCCCTAGTCTTGGAGAATGGCCTAGTCTTGGAGATACCACCATAGTGAAGAACGGGATTACACTTTCTTCTCAAGCTGTCATCACACATACAGCCGTATAGACGTCATATTGGTGGATGATGCTCTTTTGCATAAGTGTAAGCATATTAACATAGGAAGCATAACTTGGTCAGACATCGCACCAGTTTCACTGCAGATTGCTGACCCTTCTGCCATTCGGCCCCCTCACACTTGGAGGCTGAATACGTACTTATTAACTAACCTTGAAGGTGTAGAGGACCTGGCAAGACAAATCGGGGATTACTTTACTACAAATGACAATGGGGAGGTGCAAGATGAGGTGTTGTGGTTGTCACACAGGGCGGTTGTCAGGGGGACGTTTATCAAACTTGCGGCCTACATTAAAAAGCGTTACATGGCGGGTCTGACAGACACTCTGCATAAGCTCAAAACACTTGAATCTCAGCACAAAGTGAATCCCTCCCCGCAAATATTGATATCCCTGATTGACACCAGGAATTGTCTCCGCTCGCTTCTGCTGCAAAAAGCGGAAAAAGATCTTAAAAAACTAAAAGCAAAGTACTATGCCATGGGGGACAGGGCGGGCGCACTCCTGGCCCGTCGAGTCAAGAAGAGGGTAGCACGGTTTAGGATCCCCTGTTATGGGCAATCAATAGTTAATGATTTATATTATTTATTAGAAGACATTCAGAACTCTCTTAGAAAGGGCTAGAGGCCAGTTTGTAGGAAAAGAGCCTTGGCCTTGCCCTTTTCCCTAATGTTCTGACTTAGAGGTAGCCGTATAGAAGTTCTTATCAACATGTTCTGAACGTCCGGTACGACTTCAAGGCTAGTAACACACAGAATATAATTGAATGTTTTTTCAGAATGAAATGTAGATTCAGCATAAAATGACACAATTATCTAGTAACACCCCTTTGCACATCCCTTTAAGGATAAGTAATAAAACTGCTAACTGCTCCCTTAATAAAAGGTCTTTGTCATTAAGCTCTACATTGACATGGTGTGTCAGCGTGGATTCTTTATACAGTGACGTGCATGCACCCAGACAAAGCATCCAATTTGGCAGCAGACAATTAAGATGACAGCCTCACCCGAAAGGTGTGGGGGCATCCATTACAGTTGGCGCCCAACGTGCTAGGACGAGACGTCCAGGGGACGACAGCCACAACTGTACCTTCATTCCCAGGACGGACCAGACACGAGGGGTAGACCTGCAGGCTACAAAGAGGTAAGAAAATTATTTATCTTACCTAAGACCCTTCTGTAACTTCGTGCAGGGATGATGAAGGTAGTTGGCTGTCAGACTCGGACATAGATGACTGGATCTGAGAAGTCCTAGCCCTTGCAACCCGGTCCTGAGAATTCCTTAATTGTCTGCCTTATTTGTGTTCTTGCAACCTGATCCTGAGTTTATCTGTGTTTATGTCAGTGCTATCATTGCTACAGTTTCAGTACATAGAAAACATAATGTAATACTATTGTATAGGGTTTGAGGAGTCTGATCGCTTAAGGGCAATGAAGAGCAGAGACGGGTTCTTAGGTGCAAGGTATTTATATATACACAGCAAAACAATGTGAATGCAGTACACAGCCAAAGCACACAACATAACACGACCCCAATATATATATATATGTATCGTAGTGCACAGTCCTTTAAGGAAACAGTCCGAAAAACCAATAGTCCGAAGCAAGCAAATCCAGATGCATATAGTCCGTAGCACGGGTCCTGGTACTGGAACAACCGGAAGAGATAGTCCGTGGTAAAAGGTCCCCACACCCGGATGACCAAGTTCAAACAAAGTTCCAAAGAAATAAAGAAACACAAGTTCCAAAAGCACACAGTACATAGGGTAATGACCGGGTAGTTGCTTACACACTTGAACGTCTGAGCCCGAAGGTAGAAGCAGCGGCACCAGAAGCACGATGCAGGAAGCTGTAAGGTGAACCGAGATCACACAGAGCTCCAGAGAAGTGAGTGAATCCAGGAGAACAGCTGAGCAAGAGCAAACCAGGAACCAGTATACTCAAGCAATGAATGCTCAGCTGAGCCAGGTCTTTATGTAAACGAGACAGGAAGAAGGGCAAAACAAAACAATGATCTCCATGCTGACTGAGGGCAAAATGGTCACACGGCAAGCCGGAAAACCTGGAATACTGACACATAGAAAGAGAGAAAACACGGAGAACGGAGAGACGGGCTGAATGGGGAGATTCTGTTTCCCTGACTGTCGAGCTCTATTCCCAGGGGATAGGGCTGATGATTTGTCAATCCATAATAGGGTTGATGGTTTTCCGGTCCCTGGTGTAAGGGGGGCCGATGGGTTATTCCACTACTGGTGTTCCAGCCTCTGATACGGCTGATGGTTTTCCCACCCGTGCGCGCAAGCTAAGGATGGAGTGTAGTCCTGGCTGCGGTGGTGGATGGGTACGTAATTTACGTAGATTTTGGTAGTGAGGAGTTTGTTCCTTCTCTCCAGATGACGTGCCGCTTGTGTAAACAGGTTTAGAGATAGCAATTACGCCTGCTGGCTGGATAATAAATCGTGTTACTGATGTGCCATATGCACGGGAAGAAACTGGTTATATACCAATCCCTGGCACTTCTCCAGTACTCAAGGTGTTCAGACAGAATATACATGTCCAGTTAACGATAGTAATATAAGGAGTCTGTTGCAAGAAGTATATGTAAGAAAGTTATCTGACCCCGTTGTTGCCCCACTGAGGTGTAGAGGGGGCCAACAGAGTTTGATGTTTATTTGTTTTATCTGTTTGGTGACCACCATTCCAGTCCCAGTCCTCAGATTGACTCTGACTGATTGATTCCAGCAAGGTATGAAGCTTGCTATTTCTATTGACTCTGTGGAGAAAAGGGACATTACTATATAGAAATATCTACCGACAGACAAATACTGAGTAGATGTGTATTTTTGCTTACAGTTATCAGGTCAATTTTCTAATTTGGAAACCCCTAGCAAAAAGGGATTGACACCCTTAGTGTCTTCCCCGAAAATTGTCCTTATATAAGAGGTAATATGGCAGCTACAGGAGCCGTTGGGAAGCATGTCTGGATTGTTGGACATTCATATATCTATTGGGCAGAGAAGAGGGCCCACGGACGTCTGTATTCAGAACATTTATTTTTTCCCAAGGATTTTATCCATATACGGTGGTACGGACATAGGGGAATGCGCTGGAATTCTTTATGTTCTACTCTGGCGGACTTGATATGTCACTCTCCCGTACCAGATCTTATTATTATCCATTTGGCAGGTAATGATCTTGGAAAAGTCTGTACTTCGGATTTATTGCAGAAAGTTCAACATGACATCAAAATTGTCCATTCGATGTTCCCTAAGACTGCTATAGTTTTTTCAGAAATCATTCCCCGCCTACATTGGTTTTCTGGTGGTTCAGGTTTTCTAGAATCTGATCGGAAACGCTTCAACAAAGCTGTTGAGTGGTTTATGCCGGTGGTGGGTGGTTTTTCACACTGCCACACAGACTTGGAAGTTTTTGTTCCGGAACTATACCGTGCAGATGCAGTACACTTAAATGTATTTAATATGGGGTTACAAGGTGCTCTGCAGAAGTGGCTATTGAATTTGGGTTTAACTGTTCCACACGTGGTGTGTCCAAGGGCCACCTTAGGGTAAATACAATGGTTATTGTTCTGCATACTAAGTAAGCTTTAGTTATTTCACAACATATACCTTTCAGAGTTTTTATTATCCCCTGTGTAGATAAATTTTGGTTATTAAGTATGTTCAGAATAAACTTTAATGCCCGGCTCACTGAAGGTATCCCAGTTGACTCCCCTTTATAAAACCCTGCTGACAGAGGTAGTCTTGAGGGGTGGACAGTTATAGCCAAGATAGAAGAATAGAGGCTTGGGTTTAAGCTATAATATGGGTGTTAATCAGTCAAAGCCTCAGCAAGTTACCCCCAAGAGACCTTGTGGCAGAGAGAGAAAAGTGGGAAATGCCTAGATGGGTAAATTCTAGACACTGTGTAAACACAAGGAGACAAACAAGGTGCAGAATAGTGCCCTATGAATGATGACACTTTGTTGGAAAAAGGTGATGTGTACTGGCCACTCACCTTGCTGGGTTGTGTAAACCCACAACTGGCTAGAGCGCAAATTACAGCTGCCGCTGGACCTCCACCTGCCACAGGACGTGGAAAAACGATATCAGATGTAAGGAATAGGCGTATCACGGTCCGCGCTGCTGTACCACAAATCACGGAGAAGACAGTGCTTCAATCAAATAATATCCTTTAGGGTAAGTTCACACATACGTCGGCTTAGTGTCGGCGGCGGCTGGGCGGACCCGACAGGAAGCTCGGCAGCCGTCCACCGGCTTCCTGTCGGGTATGTGCGGCGGGAGACGGGCGGGTGTGCGGCGGGTGCACAGCGGGTTAGCGGCAGCGGTTCTGCAGCGGCTGGAAGCAGCACATGATTCTGCTTGCAGCCGCTGCAGAACCGGCCGGATTATAGAACATGCTCATTCTTTGCTAACCCGCTGGGAACCCAGCGGGTTAGCAACAGATGAGCATGTGGAAACCGCCGGTGTGTGCACACCGGGGGTCGGTTTCCATAGGTTTATATGTTAACCCAAAAGCCGCTTTTGGATTAACATAAATTTACATAAACCTCATGGAAACCGACCTGCGGTTTCCGCTGCTAAACCGAGGTTAAAACTGTATGTGTGAACTTACCCTTATTCTTCCTGTCCTACGCGTTTCGGAGCCACCTCTGAGCTCCTTCCTCAGGGACATCCTGATGGGTAAATTGTACCTACATACTTCTTTCCTTGCACCCAGAAAATGAACAAGTACAATTGATCATGCACACCAGACAGACCAACTTGTTTACAGGTAACACTGTCTCTGTTGGGGTTTTTGTTTGAGGAGAGATGCAAAGTGGGGAAGAATAACAGACTGAAGTCATTTTGACTTGCTTATTATTATAGGTGACTTGATTATTGCATCTCTACTCAATCAAGACTGTGGTTTTGTGATTATTTGTTAGGACGCATTCGCTTTAATACGGGAACGCAGGCTTTCAGTATAAGGACAGGCGTCCTCTCCAAGAAGGAGGGAAGACTGGTATACCGTGGCATAAGTATTTGCTGGGATAGAGACACTGGTATATAGTGATTAAAGATGTTGCGTCTTTTCAAGGAAAAACACACAGTCTCAAATTAATATGGTCCGTGAAAGAGAAGGGAGAAAGTATGTTAAAAATGCAAACAAATAATTAGAAGACTTTGAGTACGTTGAAGGAGGCTGTGAGTGGTGCACATAAGTGTTGAATGAAGCTGTAATCGGGGCCCCTGTGTATACTGTATGTATGCTGAGATGTGCGATGTAAGTCAGGGTTGATTTTTGTCTTGTCTATAGGTGACTGTATGTTTTGACGTTTTGTATCACGCGTGATGTGAAGCAGGTGTGCAGTTATACATGTTGCCAAGCAATCCCCTAGGGAGAACGCTACCTTATAATGTGTGTATGTTCCCCTGGTGTTGATTTTCTGCCAATATTAGAATTGCCAAGGTTAGAATTGTGCGCACATATTTCCCCCTCCCATCTGGTACTATAGGGGAGGGGGGGAAGGATTAAGTTTGCGATCAGCATGTTCATTTTTACGTGCAGTAATGAAAATTCATCACATTTCAGATCTTTTCATTTTTGGCTGTGAACATTGAGAATCATAATCATAATTGTTTACTGCGTATTTAGTTGGAAGCTAGTAATACTGCCTATTATTGGACGCAATAATAGTTATTTTGGACAGTTTTTGTACATTCCTGCTCGAGGTTATACAGAATTAGGTTTTACTGATTTTCATACAGGGATTATTCTATTTTATTGAGTCATACTGAAACACTGTCTTCTTGTTTGTGTTGTGGTAATATTTTTTTTTATAGACACTATGATAACTATTCGGGATAATTTTAAGTTTCTGTCTAAATTTTACGGAGGAACAATAGTTTTTAGAAGAGGCATAGATGATAATACTTAGTATATGTGTGTTAAATCTTCATATTCTAATCCCATTGTTTTCTAAAATAGTTTTTTTTTGTTATGGCGCTGGCTCCAGGTGGGGGATGGACTTGTTTTCAGATTCAGATAGAAAACCTCAGCTCAGATTGTCCCTCCCCCCATCTTAGGAATGTAAGACTCAGAGGAAGTTTTGCCCATCAGAACTTCCTGTGGCAGCCATCTTGCACCACCCAAAAGGCCTGTTAACAATGAGACTACATCACAGTTAGTTCCACTACCAGTTTATATATCCAGTTATGATTATACAAGAATAATGTATATATATTTTTACTCTGATATCTTCTGATTCCCTCATGCGAAGGGGGGATGGAGACATACATGGAGAAATATATGGGGTTTTTGGTTAAGCATCATACAGTTATAGTTTATAAATATAGCGCCAACGGAAACATTTATAACAGAATTTAAATGGGTTTTTGGTTAAGCATAAAACAGTTATAGTTTATAGCTATCAATATAATTAATAGAGAATTGTAATAAGAATTTTGAATAAGTATTTTTTTTCTAATACGAATTCTTGAGTGTTTTATTTCAGATGTACAGTTAGGGCCAGAAATATTTGGACAGTGACACAAGTTTTGTTATTTTAGCTGTTTACAAAAACATGTTCAGAAATACAATTATATATGTAATATGGGCTGAAAGTGCACACTCCCAGCTGCAATATGAGAGTTTCCACATCCAAATCGGAGAAAGGGTTTAGGAATCATAGCTCTGTAATGCATAGCCTCCTCTTTTTCAAGGGACCAAAAGTAATTGGACAATGGACTCTAAGGGCTGCAATTAACTCTGAAGGCGTCTCCCTCGTTAACCTGTAATCAATGAAGTAGTTAAAAGGTCAGGGGTGGATTCCAGGTGTGTGGTTTTGCATTTGGAAGCTGTTGCTGTGACCAGACAACATGCGGTCAAAGGAACTCTCAATTGAGGTGAAGCAGAACATCCTGAGGCTGAAAAAAAAGAAAAAATCCATCAGAGAGATAGCAGACATGCTTGGAGTAGCAAAATCAACAGTTGGGTACATTCTGAGAAAAAAGGAATTGACTGGTGAGCTTGGGAACTCTAAAAGGCCTGGGCGTCCACGGATGACAACAGTGGTGGATGATCGCCGCATACTTTATTTGGTGAAGAAAAACCCGTTCACAACATCAACTGAAGTCCAGAACACTCTCAGTGAAGTAGGTGTATCTGTCTCTAAGTCAACAGTAAAGAGAAGACTCCATGACAGTAAATACAAAGGGTTCACATCTAGATGCAAACCATTCATCAATTCCAAAAATAGACAGGCCAGAGTTAAATTTGCTGAAAAACACCTCAAGAAGCCAGCTCAGTTCTGGAAAAGTATTCTATGGACAGATGAGACAAAGATCAACCTGTACCAGAATGATGGGAAGAAAAAAGTTTGGAGAAGAAAGGGAACGGCACATGATCCAAGGCACACCACATCCTCTGTAAAACATGGTGGAGGCAACGTGATGGCATGGGCATGCATGGCTTTCAATGGCACTGGGTCACTTGTGTTTATTGATGACATAACAGCAGACAAGAGTAGCCGGATGAATTCTGAAGTGTACCGGGATATACTTTCAGCCCAGATTCAGCCAAATGCTGCAAAGTTGATTGGACGGCGCTTCATAGTACAGATGGACAATGACCCCAAGCATACAGCCAAAGCTACCCAGGAGTTCATGAGTGCAAAAAAGTGGAACCTTCTGCAATGGCCAAGTCAATCACCAGATATTAACCCAATTGAGCATGCATTTCACTTGCTCATATCCAGACTTAAGATGGAAAGACCCACAAATAAGCAAGACCTGAAGGGTGCGGCTGTAAAAGCCTGGCAAAGCATTAAGAAGGAGGAAACCCAGCGTTTGGTGATGTCCATGGGTTCCAGACTTAAGGCAGTGATTGCCTCCAAAGGATTCGCAACAAAATATTGAAAATAAAAATATTTTGTTTGGGTTATGTTTATTTGTCCAATTACTTTTGACCTCCTAAAATGTGGAGTGTTTGTAAAGAAATGTGTACAATTCCTACATTTTCTATCAGATATTTTTGTTCAACCCTTCAAATTAAACGTTACAATCTGCACTTGAATTCTGTTGTAGAGGTTTCATTTCAAATCCAATGTGGTGGCATGCAGAGCCCAACGCGCGAAAATTGTGTCACTGTCCAAATATTTCTGGGCCTAACTGTACGTATAGGAGAGATGATCTTATACTGGACACCGGTAGGATCCTCGCATGAGGTAATCAGAGCAATTGATTCTGAGTTTTCGCACTTTTGTGAGCAGGTGGAGCTTCTTCTAAGTACAATTCTTATAAAAACGGTAAGCATATTGAATGCAGAATTGGTAAATCACGGTGAGGTAGACACCATGTTACCAGTCTAGGATGGTATAATCACGCTGACAATCACTACAGATGACCCCTAGAGGTAGAGGGCAAGGTACAATTTGAAGTTAAAATAAAGTTAGTCTAGGTCAGTGATGGCGAACTCCAGGCCTCGAGTGCCACCAACAGTGCAGGTTTTCAGGATTTCCTTATATTGCACAGGTGATAATATAATCACCTGCACTGGTGATGATTCCAACCTCTGTGCAATGCTGAGGAAATCCTGAAAACCTGCACTGTTGGTGGCACTCGAGGCCTGGAGTTCGCCATCACTGGTCTAGGTAGTGGCGGGAGGTCATCCATCCCAGCCTTGTTACTTCTGGCTGCCTAAGCACCCCTTCGGTATCGGACTGCCCGGACAGAACTAAATAAATACTAAAAGAACAAAAAGGGAGTTGTGCTGAAGGATGGGAAAAAGGACAGGCCATGGTGACGTCTCTCTTCAACAAAAGTTAGAATAGTCTTTACTTGGCCCCACATACACCTCGACCGGTCACGAGTGTAGTCAGATGAATACTTCCTGGTTCGCTCCTGGTTACAGGTAAGGCCTTATGTACAATCCTGCATTATTCCTACACACAACGCAACTCAGAAAGGTAAGAGTTTGAAGCAGCAGCCGCTCCACAAGCTTTGAGAATTGCAAATAGGGTGCGGACAAGGAGAGGAAAGTTATAAACATGTCCCTAACCTGTATCAAGGTATGACGTACACCAGTCTGGTGACTGTTCAGATCACAAGAGATTAGGATTTTAGTTCCCTAACCTGTATCAAGGTATGACGTACACCAGTCTGGTGACTGTTGAGATCACAAGAGATTAGGATTTTAGTTCCATAACCTGTATCAAGGTATGACGTACACCTGTCTGGTGACTGTTGAGATCACAAGAGATTAGGATTTTAGTTCCCTAACCTGTATCAAGGTATGACGTACACCAGTGTGGTGACTGTTCAGATCACAAGAGATTAGGATTTTAGTTCCCTAACCTGTATCAAGGTATGACGTACACCAGTCTAGTGACTGTTGAGATCACAAGAGATTAGGATTTTAGTTCCCTAACATGTATCAAGGTATGACGTACACCAGTCTGGTGACTGTTCAGATCACAAGAGATTAGGATTTTAGTTCCCTAACCTGTATCAAGGTATGACGTACACCAGTCTGGTGACTGTTGAGATCACAAGAGATTAGGATTTTAGTTCCCTAACATACTATAGACTGTGAGCCCTCGTGGACAGGATCCTCTCCCGTCGTGTATCAGCAAGCATTGACTGCTCATGTGTACTGTACCTGTCGTTGTTATCCCCACTTCTTATGTAAAGCGCCATGGAACCAATGGCGCTATATAAATAAATAATAATGTATCAAGGTATGACGTACACCAGTCTGGTGACTGTTGAGATCACAAGAGATTAGGATTTTAGTTCCCTAACCTGTATCAAGGTATGACGTACACCAGTCTGGTGACTGTTCAGATCACAAGAGATTAGGATTTTAGTTCCCTAACCTGTATCAAGGTATGACGTACACCAGTCTGGTGACTGTTGAGATCACAAGAGATTAGGATTTTAGTTCCCTAACCTGTATCAAGGTATGACGTACACCAGTCTGGTGACTGTTCAGATCACAAGAGATTAGGATTTTAGTCCCTAACCTGTATCAAGGTATGACGTACACCAGTCTGGTGACTGTAATGGTTTCAGGAGAGGATTTTAGTCCCTAACCTGTATCAAGGTATGACGTACACCAGTCTGGTGACTGTTCAGATCACAAGAGATTAGGATTTTAGTCCCTAACCTGTATCAAGGTATGACGTACACCAGTCTGGTGACTGTAATGGTTTCAGGAGAGGATTTTAGTCCCTAACCTGTATCAAGGTATGACGTACACCAGTCTGGTGACTGTTGAGATCACAAGAGATTAGGATTTTAGTTCCCTAACCTGTATCAAGGTATGACGTACACCAGTCTGGTGACTGTAATGGTGTCAGGAGAGGATTTTAGTCCCTAACCTGTATTAAGGTAGTACATACACCAGTCTGGTGACTGTTCAGATCACAAGAGATTAGGATTTTAGTTCCCTAACCTGTATCAAGGTATGACGTACAACAGTCTGGTGACTGTTCAGATCACAAGAGATTAGGATTTTAGTTCCCTAACCTGTATCAAGGTATGACGTACACCAGTCTGGTGACTGTTCAGATCACAAGAGATTAGGATTTTAGTCCCTAACCTGTATCAAGGTATGACGTACACCAGTCTGGTGACTGTAATGGTTTCAGGAGAGGATTTTAGTCCCTAACCTGAGAGAGATCTCTCTCTCCTATATAATATACCATAAGATGTCTAATATATTGGTTAAAAATGTTCTGAAGCAGAATGAGTATGTAAATGAGTAAATATACATGTAAATAAGAATATGGTAGGTGTATAACAAATAATTGGAAGTTTTCCCAGATATCCAGTTACCTTTTTGACCTGTTTTTCAGAAAAGCAGAAGAGACCACTGATGATAAGTATACAGTAATTATATTGTCTAATGTTATACTATATGTTATATTTGTTTGGCTTTACATTGTATCATATTGTTTATTTGTGCTCTGACAGACCTGCTGAGACCTGTTTCAATTACGGACTATTGACAGTGTATCTAGTGACCCTCATATATGTATGTTGACTGAACAATTGCGGTATATGTTTATGGAAGGTAATGGACTAAACAACACTTTACAAACAAACTGAAAAATGTATATAAGACCAGGGATAGGTTAAGGACAGACAGGGTGAGTCGACGTGGAGCGGGGGCACCACAGGCGTTTCAAGAGGGTGCCGACCTCCGCTGGTTAGGTAGGTTTCCAGCTTTAAGGACATTACTAGGGTACTATTAGGAGTGGGTATATCATTTATAAATTGTGTAAATGTTATTATTCTGTTTCCATGAACTATCTTGGGTGACAATTTATTTTGATCAACAGAAAATGATTTTTGATTGTATATAAGATCCTTATATAGAAGTTATTTGACATGAACCATAATTGTATGACTTAGAATTGATGATTTGTTTTTCACGAACCCAAAGAATGTAATGTTTCTGCATATATAGCATCTCTCTTCCTCTTCTCTTAGGGATGATTTTTTTTCATTTATAGGTAAGTCAAGAACTGATACCATGTTCTTTTTATATCTTTTTCTTGAAAGATGGTGTGTATACGTAATATTAGATGAAAAGATGCTCAAGGGGGGTGACCTATATTCTTAAGGTTATAAGGGTATAAGTAAAATTTTGTGATCTGTAATTGTGTTGCTGGGTATTACTATGTCATAGATAGTTATGAAAATGGTACAAATTTTTATGAGATTATGGTTGAAAATGTTGTCCAGGTAATAGATTCCCCGAGAAGATAAGGAAAAACCTATGTTTTGACACTTATAAAGGGCTTGTCTAATATGTATTTTTGAGCTTTCTCTCCCCCCTTAACATGCAGCTACTGTGGACCGAAGTCGCTTCCCACAGTCTGGAGATGGAGTGATGGTCAGCAGAAACGTCAGAAATTCTGCGGATGACTGAGACAGCTGAAGAGCTCAAATGGCCGCCCAACTAGATCCAAGATCTACACTACAAGGCAGACGACCCCAGGAGAACTACCGAATGTCTCTTACTACAGACGCTGGCCTATATGCGATAGATATAAACATCCCAACGGACACTGACCGCTTAGGACACCTTTATTTTTTGAATATCAGGGACTGACTTATTTTAGACAAGACTGAAGTTTCCACCAGCAACATTGACTTGGTACGAAGCCATGTCCTCCTGAATTAGACCGTAGTGAGGACCAGCTTATGGAGAATGTCAAATATAATGACTAACAGTTGAGTGATAATTATGACCGGTATTTGATTGCGGCATTCGTATAGTTTCCTTGCTTGCCATGGTTTGTGAGTGTTTGTGTCCATCCGATGGTGTAATGGGCAGACAGCTGTAGGGAATCCGGTGAAGTGGTGTAGGAAGACCGGTTCCGTCAACTAGGGGAGGAGAATGTACCTTAGTAGGTCTGTGTGCATGCACTTTGGTTGGAGCATTCACTTATTGCCACGGGAGAAGGGAACTGCGGGAGCAGCATTCATTTTTATTATATTTAGTAAATATAATCTCCATATTTTTGTGTGAAAAACTTTTACAATGTATTTCAGTGGTATTAAATAGAGAGGTGAGACATCATCTTAGATAACAGTTTAGGGTGCGGCAAGACCAACTACAAAGGAGTTACGATTGTCATTACGGTTAGACGTTACGGTTGTCTCAATGTTGGTGAAGACTCCTTTCCCACCCCCCGTCACCTAGGGCAAAGATTTTGGGTAAGATTTTTAATGTCTTCAAAAGGGGGGAATGTTATGGGCAATAAATAGTTAATGATTTAAGGGGAGAATGTTATGGGCAATGAATAGTTAATGATTTATATTATTATTAGAAGACATTCAGAAATCTCTTAGAAAGGGCTAGAGGCCTGTTTGTAGGAAAAGAGCCTTGGCCTTGCTCTTTTCCCTAATGTTCTGACTTAGAGGTAGCCGTAAAGAAGTTCTTATCAACATGTTCTGAACGTCCGATACGACTTCAAGGCTAGTAACACACAGCATATAATTGAATGTTTTTTCAGAATAAAATGTAGATTCAGCATAAGATGACGCAATTATCTAGTAACACCCCTTTGCACATCCCTTTAAGGATAAGTAATAACCACAGACAGGAGGCGGGAGAACATTGAGGCCGCCCAGGAGAACTACAACTTCCAGCACCCAACACATTACCCAGAAACCATACAGTAATATCAGAACAGGCAGGAGAACTACAATTCCCAGCATGCCACACCCTGCCAACACAGGAAGGTGGAGGCTGCCGCATGGAGGCAGAGACATCTGGTACAGCTGCCATTATCACCACACACAGCCCCACTCCTCCTGCACACCTGTCCTCCTCTCCTCTGTCCTCCTGCACCCCCGTCCTCCTCTCCTCTGTCCTCCTGCACCCCGTCCTCCTCTCCTCTGTCCTCCTGCACCCCTGTCCTCCTCTCCTCTGTCCTCCTGCACCCCCGTCCTCCTCTCCTCTGTCCCTCCTGCTGCTCCTCTGTCCTCCTGCACCACCGTCCTCCTCTCCTCTGTCCTGCTGCACACCCGTCCTCCTCTCCTCTGTCCCTCCAGCTGCTCGTCTTCTCCTCTGTCCCCCTGGTCCTGTCCTCTTCTCCTCTGTCCCCCTGTTCCTGTCCTTCTGCCACCCTGTCCTCTTCTCAGTCCCCCTGTTCCTGTCCTTCTGTCCCCCTGTCCTCTTCTCCTCTGTCCCCCTGTACCTGTCCTTCTGCCCCCCTGTCCTCTTCTCCTTTGCCCCCCTGTCCCCTATCCCCTGCACAGTTTCCCTCACCTCTCCGGGTCCATGGGGGGCCGGTTTGGTGGAGGAGCCGCCAGCACCGCAGCCACTTCCACCGCACTAGCACTTGGAGCCATGACGGGACAGGAAGCAGCAGAGCTCCCAGCGGCTTCCTGTCAGCGTGATCGCTCTCAGCGCTGGGGGGCCGGGAGCGGGGCACAGTACATGCGGGCGCCGCGGCCGGGCCCGCCCCCTCAAGCTACGCCACTGCTGCAGCCGCCGGGGGGACACCACACACTGCCGACGGCCCTGGTGGAAGCAGCGGAGATAGCGGCGGTGCATTTTCCGGTACGCCGTACCGGTGTGTACCGCCACAAAAAAAAGCACTGTCTCTGCATAACATTGTCAAAGTGAATTGTAACCTAGCCGCCAGGGACATTAGCATTGAGCTTAATAAACTCTCCCCTCTGTGTCTCTCCTGGATTGCCAGGATACAGTTAGTGAAAGTGCTCATACTCCCCAAACTGATTTATCTTTTTAGGTGCTTGCCCTTATCCTTTCCACAAACATGCTTAACTAGATTGCAGCGCATTCTCAATAACTTTGTTTGGAGCGGGAAGCCCCACCACGTCGCCCATCGAATTATGACTCTACCATACGCCAAAGGGAGCCTGGGCGTTCCTGACGTCTGCGCCTATCATAGAGTGGCTCTTCTGGAGCCAGCGCGGTTGTGGTGGTCTGGGGACACTGCCTCGCTAAGATGGCTACAAATAGAGTCCCACTTGGCCCCCTCTGGGTTCCTCAGACTCCTACTGGAAGCTGGCCTTTTACGCCCGCAAGTAAAGGGAGAGGCCCTGTCCACCATGACCACCCTGCTGAGAATCTGGCATTTACTGAGCAGACCCCACTTCCAATTTCTATTTAGATATGTCTCCCTTAGGGCATTGGAGACCCTTATCCCTGATCTCTCCCTTGGCCACTGGAGGGATAGTGGTGTCTGCACTTTAGATGACCTTCTGGACTCGGACGGCGTCAAGCCTTTTCTGGCCATAGCACATAAATTCGCACTGCCTAACACCTTATTCTACCAGTATCTGCAGGTCCGCCATCTACTGAATGCCTGTGGTTTGCCTCCCTCTGGCTTCCTCCATGCAGACGCTTTGCTATAGAGGTATTTTAAATCTACTTCCAATCAGCACGGAGTCTCCATAATCTACCAATCTCTCATATCTCCACAGGGCGACGCCAAGCTTCCATACATGGAGACTTGGGAGAGGCGACTCTCATTTACAGCTTCTTTGGAGGCCTGGCACGCAGCGGCCTCGCACGCCTCTAGATACACATCTTGCCTGAACCATCTTGAGCAAGCGAAAAAAGTTCAATTAAACTGGTACTTGACCCCGCTGAGGTTATCAAAGTTCCAGACCTCCTCGTTCGGTATGTGTTGGAAAGGCTGCCTTCAGGAGGGTACCATGGAACACATGTGGTGGTTCTGCCCCAAAGTACGGGACTTCTGGAGGCTCACGGAACATATCCTCGGCGTGGTCACAGGCCTCCCCCTTTCTCTGAGTGCCCCTATGGCTCTTCTGGGCATTGACCTGGACTGGTTCCCACACCCTCTCAGACCTATTATCACCAACATATTAATAGCAGCCAGGATGTGCATTGCCAGACATTGGAAGAAGGAGTCTGCACCGTCTCAAGATGCGCTTGTATCCCTAATTAACTCGCATTTACAACATGAAACTATCTTATCGCATAACAGTAGTACCAAGAATAAGAAATTATGCTGGTGGGATCCATGGTCCTCATCGCAATATGCGCCGCTCTCTCCGTGAGGAGGGAGCTGGAACTGTTTGTTTGCTCGCTGCTATGTGTCCTTGTTGCACAGCTACTTTTCGGTACCAAAATCGGCGTTTAGCTTTCACGCCTTGGGCGTAGATTATTCATTTGACTAGGCATGCTCCAGTAGTTCCTCTTTTTCTCCCTACCTTTCCCTCTCCTCCCTTATACCCCTGGTTTTCGTTGTTTATCCTACGAGTTTTTTCCTTTTCATATATTTATGTTTTCGTGCATTTGTTGCTGTCTGTTTGTTTGTTTGTTCCTTATTGAAAACCCAATAAAAAACAATTGTTTTAAAAAAGAATCAGTGTCAAAGTTGAAGTTACGCCGGAGATGGATCTTTCAGCAAGACAATGATCCAAAACACCGCTCCCAATCTACAATTACAATGTTCTGGAATGGCCATCCCAGTCCCCAGACCTGAATATCATTGAACATCTGTGGGATGTTTTGAAGCAGGCTGTCCATGCTCGGCGACCATGAAACTTAACTGAACTGGAATTGTTTTGTAAAGAGGAATGGTCAAAAATACCTTCATCCAGGATCCAGGAACTCATTAACAGCTAGAGGAAGCGACTAGAGGCTGTTATTTTTACAAAAGGTGGATCTACTAAATATTAATGTCACTTTTCTGTTGAGGTGCCCATACTTTTGCACCTGTCAATTTTTGAAATAATGCATATTTCACATTTTTGGTTAGTACAATAAACCTCATTTCAATCCGGAAATATTACTGTGTCCATCAGTTATTACATATATCACACTGAAATAGCTGTTGCAAAAAAAACAATTTTAAACAAAAAAAAAAAAGAGTAAGATTAAGAGGGGTGCCCAAACTTTTTCATATGACTGTAACACCATGAATTGTTTATGTTGTCAAGTGATTGTTAATGGTAAAAAGGAATTAACATCTTTCACTACAAAGTGAACATTTCCCATAAAATATAGGGTTACTTGCCAATCAACATATATAGTGTACATGATAGAATGCTTCTGTGGTCTATAATATATTGGGAGGACCATACAGACGATGCATGCTCGCCTTAACAAGCATCGCTTTAATATCAAAGGGGGCTTCCAGCTTCATAGTCTTTCAAGGCACTATGCAATAGCCCATCAGAAAGATCATAGGAGAATGAAGCTTGTCATTATTGACCAGATAGGAGAAAATACAGGAGATAGATTAGGGGCCCCTATTAAACGTGAGAGTTATTGGATTTATAAAATGGGGACCCTGAGTCCGGAGGGACATAATCTCACTCTTGACAATGTGGCAAAACATTAATAGACAGTGATTATGATCTATCGGCATAAATGTAGTGAAGAACAGTGTAAATGTTCATATTCATATATTAATATTCATTTTTATTGTTATAAGTGTATTTCCATGAAATTCTTTTTAACATATTTTTATTAATATTGTGTATATATATAATTTTTCATATGACTTTAAATGGGTGCTTAACGTTGTTGATATATGTATATATGTATATTAAGTACAGTGAGGGCATGGAGTGATTTACATAAGTAGCCACTACAGCTCATGAGTAGTAAATATTTCATAATGAGCGGCCTCGTAAGTGATAGGAACAGGAGCGACGTCAGAGACAGAATTTAATTAATTTTTGGAATTATTTTGTCAATTGTTGGAAGCTTTTTGATCAGCATATCCTTTAATCTGAAGATTCTTATAAGATTGCAGAGAACAAGGTACCTTTATGGTACCTTTACATGCCACCACAGAGGGTAGCAACAGGTAGGCAACGCACGTGCATGCGCGCGTTTTTAACTATTGCTAACGGTTGCCGATGCTGCATATACACGCCGCCACAACGTGCTCCAATGAAGGTCTTTGCGTTCCCCGGAAGTACCGACGGGTGCCGTGGGTTACCTTCTGTGGAGTACTTTCCCTGATTTACACGCCGCTACCACAAGGGAATATGGACGTACATCTTTCGCGCCGCAAGTACATAGGCGTGTCAGAGTTGTGTATTATGTGACGCTCGTACGGTGATTGGACAATGCAATAGCATCATGATTGGCCAGCCTGCGCAGGAAGGCTGGCTAATACATGACGCTATTGCAAATGTGTAGTGTGACTGGTCAGCTCGTTAAATATGGTGACTTGTGCAGGGACAGCCAATGGTTACACAGTAGCCCCACCAATGATAGCTGATGAGGCGTGTATCCATGACGCTGTGGCACGCCCCAGGATTTCACTAGGCCATGCAAATACTGTGCCTGTGCCCCGATTACACGCCGCCACCATAGGGAATGTTCCTTCCTGTTTTTGAGCACGGCTCAGAAACAGGTATCCGAAGGAACTGCGGGACACAGGATGAAATTACCCGAATTACACGCCGCCACTTCGTGGTGTTTTCATGGCAACAGTCACAATTGTGTGCGATGCCTGGCGGTTTCTGCCTTCCTGTGGCGGTGTGTAAAGGTACAATAATAGTGTGTACATATATATATATATATATATGTATATATATATATATATATATATTTTTTTTTTTTTGTGGGCATGGCATGATAAATGAGGACAAGCATATGTGCATTGATATATCTATAAGCACTAGGAAAGGCTCTAGTATTAGGCCTTATGTGCACGCTGAGTATTTGATGAGTTTTTTACCTCAGGATTTGTAGCCAAAACCAGGAGTGGAGCAATCAGAGGAAAAGTCTAATAGAAACACCTGCACCACTTCTGTATTTATCACCCACTCCGGGGTTTTGGCTACAAATACGGAGGTAAGAAACTCATTAAAATACTCAATGTTTTCACGTAGCTGTAGGATTAGGTTTAAAGAGCCTTCCTCTCATTAACCAATTGAACAACTTTGGTAGCAATAAAAGGGTTGCGGCACCCTCCCCCCCTTCTCACCTGAGGAAGATAGAGAATCTATCGAAACATGTTGTGGAGTTGGAGGGAAGTCTGATTAAAGGTCTGTTGAAAAACCATCCCAGTGCCTGCTGCCTTTGTGCCTGAGCGCCTCCAATTAGACTGCTTACAGTTATCCGATTTGGATAGATTTTTCGCCCCGGACACAAAAACGTTGCAAGCAACGTCTTTGTGTCCAGGAAGAAAATCCGAATTCACCTGGATCCTCCCGGAAAAATGGAAACTGGATGGCAGATAGCTGCCATCCGGCTCCATCCGGCCCCATAGGGCTGTATTATGGCAAAATCAGGTCCAGGGCTGTCTGATTCACATCGGACAGCCCCGGACCTGATCAAACCGCAGTGTGAAGCCGGCCTTACACCTTGCTCACCGACGCCACGCCCTTGACTCAGACGATCCTTGGAGGAGTGTTGGTCAGTCTGCTGCTCCTGCTCTCCTTCAGAGGAACTTTCCTGTAAAGACAGTAGATAATTTTCACACTTATTTCTTGCATTTGCAATAAATAATTATGGCAAACCTCTTTGAAACGGGGATTTACTTCGATCCTCTGTTGTGCAGGTGGGCAACATTGAATACAATGGTTGCAAATGATGAGTTGGGCAGGCAGCATTAGCAGTCCTGCAGTGGTCTGTAAAATAAATAAAAAGATAAAAAATTACTATAAGAGAGAAAGAAATTGTTATACTTACATTCAAGCAGCAGAAGCAGGTGGCACTCAGGGGCGGTCTTGGGAAATGGTCAGTAAAAAAAAAATAGAATATTACGGTACAGAATGAGAGAGACAGATTTTGGGCCTATACTTACAAGACAGGAGCGGTGGCTGGTTAGAAATGGCCAGACTCGTCGGAGGCATTAGGAGGTGAATGGATCTTCTCCAGTTCTCAGAAGCACTTGTAGGCAGAGGCTCCGTCCACCATGTATACAGCTCTGGCAAAAATTAAGAAACCACTGCAAAATTTTCAGTTTCTCTGATTTTCTCTTCATAGGTATATTTGAGTAAAATGTACATTTTATTCTATAAACTACTGACAACATGCCTCCGAAATTGAAAGCAAAAAATGTTGTATTTATTTGCAGCAAATGAGAAATCATCAAAATAATAAAAAAGAAACAGTGCTTTCAGACATCAAATAATGCAAAGAAAACAAGTGCATATTCATTTAGAAACAACAGTACTAATGTTTTAACTCATGAAGTGTTCAGAAATCAATATTTGGTGGAATAACCATGATTTTTAATTACAGCTTTTATGCGTTTTGGCACGCTTTCCACCAGTCTTTATCACTGCTTTTTGGGTGACCTTATGCCACTCCTGGCACAAAAATGTAAGCAGTTCTTTGATGGCTTGTGACTATCCATCTTCCTCTTGATAACATTCCAGAGGTTTTCAATAGGGTTCAGGTCAGGAGATTGGGCTGGCCATGACAGGGTTTTGATGTGGTGCTCCTTCATCCACACATTGATTGACCTAGCTGTGTGGCATCGGGCATTGTCCTCAGAGTTGGGGAACATTGCCTGAGTGTGACGACCATCCGCTGTGAGGCCGAGCTGCTGGTAGGCAGCACCCCGAGACCCTTAACCCCTATACAGGGATCTGGAATTACAGCGGAGCCCAGGGCGTAGCTGCCTATATGAGCAACAAAGCCGGGGAGGTTGCCAGGGGAAAATCAAGACCCGAAAAACGAAGTCAGAAGTCCGAGTCAAAACCGAGAGAGCAGCGAAGGTACAAAATCATCAGGCAGTAGCAGAGTCAAAAATCCAGGCAAAGGTCAAGGGCAAAAACCAAGAGGGCAGCTGAGGTACAAAATCAATAGGCAGAGGCAGAGTCAGAAATCCAAGCAAGGTCAGACACGAAACTAAACACACACTATCACTGGGGAACCAAAACTATATCTGGCGGCCTGCAAGACAGGCTCCAATGTATTTGAAGGGCGCGGTTACCTCCCATAGGCTGGAGCTCACAGCCTGATGACCTCATCCGGACCGCCCCTAGATCCAGGCCAGATCGAGATGCACGACTGGCTCCACCCACACCACCTCTGACAGAAGAACGCAGGCTGCGCCTAACGGACACCTCTTCAGGGCCCGCTCCTCTGCGACCAACACCACCCAGAGGGGAAACACAGCGGCGCTCAGCGACAGAGGCAGACGTCGCAGGAGCAGGTCCATATGAGGACAAGGCCCTCCTATCACTGGCGCCATCAGCCGAAGGAATCCGGCTCCTCCCAGCGGCCGAGGCAGGAACACCAGCCACCGAGTCCAATGGCGATGTGACACTGAGCAGAAGGAAGCAAGTGTCTTTCAAGGATAACCTTGTATGTGGATTGATTCAAACATCCTTCACAAAGATTAAAAGGCCCAATTCCAGCCTTGCTGAAGCATCCCCAGATCATCACCGATCCTTCACCAAATTTCACAATGGGTGCAAGACACTGTGGCTTGTACACCTCTCCAGGTCTCCATCTAACCATTAGATGGCCAGGTGTTGGGCAAAGCTGAAAATTAGACTCATCAGAGAAGATTACCTTACTCCAGTCCTCTATAGTCCAATCCTTATGGTCTTTGGCAAACTTCAGCCTGGCTCTCCTTTGCTACTCATTGATGAAAGGCTTTTTTCTAGCTTTACATCACTTGAGCCCTGTCTCTAAGGGCCTGTTACGAACTGTTCTTGCCGTGTATTTTACCCCTGTTGCCATTCCTTTTGGTTTCAATAAGTGTTTATTAAGGGATTTTCAAGACATATAAAGTATAAACAATCCAAAGACATCACATCAAAAGACATAAGCCGGTAAACCCCAGCACCTCACCAAATGGTCTAAAGCGGGGAGGGGGGGAGGAAAGAAGGGTGGAGGAAGGGGGGGGTCATGGAAGAAAGGGGGAAGAGGGAAAAGGAGGGATAAGTCGGGAGAAAGGAGGGGGTGGTTGGAAGAGTGAGGGGGAAGTGTGAAACCACACTTCTTCTGCTCCAAGGGACAAATTCTTTACAAACAATAAACAGCAAAATAGCTGACCCAAGGTGGTAGCATATAGTCTGGAGTAAACAACCATGAAGTAAAATAAGTATGAGCATAGACAATACCCGGGTTATTAGAGGATTGAGCACGTGTAGGAGTAGTAAAGTAAAGTAGAGTAGGATAGAGTAGAATAGAATAGAATAGAATAGAATAGAATAGAATAGAATAGGATAGAATAGAATAGAGCGGGGAGCAAAAATACATGCAGTCCTTCATCTCCAACACTGATCAGTCGGGAACGGGAGTGGCCAAAGGGTGGGAGGCCCAGATGTACCACGCGTTCCTTGTGCTGTTCCTGTCATGCAATGTTAAGTGGTATTCGAAGTTAAATATCGAGTTTCTTTTTTCAACTACTTCTAATATACTCGGAGCCGCTTCATTTTTCCATTTGGCCGCCAATGACAGCCTAGCTGCTATTAAAACATACATTATGGCCACTTTACATGCGGCAACAGGAAGATAGAAACCGGCAGGTGTCGGAGACAATTGTACCTTTTACCTTCAAAACACCTTGAAGTGGCTGCGTGTAATTCAGGTATCTGCAAGGTGTTTTGAAGGTAAAAGGTACAATTGTCTCCGACACCTGCCGGTTTCAATCTTCCTGTTGCCGCGTGTAAAGTGGCCATTAGGGTTTTCCTGAAGGTCTGAGGGTATGCATCAATGCCAATATGTAGGATCGCCATCTGAGGGGTGAGAGGGATCACAATTCCAGTGAGTGATCTGATCAGACACTTGATCAAGTGCCAAAACGAGGTAACCTTTGGACAAAACCACCACATATGAGATAGATCACTTATCTGACCACACACCCTCCCGCATAGAGAAAGAGCGCCATTTCCAAATCTGGCCACCCTAGCC
Organism: Allobates femoralis; assembly: GCA_033576535.1. NCBI lineage: Eukaryota > Metazoa > Chordata > Amphibia > Anura > Aromobatidae > Allobates > Allobates femoralis. The sequence continues at coordinate 410,291,777 of JARQOC010000003.1, forward strand.
GGGGGAAGGAACCAACTCAGGTGTAACTTCTTCAGGTTTTCCAAATGATTTACGCATCTGGTGGAACGTGCCAAAGAAGAAACGGCCATGTCCCAGTCATCTCCATCGGACGTAAAGCGAAACTCTCTCTCCCACTTTATAATATACGGAAGTTTCTGTTGACTGTCCAAGCCCAGAAAAGCAGAGTAAATTTGTGACAGACCCTTAGTCTGGGCGGGGTCAGACAAGAGAAAGCTTTGAAAGGCAGAGGGTGCCAAACGGCACTTCTCTCTCACTCGGAACAGCGAGATCACAAAGTGTCTGACCTGCATATATTGCAGGAAGACACGTCGGATCTCCGGGGCTCGTTCCATAAGGGTGTCGAAGGGAATCACTCCATCGCCTGGAGAAAGTCCAAGAGAATCCGTATCCCGGCCCTCTCTCCACACACACCAATGTCTATCGACGGAACGTGCAGCTTGAGAGCCGAGAAAGGGATCTCAGACAGGGGCAGTAAGGTCCATCCCCTAGGGAGGCCTCACCAGTGATTGAGTAGCATAGTGGTGTTAGCCAGTTTGAAATCTCGTTTCACCTGTCCCAGAGACTCTGCCGCCAGGACATGTCTAAGTCCCCCTACACCAACTCCTCCCATTTGGCACTCAATTTGTGGCCATTCACTATCTCCCAGAGAGTTTCAAAAGGTTTTGGCCTCCTCTAGGACAGCTGCTCGGTGATATGCCCTTAAATCAGGCACTCCCATCCCACCCCCCTCATAGGGAGCGACATCACTCTCCTGGTAATTCTAGGCCTGGACTTCGCCCAGACGTAGGAAGAGATAAGAACCTGCAATTTCTTTAGGAGTCTGTCAGCAATGGTCAGGGGCACACATCTGAAGCAATATAACATTTTTGGAAGTAGTAACATCTTAAAAGCTTGTATCCTAGCCACCCATGTCAGAGTTTGAATTGGGTGCCCCTCCAAGGCACCAACCAGGGAGCTCCTCAGCGATTCCAAGTTATTCTCCACTAGATTGCTAGAGGAGCACAAAATTATACCCAGATAAGGTATCCCCGCAGGGCACCATCGGAAAGGAAAAATGGTCGCCAAATGTGCCGAGAGCAAGTGTGGGACTCGGAGTGGGAGAATAACAGATTTGGATGCGTTCAATTTATAATATGATACTCACGAAAAGTCAGCAAGGATCGACATAATTGCCAGGAGGGAGCTCAGCAGATTTGTAAACGCTATGATGATGTCATCCGCGTAGAGACCTATCTTGTGCTGAACCGCACCAACAGAAATTCCCGTCACCGCATGATCAGCCTGGACCAAGGCGGCCAGCGGCTTAACCACCAGGGCAAAAACCACCGGCGAGAGCGGGCAGCCCTGCCGCGTGCCATTGGTGATGAGGAAGCAGCGGGATAGGAACCCGGAGGAGAGGACCCTGGCGTTGGGGGAGGAGTACAGGCTGAGGATCTCTGACAAAATCGGCCCCTCAAAGCCAAACTTCCTCAAAACCGCCCTGAGGTATCCCCTTGTGCACCCTATCAAATGCTTTCTCCGCGTCTAGAGACAGGAGAGCACTGGGGACCCCCCTGGTCTCGGCTACCCCAATCAGGTCAATCATCCTCTGCGTGCCGTCCTTGGCCTGTCTTCGAGGGATGAAGCCCACCTGGTCCGGGCCCACCAAAAATGGCATAACCCGGGACACCCGGTCTGCCAAAAGCTTGGAAAATAATTTCACGTCGCACTTCATCAACGAGATAGGCCTATAGTTACCCGGTTCGTCTGGGGCTTTCCCCGGCTTGAGAATGGTAACAATGGTGGCCTCTAGCACAGAAGAATAAGACGGACCAAATATGGGGCCAGTTGGGTCGCAAACATTTTATAGTACACATTGGAGAAGCCGTCTGGGCCTGGGGTCGAGAATGGTCTGGTGGATTGGATTATTTTTAATACTTCTGTGGTGGAAAATGGAACATTAAGGTCTGCCAGCGCCTCCTCAGACAGAGACGGGAGCTGCAGAGAGCCCAAAAAGGAGTCTATACAGTCCATGTCAGGCTGCGGAGTGTCACAGCAATTTTTTAGATTATAAAGTGACTCGTAGTATTTTGCAAACTCCTCCACGATCTCAGCAGGGTGACGTACCACTTTCCCGTATTTCGATTTCATTGGCGTAATCATGGTCGCTGCTGTACGTATTTTAATGCGTCTCGCTAACAAGGCCCCCGCTCTGTCCCCCGCAGCATAGAAGGCGGTTTTAGATCTACGGAGGTTCTTTTCATACGTCTGAAGCATACAGGTCCTCAACTGATTTCGCAGTAGCAGAAGCTGTGAGGCCAGGCGGGAATCATAGTTAGACTTATTCAACCCTTCTAGGCGCCCTATTTCCAACACTAATTCCGTGCGAAGCATCTCGTGCATCTTTTTCAGTTGAGAAGCCTGTTGGATAAGGTGGCCGCGCACCACTGCTTTGTGCACCTCCCATAGAGTGTCATCAGGAACATCTCCAGTGTCATTAAGTGTAAAAAAGTCCAACATGCTTCCCGTCGTGGAATGTACCACAGAACGATCCGACAGCAGGTTTGCATTCAATCGCCACGTCCGAGTAGGGTTCCGTTGACACCCCAAGGTCACCTCCAATGACACTGGCGCGTGGTCTGACCACGAGATCAGACCCACCTCCGTACAGACACAGGCCCCCAGCATGTCCTCGCTCACCAAGAAGAGGTCGATCCTGGAGTATGTCCCATGTCTGTGGGAGTAAAAAGAATAGTCTCTCTCAGAGGCATGCAGGTATCGCCAGGTGATGCTCTCTACATAAGAGGCCAAGGTCCCCCCCTCTCCTCGTATCTCGACCAGAGCAGTCTAGTGACCGGTCTGGGATCAGGTTAAAGTCCCCACACATCAGTAGACGACCCTGCACCTTTCTCTGCACCTCCCCAAACACCGATCTCAAAAATTTGACCTGACCCTCGTTAGGAGCATACACATTAAGGATGGTGAAAATCTCCCCTACAATAGAACACTTCAGGAAAATAAAACGCCCTGCCGGGTCTGGCTTTGCATCTATTAAAGTGAATTGTATAGAGTTTTTTGCCAGAATACACCCCCCCTTTCGTTTCTTATCAGGATGGTTTGCGAAATATACATGAGGGAATCTGTTGTGGCGTAGTCTGCTATTATCGCCCTCCAGGAGCTGTGACTCATGTATACCCATGATGTCCGCCTTAGATCGGAGAGCTTCTTTCCATAAAAATGATCTCTTACTCGGAGAGTTAAGCCCTCTCACATTCAGGGAGACTACTTTAAAGCTCATTTTAGTTGATATAACAGCCACCAGAAACTATAAGTAGCAGAAAATAGAAAAAGGAGGGAGGGAAGGAGGAAGGGGGGAGGCAAAAAAGGGTCTAGGAGGAGGGGGGGGGGAACACAAGACAAGGAAAGGGGGAAGAAGTAGTGGACAAACAAGGGATATGATAACTACAAAACAAAGGAAGGAGAAGAATAGCAAAGATAAAATTAGACACAAATCGTCTGTCTCTTGGGGGGAATTAGACCCCGTCCCATCCACACCTAGATGTAGGGGGAAGGGAAGTCACGAGCATAAAGGTACAACAGGAACAACTTCCGAACCATGCCCTCAGGAAAGATGTAAAGACCAGAGTTCAACCTCGGTCACCCCCTCCCGCTGTGCCGTTGTTGGATCCTCCTCGACGTCCCTGTTTGGGAGACGATGACGAGGTGCATCTGGGGAAGTTCCATTCTTTAAATGATTTCCCCAGCCTGGTGGGTGAAGAGAAAGAGTGTCGAGACCCTTTGTATTGGAAATTAAGCTGCACCAGGGTACCCCAGTTGTACGTGATCCCCTTATCTCGGAGGACGGCGCAATATGGGGCAAAATCTTTTCTCCTTGCAAGTGTCCCTGGGGAGAGGTCTGGGGATACCGACACTGAGGAAAAAGGCTCTGGCAGGGGTGGTTTATTTCTCATGGCGGACAGGAGCTGCTCTCTAATCTTAGGGGATGAAAAGCACACCAGAACATCTCTTGGGATGTCGCTGCGCAGTCTAGCAGGCTTTGGTAGTCTAAAGATCTTATCAATTGCAAAGCTCTCTTGTTCCACATCAGGGAGGGCAGCCTGTAAAAAAGATAAAACTGTAGCCTTGATGTCCTCGTCTTCACCACCCTCCACTAATCCCCTGATTTTTGCATTTCCTCTGCGCAGCTTATCTTCTAATCCACACATTGCAGCTTGCAGATGACGCACATCAGAGTCTATCACCATGTAATTGTCAGCTGGTTGTGGGCTCCTGCAAAATCTGCCATTTTTGTCTCCAGATGGCCTGTCCTCTCTCCCAGTGCCCCCATGTCAGCCCTGATATCATCAATCATGGTTCTCATGTCCTGTTGCAGAGATCTGCGGAGTAAGTTGAGAAAGTCTCTCAGGCAGCCCCTGGTGACTGCTGCACCATCATCTCCTCCGCTCTCACAGCCCTCAAGGCTGAGCACAGTACGGGGAGAAGCACAAGGAGACTTCCCCGCCCCCAGCGCCATGTTAGCTGAGGGGGAAGGTGCGGGGTGCCGTTCATTAGAAAAGAAATCCCGCACGGACTGTACCGTTTCCCGGCGGCGGGTGGTCCTCCCCGGCATCCTTGGACTTTCAAGCATCTGCTGGTAGGTAGTGGCGGCGGCTGCGGAGCCCGAAGGCGATGATAATGGCCGTTATGAGGGCAAGGCTGGAGGAGCTCCTCAAACAGCGTCCTGCTCCATGAGCTGTTGGACACGCCCCCTTGCCATTCCTTTTGTAGTCACTTGTTGTCATCCTGTGACATTCGAATAAGATGACGGTCATCAAGTCAGGGGAGAATCGCTTTCTCCCTCTGCCGGCCTGTAGCTTTGTTGTCCCCAATGTCTGCTGCTTGACCTTGTTGTAATGGACTTCCATCTTCAAAATTTTAAGGATGGAGGGAACATGATGCTCACTGTATCCCTCTGCTAGTAAAGCCAGAATTGAGCCCTTCTTTTCCTCACTCAAAACTTTTCTTTTCAACTCCCTTGGCATGGTTATTTTTTCATTCAATTACTTTTGGGCTATTCCTAGCACTTGTTTTCCAGCTTGTCCTATTGCAAGAGGATTGTGAAGACCACAGCATTGTTTTTTATACTTTACCTCGTTACATAAGATTTGGTTCAGGTGATCACCTAATCAGAAGCACATTAAGTAGAATGAGGTGTACTTTGGTTGGAATTCAACTGACACTGGAATAAAATGGCTGTCAGACATGTAGAGCAAGAGCTGTATATTTATATACATATAAGGTATATATATATATATATATATATATATATATATATATATATATATTATAACAAACAAAGTAGGACTGCAGCAAATTAAACCTGACCACCGCACCGTCCATCAGTGGTCCTCTATCTGCAACCCTGGTTTTTCGGACCCGCACTTTCGCCTTCAGGTTTTGGTCCTCCATTGCCCTCCACTGGGCATGACGCTCTTCCTGCTCCGTCTCTTGCCGTGCTTTCTGTTGTTGGCAGTATTTATTCTCTCCAGCTAAGGGTCTCTATGGGGGCCTCTCCAGGGAAACCTATCACCTCTTCTCCTCGGTTCTCCCATCTGAAAACCATCTGTTCTGCATGAATCCCCTCTGGCGCTCGCTCGGGTCTTAATGGGGTCGCAAGCCGGTCAAACTCCACGGACTGGTCCCATGGCAGGTCTCTACACACCCGGTTGGGTGCAAGGACGGTTGGGGTGTCTAGGGGCCCTAGCAGGGCATCGTCAGCCACCGGGTTATTTTGCCTACCTCCTTTGGGCGCCTCCTCGGAGCCGACTTCCTCATCCTCCTCCTTAGCTGGGGATGCAGGTCTCAAGGTCGTCCATCTCCTGGTTATTTTCTCCACCAGGGCTTCCTTCCTGGGTACTCCCCTAAACTATGTTCTCCACCCAACCCCTCTACCTTGGTTCCCCCTTCCAGACAGGATCAGGGATTGTGCTTTCCCTCAGAAACAATCTCCCCCTCACCCTGACCTGGAGTGATGCAGTGCAGGCTATTGGTGTCTGGATACCGGTCAGTGTCCTATCCTTACCCGAGAGTGGGGCATTACACCTTTGGCCAAGGCGCAGTACCTCTGTGGCGACTGGATCCTCAGGGGCGTCACACATGCCCAAGGATCAAATCAACCGAGCAGTCTCCAATCCTTATACATACAAGAAAAAGAACTGGCTGCAGCACTCTAGATTTGAATGAAAAAACTTGAGCCTTTTTTATGGCAATGGGTACAGGATGATGATATTTCAGCCACACACGGCTATTGTCAAGCTGTTTTTTCATCCATATCTGGAGTACTGCAGTCAATTATTTTTCTTGTATATATATATATATAAAAATTCAAAAAGTTATATATATATATCACTATATATGGCAGTTTGGAGATGGCACCCTTCAAATATCAGGGACCTGGAGCAGTTTGCCAAAGAAGAATGGTCTAAAATTCCAGCAGAGCATTGTAAGAAACTCATTGATGGTTACCGGAAGCAAACATAGTAACATAGTAACATAGTTTTTAAGGTTGAAGGAAGACTTTAAGTCCATCTAGTTCAACCCATAGCCTAACATGTTGATCCAGAGGAAGGCAAAAAAAAACCATGTGGCAACACTAAGCTCCACATTGGGGGAAAAAATTCCTTCCTGACTCCAGATACGGCAATCAGACTAATTCCCTGGATCAACGCCCTATCAAAGAATCTAGTATGTATAACTGATAATATTATAGTTTTCAAGAAAGGCATCCAGGCCCTTCTTAAATGTTAGTAGTGACTCACACATTACAACAGCATGTGGTAGAGAGTTCCATAGTCTCACTGCTCTTACAGTAAAGAATCCGCGTCTGTGATTATGATTAAACCTTTTTTCCTCCAGACGTAGAGGATGTCCCCTTGTCCCAGTCTCAGGCCTAAGAGTAAACAGATCATTAGAAAGGTCTCTGTACTGTCCCCTCATATATTTATACATTACTAGCTGTGAGCCCGATGCAAATGCATCGGGATTCTAGAACGTGCATTAATTTGATTATAGTAGTTATAGCTACTTTTTGGGGGAGTCCAATACTTTTTTTGGGGGTCCAATACTTTTTGGGGGGGTCCAATACTTATTGGGGCGCGTTCAATGCTTTTTGGGGTGCGTTCAATACTTATTGGGGCGCGTTCAATGCTTTTTGGGGCGCGTTCAATGCTTTTTGGGGCGTGTTCAATACTTTTTGGGGGGCGTTCAATACTTATTGGGGTGTGTTCAAAACTTTTTGGGGCGCGTTCAATACTTTTTGGGGCGCGTTCAATACTTATTGGGGTGCGTTCAATACTTTTTTGGGCGCGTTCAATACTTATTGGGGTGTGTTCAATACTTATTGGGACGCGTTCAATACTTTTTGTGGCGCGTTCAATACTTTTTGGGGCGCGTTCAATACTTATTGGGGTGCGTTCAATACTTTTTGGGGCGCGTTCAATACTTATTGGGGTGTGTTCAATACTTATTGGGACGCGTTCAATACTTTTTGGGGCGCGTTCAATACTTATTGTGACGCGTTCAATACTTATTGGGGTGTGTTCAATACTTTTTGGGGCGCGTTCAATACTTTTTGGGGCGCGTTCAATATTTATTGGGGTGCGTTCAATACTTTTTGGGGCGCGTTCAATACTTATTGGGGTGTGTTCAATACTTTTTGGGGCGCGTTCAATACTTATTGTGACGCGTTCAATACTTATTGGGGTGTGTTCAATACTTTTTGGGGCGCGTTCAATACTTTTTGGGGCGCGTTCAATACTTTTTGGGGTGCGTTCAATACTTTTTGGGGCGCGTTCAATACTTATTGGGGTGCGTTCAATACTTTTTGGGGCGCGTTCAATACTTATTGGGGTGTGTTCAATACTTTTTGGAGTGCTTTGCTGGGCTAAACCTGAATGGTGCACAGGGGGTTAATCACATGTCAGGTGTCACGCTGGGAGTGGGGAAGACACCCAGCGTAGGATAACGACGGGGGGGGGGGAATCAGGAGTCCCTAATGCTAAGGGCACAAGAAGGAGACGGTGACCCCTAGACTTCCTAGAGCTGACCCTGTCTGCCCTAACGTCCCTATACAGTCTCCTCAACTGTCGCCGACCACGAACCTCGTCCCTCTCTGATCCTAGATCTATCCTATCTAAGGATCAGATGGAGAGGTTCACTAGACCCCTCCACTATCAACTAAAGACAAACACCAGGGAAGACAGACATTTGGGAAAAGGAAACACTTATCTGACAGCAGAACACAGCAACCTCCACAATCTCAGCTTCTGCTGGAGCAAGGATAAAGTGTGCACAAGGAACTATCACCTGCACCGAGGAAGGGTAATGAACCTCCTTATAAAGGTGGAAGGAGTCTGCTGGGTCCTAGTGACCTACAACATTGGTGGATAAAACCAGACCGAGCGCAAGACCTCCACAGCCGTCTCCCCATAATAGAGAGATCTCATCACACCTTCTCTCCATCAACACAGAAGGTAAATGCCCCTGAAAGAGACGGACCATCCTCCACCATTATGGCTGATGGGCCAAACGCTGGGATCGTCTGCGCGTGGCCTCCACCCTGTCATCCGTGCCACCCGTGACAGTACCCCCCCTCCTACGAGTGGCCCCCGGACACTCAGGACCAGGCTTATCCGGATGGGAACGGTGAAAAGCGCGGACCAGCCTTGCGGCGGACACCTCCGACGCCGGCACCCACATCCGCTCCTCAGGACCGTACCCCCTCCAGTGCACCAAATACTGAAGAGAACGGCGCAACATGCGAGAATCAACCACCCTCGAGATCTCGAATTCCAGATTCCCCGCCACACAGATGGGCTCAGGAGGCAAAGGCGACGGGTTAGACGACGGCACATTCGGCTTGAGGAGCGACCTGTGAAACACATCGTGAATCTTAAGAGCAGGAGGCAACACAAGACGAAACGCCACGGGATTGATAACGGCGGTTATCCTATAGGGGCCAATAAACCTGGGCCCCAACTTCCAAGAGGGCACCTTCAACTTCACATTCCTGGTAGACAACCACACGTAGTCATTCACACATAGGTCCGGACCTGGCGCACGCTTCCTGTCAGCCATACGTTTGTACCTGTCACCTAAGAGCTTCAAGCTACGCTGTACACCCCGCCAAACCGAGGAGAGGGACGAGGTAAAACGGTCCTCCTCCGAAACTCCGGAAGGACTCGTACCGCTAAAAGTACCAAACTGAGGATGAAACCCATATGCACCGAAGAACGGTGACTTGCCAGTGGACTCCTGAAGACGATTATTAAGGGCGAATTCGGCCAAGGGCAAATAATTTGCCCAAGTCTCCTGATGGTCAGAGACAAAACACCTCAGGTAAGTCTCCAAATTCTGATTCACACGTTCGGTTTGACCATTAGACTGAGGATGAAAAGCAGAAGAAAAGGACAACGTTATCCCCAAACGTGTACAAAAAGCCTTCCAAAATTTGGAGACGAACTGAGTACCGCGATCAGAAACCACATCGGAGGGAACCCCATGAAGTTTCACAATCTCACTTACGAACACCTGTGCCAGAGTCCGAGCATTAGGAAGTGCGGGCAGTGCCACAAAGCGAACCATCTTACTGAATCTATCTACTACTACCAGTACCACCGTCTTGCCCGCAGACGCCGGAAGATCGGTGATAAAATCCATTGACAAATGTGTCCATGGCCTCTCAGGAATAGACAATGGCACGAGAGACCCAGACGGACGGGTATGCGGAACCTTAGCACGTGCACACACACCACAGGCGGATACGAATTCCGCTACGTCCTTCCTCAACCCCGGCCACCAAAAGCGACGAGACAAGAGATCGAAAGTGGCCCTACCGCCCGGATGCCCCGCCAGTACAGAGTCGTGATGCTCTGACAGCACCCTGAGGCGCAAAGAGAACGGCACAAAAAGCCTCCCAGAAGGGCAGGAGGCAGGGCGCCCCCCTGAACCTTCAACACCTCCCCCTCCAGATCAGGGCAAAGAGCAGAAACAACCACCCCTTCCTGCAAGATGGGGACGGGACTCTCATGAGTACTACCACCCGGAAAACTACGCGATAATGCATCCGCTTTCACATTCTGAACCCCCGGACGGTAGGTGACGGTAAAATTAAATCTCGTGAAAAACAAAGACCACCTGGCCTGCCGGGGATTGAGACGCCTGGCGGACTCAAGGTAAGACAGGTTCTTATGGTCGGTAATAACCGTGACGGGATGGACAGCCCCCTCCAGCCAGTGCCGCCATTCCTCAAAAGCCAACTTAATAGCCAACAGCTCCCTATTACCCACATCATAATTCCTCTCGGCCGAAGACAACTTCTTGGAGAAGAACGCACAGGGCACCCATCTCCCAGGCGAAGGGCCCTGCGACAACACAGCCCCCACCCCCACCTCAGACGCATCCACTTCCACAATGAAGGGCTGAGAAAGATCGGGCTGACAAAGAACAGGCGCGGAAGCAAAACAACGCTTCAGGGAGGAAAAAGCCTGGCGAGCAGAATCAGACCACTCAGAAAAATCCGTCCCCTTCCTAGTCATGTCCGTAAGAGGCGTCACCAGTACCGAATAGTTCTTAATAAATTTACGGTAAAAATTGGTAAACCCCAAAAAGCGTTGCAATGCCCGTAGATTGTCCGGCTGTTCCCAATCTAGCACCGCCCGGACCTTTTCCGGATCCATCCGGAAACCCAACGGCGACAAGAGGTACCCCAAAAAACGAACCTCCTGAACGGCGAAAACACATTTCTCGAGTTTAGCATACAGTTTGTTGTCCCGTAAGACCTGCAACACCTGTTTGACATGGGACTGATGCGTCTCCATATCGGGAGAATAGATCAAGATATCGTCCAAGTAAACAACTACAAATCTACCCACCAAATGATGGAAAATATCATTGACAAAATGTTGGAAAACCGCCGGGGCGTTAGTGAGCCCGAACGGCATTACGAGACTTTCAAAATGGCCGTCCGGGGTATTAAACGCAGTTTTCCATTCATCCCCCTCTCTGACCCTAATCAGGTTGTAGGCCCCCCTCAAATCCAACTTGGAGAACCATTTGGCACCCACAACCTGACTAAATAAATCAGGGATCAGAGGGAGGGGGTATGGATCACGGACAGTAATCCGATTCAATTCCCGAAAATCCAAACAAGGACGGAGGCCCCCATCTTTTTTTTTCACAAAAAAGAAACCAGCCGCAACCGGCGACGTGGAGGGCCTAATGTGTCCCGTCTCCAGACTTTCAGAAATGAAATCCTTCATTGCTTGTCTTTCGGGTCCAGATATAGTAAACATCCTAGCTTTGGGCAGTTTAGCTCCGGGAACGAGGTTGATAGGGCAATCATATGCCCGATGAGGGGGCAAGTCTCGGCACCCCTTCTCTGAGAACACATCCTCATACTCCGATAGGAATGGGGGCAGAGATTCAGCAGATACCACCGAAAGGGATGTAGCCAAACAATTCTCTGAACAAAAATCACTCCATTCCACAATGTCCCTGGACTGCCAATCCACTACGGGATTATGTTTAATCAACCATGGCAAGCCCAGGACAATGGGAGCGGGGAGACCGTCTAAGACATAGCAAGATAACGTCTCCTGATGTTGGGATCCAACCGTTAACTTAATGTTATGTACGATATGTGTGAGACTACCCTGAGCAAGAGGGGCTGAGTCGATGGCATAGATACGGATGGGGCGAGACAATAAACAGCGGTTAAGCCCATGAGCGTGTACAAAACGAGCATCCACCATGCAGATCCCCGCACCACTATCCACAAACACAGAAATGCCTTCCGTTTTGCTCTCTAGCGCCACCTCTGCACTCAGGAGAAAATGGGAAGTACAAACGGAGGATACACACACCTCCCGCTCGACCACCTCCACCCCCCCCATAGTCACATGAGGTCTCGGCACCCTAGTCCGTTTAGGAGCGTAGGGACAGGCCCCGATAAAATGGTCTCCTTTCCCACAGAAAAAACAGACCCCCTTCCCCTGCCCCGGGAGGCACCGGAGGAGAGCCTCGAGGCCGCCGCTCCTCCAAGCTGCATAGGTTCCTCCCCCCTCGGGAGAAATGACTCGCCCTCCGAGTGACCACCCGGCAACAAGGAACCACCATGAGAAGGGCTCCCAGTTGCAGGAGGTCTACCCCTCCGCTCCTGGAGGCGTCTATCCATGCGAATAGCCAACGACATAGCTGCCTCCAGGGACGGGGGGGTCTCATACACTGCCAGGGCATCCTTCAGTCTTTCTGAAAGACCCTGGCAAAAATGACTCCTGAGAGCCGGATCGTTCCACTTTGTGTCCATAGCCCACCTGCGGAACTCAGAACAATATGATTCCGCCGACCGAGTCCCCTGGCGGAGATGGCGCAATTTGGATTCAGCCAAAGAGACACGGTCAGGGTCATCATATATGAGGCCTAAGGCGTCAAAAAATCCATCCACAGACTGGAGACAAGTAGAGTCCTGTGGCAGAGAGAAAGCCCAGGATTGGGGATCCCCCTGCAGCAATGATATAATAATTCCTACCCGCTGCTGCTCATCACCAGTGGAATACGGCTTAAGCCTAAAGTATAATTTACAGGCCTCTTTGAACACAGTAAATTTGTCTCTGCCTCCTGAAAACCTGTCAGGGAGGGCAACCTTAGGTTCCGGTCTGGCCGGACCCACTGCTTGATTCCCCAAGACACCATTTTGCGGTTGTGGTCCCTGCAGAGCCGACCGAAGGTCCGCAACCTCCAAAGACAAGGTCTGCAGCTGCTGGGCCAAAGCAGACACAGGATCCATAAGGAAAGGAAGGAAAATCAAATCCTCCCCTTCCTTCACTTACAGTTATGGCAGGTGATAATGTCACGCTGGGAGTGGGGAAGACACCCAGCGTAGGATAACGACGGGTGGGGGGGAATCAGGAGTCCCTAATGCTAAGGGCACAAGAAGGAGACGGTGACCCCTAGACTTCCTAGAGCTGACCCTGTCTGCCCTAACGTCCCTATACAGTCTCCTCAACTGTCGCCGACCACGAACCTCGTCCCTCTCTGATCCTAGATCTATCCTATCTAAGGATCAGATGGAGAGGTTCACTAGACCCCTCCACTATCAACTAAAGACAAACACCAGGGAAGACAGACATTTGGGAAAAGGAAACACTTATCTGACAGCAGAACACAGCAACCTCCACAATCTCAGCTTCTGCTGGAGCAAGGATAAAGTGTGCACAAGGAACTATCACCTGCACCGAGGAAGGGTAATGAACCTCCTTATAAAGGTGGAAGGAGTCTGCTGGGTCCTAGTGACCTACAACATTGGTGGATAAAACCAGACCGAGCGCAAGACCTCCACAGCCGTATCCCCATAATAGAGAGATCTCATCACACCTTCTCTCCATCAACACAGAAGGTAAATGCCCCTGAAAGAGACGGACCATCCTCCACCATTATGGCTGATGGGCCAAACGCTGGGATCGTCTGCGCGTGGCCTCCACCCTGTCATCCGTGCCACCCGTGACATCAGGTCTGTGTGTGAGTGAAGATGTGCTGATTGACTCACTGGGTTGCAGGTGGGAGTGAGTAGGCTGGATAGGAACCTGCCAGGTGTCTGAGTGAGGAGAGGACGATTCAGAAGTTCAGAGCACTGCCATGTGAAGAGGTGCTGGAAGTGATCCGTCCTCAGTGGGTAAGTGATGGGACCCTACCAGCTGATGTGTGCATGGCAGCCAGTGTCCAAGGGCCAGGCGGTCACAGCTGACTTTGGGACATTGAGGGGGGGGGTCTGTGCGGCCATTGAGGGGGGAGGGGGGGGGGTCTGTGCGGCCATTGAGGGGGGGGGGTCTGTGCGGCCATTGGGGGGGGGGGTCTGTGCGGCCATTTGGGGGGGGTCTGTGCGGCCATTGGGGGGGGTCTGTGCGGCCATTGAGGGGGGGGGGGTCTGTGCGGCCATTGAGGGGGGGGGGTCTGTGCGGCCATTGAGGGGGGGGGGGTCTGTGCGGCCATTGAGGGGGGTTCTGTGCGGGTAGTAGTAGTAGTAGTAGTAGGATGATGATGATGATGATGATGATGATGATGATGATGATGATGATGAATGATCTGTGACTCGCAATGTTTGCACTACCCAGCGACTCGCATGGATCCCCATTGCGGCGGCTGACGTAGCGACTCGCAATGGCCTCGCGGCCATTGCTCGCGCTACACAGCGAGTCGCAATGAATCCCCATTGAAAGTATAGTGGGACGTGCGGCAGCTGAGGTAGCGACTCGCAATGGCCTCGCGGCCATTGCTCGCGCTACCTCAGCGGTAAATCGCTAACTTTGTAGCCGACCCTCTGGTTCTATTTTCGGACAGCGACTCGCAATGGCCGCTTCGCGGCCATTGCTCGCGCGTGGTGACGTCACAGCGTGACATAGCCACGGCGATTTCGGGGGCCGACACGAAAATGCCTACGGCAATTATAGAGTAGATTATAAGATCACTCCTAAGCCTTCGTTTTTCCAAGCTAAATAACCCCAAGTTTAATAACCTGTCTTGGTATTGCAGACCCCTTCGTCCTCTAATGACTTTTGTCGCTCTTCTCTGGACCCGCTCTAGTTCAGCTATGTCTTTCTTATACACCGGAGACCAGAATTGTACACAGTATTTTAAGTGTGGTCGCACTAGTGACTTGTATAGAGGTAAAATTATGTTCTCCTCATGAGCATCTATGCCTCTTTTAATGCATCCCATTATTTTATTTGCCTTTGCAGCAGCTGCCTGACACTGGCCACTAAATGTGAGTTTGTCATCTACCCATACACCCAGGTCTTTTTCAGTGACAGTTTTGCCCAGTGTTTTACAATTAAGCACATAATTATACCTTTTGTTTCCTCTGCCCAAGTGCATGACTTTACATTTATCCCCATTAAAGCGCATTTGCCATTTAGCAGCCCAAGCTTCTAGTTTACATAAATCCTCCTGTAATATAAAATTGTCCTCCTCTGTATTGATTACCCTGCAGAGTTTAGTGTCATCTGCAAATATTGAGATTCTACTCCGTATGCCCCCTACAAGGTCATTAATAAATATATTAAATAGAAGCGGGCCCAACACTGACCCCTGTGGTACCCCACTCTTAACTGTGACCCATTCTGAGTGTGTTCCATTAATAACCACCCTTTGTTTCCTATCACTAAGCCAGTTCTTAACCCACTTACACATATTTTCCCCTATCCCCATTGCCCTCATTTTATGTATCAACCTTTTGTGTGGCACCGTATCAAAAGCTTTTGAAAAGTCCATATACACCACATCCACTGCATTTCCTTGGTCCAGTCCAGAACTTACTTCTTCATAGAAGCTTATCAGATTAGTTTGACAGGAACGGTCCCTCGTAAAATCATGTTGATAATGGGTCATGAGGTTATTTTTCTTCAGATACTCCAGTATAGCATCTCTTAGAAAACCCTCTAGGATTTTACCCACAGTAGAGGTTAAGCTTACTGGCCTATAATTTCCAAGTTCAGTTTTTGTCCCCTTTTTGAATATTGGCACCACATTTGCTATACGCCAGTCCTGTGGTACAGACCCTGTTATTATGGAATCTTTAAATATTAAAAATAATGGTCTATCTATGACAGTACTTAATTCCTGCAGCACTCTGGGGTGTATCCCATCCGGGCCCGGGGATTTGTCAATTTTAGTGATTTTTAGACGATGCCGTACTTCCTCTTGGGTTAAGCAGGTGACATTTAATTGAGACTTTTTGTTATCACTGATCATATTGTCTGTCATGGTTGATCGCAGTTATTTTGGCTAAAGGTTGTGCAACCAAGTATTAGGCTGAGGGTGCCAATACTTTTGTCCGGCCCATTTTTGGAGTTTTGTGTGAAATGATCAATGTTTTGCTTTATGCTTCGTTCTCTTTTGTGTTTTTTCATTGAAGACAAATTAAATGAAGATAATAATACCAAAGAATTTGTGATTGCAATCATTTTCAGGAAGAAACTGAGTATTATCTGACAGAATTGCAGGGTTGTCAATACTTTTGGCCATGACTGTATATAGTGAAAAAGTGAGCAGCACAGAGCTTACATGAGGGTGCCAGCAACCAACCCTCTTCCTTTAAAGGTTTCCAATATATGATATAAATGAAGTTGCAGCACTCCAATCCTTCTTTAGGATGCTCAGCTGGAGGAGGGGTTTGCACACCCGAAGCGCCGCAGTTGCCTCTGCTGTAATGTTGAATACGGTAAACCTTTTTTCACCTAAAGAAGGATTGGAGTGCTGCAACTTCATTTATACCATATATATAAATATATATACTAGATTGTTGCCCGATTCTAAAGCATCGGGTATTCTAGAATATGTATGTAGTTGACATACTGTGACTGTCAGAACTTGTTCAGTTAACGTGAGTTACAGCACATGTATAGCAGCACTATAGTATATTGCGGTACATTATAGTACATGCATAGCAGCGCTATGGTATATGGTGGTGCATTACAGTACATGCATAGCAGCAATATAGTATATGGCGGTACATTACAGCACATGTATAGCAGCACTATAGTATATGGCGGTACATTATAGCATATGTATAGCAGCACTATATTATATGGTGGTACATTATAGTACATGTATAGCAGCACTATAGTATATGGCGGTACATTATAGTACATGTACAGCAGCACTATAGTATATGGCAGTACCTTACAGCACATGTATAGCAGCGCTATAGTATATGGCCGTACATTACAGCACATGCATAGCAGCATTATAGTATATGGCAGTGCATTACAGTACATATATAGCAGTGTTATAGTATATGGCGGTACATTACAGTACATGCATAGCAGCACTATAGTATATGGCGGTACATTACAGCACATGTATAGCAGCGCTATGGTATATGGCGGTACATTACAGTACATGTATAGCAGCACTATGGTATATGGTGATACTCCACTCCTGCGGCCCCCCTGCTTTTCGTGGCTCCTCCACAGTAAAAATAAAAAAATCCTCAGTGAGGATACTCACCTGTCCGCCTGCTCGTTCCACCTCCGTCTTCCAGGTCCTACAGCCTACAGGCCTTTAGGACCTGTCGTTGCCTTGAAAAGTGATCAGCTGATTGGTCACATGACTGCTTACTGGCGGGGCTGCAGGATGGAGCAGGGGGGCAGGATTGAGCGGGGGGGGGGAGGATGGTGATGGGGGGCAGGATGGTGGCGGGGGGGCAGGATGGAGGGAGCCGGGCAGCATGGAGCGAGCGGGGCAGCATGGAGCGAGTGGGGCAGGATGGAGCCGGGGGGGCAGGATGGAGCAAAGGGGGGGGCAGGATGGAGCCAAGGGGGGGCAGGATGGAGCCAGGAAGGAGGAAGGAGGATGGAGGCGGGGGCCAGGATGGA
Source organism: Allobates femoralis (assembly GCA_033576535.1). NCBI lineage: Eukaryota > Metazoa > Chordata > Amphibia > Anura > Aromobatidae > Allobates > Allobates femoralis. Next base: position 410,309,206 of record JARQOC010000003.1, read on the forward strand.
GGCTGGGGGGGCAGGATGGATGTGGGGGAGCAGGATGGAGCCGGTGGAGCAGTATGGAGGCGGGGGGGGAGCAGGATGGAGCTGGGGGTGGCAGGATGGAGTGATCAGGGCAGGATGGAGCCCGGCAGGGGGGGCAGGATGGAGCCGGGGGGCAGGATGGTGGTGGGGGGGCAGGATGGATCCGGCGAGGCAGGATGGAGCCGGCGGGGCAGGATGGAGTCGGCAGAGCCGGGGGGCCAGAATGGAGCCGGGGGGGGGAGCAGGATGGAGCCGGGGGGAAGGGCAGGATGGAGCCGGGGGGAAGGGCAGGATGGAGCAGTCAGGGCAGGATGGTGATAGGGGGGGCAGGATGGTGACAGGGGGGGCAGGATAGTTGCGGGGGGGCAGGATGGAGGGAGACGGGCAGCATGGAGCGAGCTGGGCAGCATGGAGCGAGTGGGGCAGCATGGAGCTGGGGGGTGGCAGGATGAAGCCGGGGGGCAGGATGGAGCCGGGGGGGAGGGTAGGATGGAGCCGAGGGGGAGGGGCAGGATGGAGCCGGGGGGCAGGATGAAGCCGTGGGGCAGGATGGAGCCGGGGGGGCCAGGATGGAGGCGGGGGGGCAGGATGGATGTGGGGGGGCAGGATGGAGTCGGGGGAGCAGGATGGAGCTGGGGGGGGCAGGCTGGAGCCGGGGGGCAGGATGGAGTGATCAGAGCAGGATGGAGACCGGCAGTGGGGGCAGGATGGAGACAGTGGGGCAGGATGGAGACGGTGGGGAGAGGATGGAGGCGGGGGGGAGCAGGATGGAGCTGGAGGGGGCAGGATGGAGCTGGGGGGGCAGGATGGAGCGATCAGAGCAGGATGGAGACCGACGGGGTGGCAGGATGGAGCCCGGGGGGGAAGGATGGAGCGAGCGGGGCAGGATGGAGCCGGGGGGGCAGGATGGAGCTGAGGGGTGGCAGGATGATGCCGGCGGGGGGCAGGATGAGGCCGGAGAGCAGGATGGAGCCGGGGGGGCAGGATGGAGATGGTGGGGGGAGGATGGAGGCGGGGGGGAGCAGGATGGAGCTGGAGGGGGCAGGCTGGAGCTGGGGGGGCAGGATGGAGTGATCAGAGCAGGATGGAGACTGGCGGGGGGGTTGGATGGAGATGGGGGGGGCAGGATGGTGGCGGGGGGGCTGGATAGAGCCGGCGCGGCAGGATGGAGCCGGCGGGGCCAGGATGGAGCCGGGGGCAGGATGGAGCCATTGGGGGGGGCAGGATGGAGCCGGGGGGGGCAGGATGGAGCGATCAGGGCAGGATGGAGCCGGCGGGACAGAATGGAGCCGGGGGCAAGATGGAGCCGGGGGGGGGCAGGATGGAGCGATCAGGGCAGGATGAACCCAGGGGTGGGGGGCAGGATGGAGCGATCAGGGCAGGATGGAGCCGGGGGGGGCAGGATGGAGTCGGCGGGATGGCAGGATGGAGCTGGCGGGGGGGCCAGGATGGAGCCAGCGGGGGGGCCAGGATAGAGCCAGGGGGGGCCAGGTTGGAGGGGCAAAATAAAGCCGGGGGGCAGGATGGAGCCGGCGGGGGGGCAGGATGGAGCCGGCGGGGGGGCCAGGATGTAGCCGGGGGTGGGGGGCAGGATGGAGCGATCAGGGCAGGATGGAGCCGGGGGGGGCAGGATGGAGTCGGCAGGGGCAGAATGGAGCCGGCGGGGGGCAGAATGGAGCAAGCGGGGCAGGATGGTGACGGGGGGGCAGGGTGGAGTGCTCGATGCTGGGAGTAGTAGCAGGCTCTGTCCTGCTAAGACCTTGCACGATGTGACGCACATATCACATGACCGTGAGTGGACCAATCACAGTGCCGAACGCCGATGTCATTCTGATATCATGCAAGGTCCTAGCAGGACAGAGCCTGCTACTACTCCTGGTTACTGGTCACTCGGCCGAGGAAAGGTAAGTATAAGAATCTTTATTATTTTTAATACATTTGCCTATATTTTATATTTGATTTCGCAGTGTATAATGCACTGCGAAATCAAATCACTAAGGAGCAGGGGGGCTGCGGGAGCGGGAGCGCGGGCAGGACAGGAGGAGCGGGGGGGGAGGGAAGCGTGGGCAAGGCAGAGGAGCGGGGTATGGAGCGCAGGCAGGGCAGGAGAAGCGGGGGGAGTAAGCGCGTGCAGAGGAGCGGGGTATGGAGGTATGGAGCGCGGGCAGGACAGGAGGGGGGGGAGGAAGCACGTGCAGGGCAGAGGAGTGGGGTATGGAGCGTGGGCGGCCACAGTCGGCCGGGCTGCAAATTGGCGCGAGAATCGAACTTTGAATTCTCGCGCCTATTTGCATAGTCTGCGCTCATTGGCGCCCGATTTCGGCGACAGACACACTCAAAAAACCCTTAGACAATTATATAGTAGATACATATATATGCTGTATATATATATATCAAAAAATAGGAGCAGAACTTTCTACTCATTAGTTGGGTGCAAATCAGTCCAGAGTGGTGTTCTGTCACTCTTACTTACAGACCATGTAACAAAATAGGACTGCAGCACTCCTTTCAGGTGTTTCCCAGCCTTTATTGGCCTACAGGCAAAAGTTGCGACGTTTCAGTCAATACATGATTTTCTTCCAGCAGCCACCTCATACAAGTGCTGGATCTTATATACATCTTATCTCATTACAATATTGATAACAAGTTCATTGCAATCAATTATTGCATGTATATTATAAATCAATGAGTTACATACTTATCTATAGTGTCACCATATACTGTAAACTTATGTTTCTCTCATTCATCTTTACTCTTTTACAGATTCTAACTGTTCTGTATTCTGTACAGTACATCTTAATATCTTAATTGGGCACTCTACCACTCAGGTGTTTGCTGAATACATCATGTTGTTGTTAAATTACCATAATTCACCTGGGCTCGTCCATTAGATATTCCTCGTTGCCACGGCGTCTCAGAAGTGAGCCCGCGCATGCGCAAGCCCCTCACCGGGTCGTCATTGCCGTGGGAACCCGGAAGCGCATATTCCGCCATGTTACAACTCCCACGCATGCGCGGTTGTTGTTTTGTGCCCCGTCAACAATTTTGCTGCACCTACACCGCTATTTTAATAAGTTCCTTCTGTTTATAACTATTGAATACTTAGTTTACTCATTAATGGTACGTTTATTATGACTATGTGTCTTAAAAACATAATGAATTAGTGCAAATATAAATATTAATCATTTTAAAGTGCTATGTATCCATATATGGGTTATCAACCCTATGATAATTAAAGTGCTTTATTAAATAAATAAATGTGAATTCTTTCCTGTGTATTACGGTAACTCAGTTTTATTATAAAATAATTTTAGTGCTTCATATTAAAATGTAATTAACTTATCCATTTATTAATATATATGTGTACTGTACCATTATAATAAGTTACTGATTAAAATCATACTTCTATGAGACTACTGGATTGTTGGGTATGTTCAAACATATTTCATTACAGGGAGGCACCAAATGGGATTCGAGTTTTGTTGTCCCTTCTCAAAGTGCGTCCCATTTCTGGGATGTACACAGTCCTTGTCAGTACAGTGATAACTGGATTGAATCCCTTTTCTCACTCCCTGCCCAAAGTGATGGATAGACATACATCCCTTGATTTCCCTGGTCCCTTATGCTTCTTGACCACATATAAATACCCAGTTTCCTTGTGTCTCTATATGGCTATAACTACCACAGATTTTATTTAATTTTTTCAATAAACACGAATATATGTTTAAAAAATACTTTATTTAATTATACTAGAAAAATTACCATTACAATTACATTGTGAATATAAAAATATGAAAATATATAGGACCGCTTACGGATTAGTGACGTGTATTTCTTTCTTTTTTCTTTCTCTTTATGGGCATGTCCTAGTGAATCGTATGAAAACATATTTTTACATTATGGTGCAAACCCCGTTTGTGAAGTGTCCAATATTTCCTTAAATGTCTGTATTCTTACTTGAAACTCTGTGTGACAGGAAATAAAAACATGAATATTAATCATTTTTCTCAAAACAAATAACATCACACTTTTTCTAGTGACTTATATTATACAAATTCTGATTAAAGAAAGTATCTCAAAAGATTGTGTGCAGTTTGTAGTCTATATTTAAACCATCTGGTTATAATGACCTCAGCCTATGAATCCATTGCAATTCTTTTGTTTTTAGGGCCTTAACTCTGTGTCCCCCTCTTCTAATTGGTGGTACTGCATCAATCAATCTGAATCTCAAATCTTTTTCTGTATGTTTAGCTTCTGCAAAATGTTTTGACACTGGCAAATTTAATGTCTTTTTTCTGATACTGTAGTTGTGTTGACTGATTAGAAAGTGCCTTATTTTGTACTCTATACCTGTGGAGGGGTGGCTGAATTTGTCACCTTTTAACATTAAAGTGCAGTTTATGCAATTGACGCATGGATAACATCCCATCCTTTTGTTCCCAGTTAATGTGGTTTGTTTTGACCTCTTTAGGGTACCCACATCTGACTTTACCAAGATATCCTTTAGATTTCTTCCTCTTTTGTCTACAATTAGAGGGGGTTAATGAATTCTTTAATGTAGGGTAAACAATTACCTAACATTCTCCAATGTTTCCTAACTACATCCACCACAGCTTTTGTTTCTTCCCCATGAGTGAGAAAAAGGGGTATCCTATGACTCTCTTTTTTCTTTGATGTTAATAGTTTTACTTTTTCCTTTTGTTGTCTTAACATTTTTTCACAATAGCCTCTCTCTTTAAATTTGATCAATAATTTTTCAATCGGATCTTCTTTTTCTTGTTCCTCACTGACAATCCTGTCTACCCTCATTATTTGGCTGAGTGGAATCGAGTCGATCATGTTTTTTGGATGGTTACTGTGATAATGTAGCAATTTGTTCTTGTCTGTTGGTTTAACATATAATGATGTAACTAACTTGTTGTCTTTTAATGTTACATTCACATCTAAAAACTGCATTTCCACAAATGATTTTACCATTGTAAATTTAATGGTTTCATCTATACTGTCAATGTGCCTGAAAAAATCGGTCAGTTCTTCCTCCGTATCCTTCCACAGTACGAAAACATCATCTATGTATCTCCACCACCTCTCTACTTTAGAGAAGTGGTGGGATACATAGATGTGTTCCTCTTCAAGTGACGCCATGACTGCCTCTGCATATGAGCACGCCATGTGCGCCCCCATCGCAGTTCCCATTATCTGCAAAAAATATGGGATTTTAAGTAAATCCATAATAAATTGTTTACAGTGATCTGTGTAATCCATTTTTCTCAAAAAGTTCTCTTTTTCTCATCCCCATTTCATGTCTAATCGATGTGTATAATGAGGTAACGTCAAAAGAGACTAATATGGGGGGCGTTTCCTGCTGCTCATGGCGCTGGACGCAAATTAGAAGGGCTCCTCACCAGGGACTGACTTTGCGGCACCTACACAGCTATCCCGGACCCTTAAACCGCAGCTACTGATCGGGGACCGCGCCAGGAGCAACCCGACATGCCGAGGGCCGCCTCAAGATGACGCCACACTGAATATAAGGTGACAGACTATTTTGAGGCTGAGAGGCAGCGGGCGTCCCCTGAAAACATGGCGGCGGCTACCGTGCGCCCGCCTCCTTCCCCACACAGGAGCTCCCGCTCTCCTCGCAACATGGAGGAGAGAGGAGCTGGAGACAATGATCTCTCCCCAGTGACACAGGGAACCCTGAAGCTATTACTGGGTTCCCTGAGGACATCTATAATGGAGGATATGAGAGACCTCATTGGCACCCTGAGAGAAGACCTGGGAGCGCTGGGTGAAAGCACCTCTCTCCTGGAGAATAAAATGGGGGAGTTTGCTGTAGCCCATAATAGACTATCAGACAGCCACTCGGATCTTTACAAAGAGATGGGAGCTGTAAACACTACTTTGTGCCATCTTGAGGCTAAGCTAAGGAGAAAAAACATCAAGATTAGGGGTCTGAAGGAGTGCGCAGAAGATGTAGATATTACTTAAGTGGTCACTGATTTTCTCTCAGCTGCCCTCCCAGAGACCCCTGCCACAGATCTAGCCATTGAAAAAGCCTTCCGGATTCCTAAGCCGGCGAGACTACCTCCTGAGATCCCGAGGGATATATTGGTACAGCTGGTGAGACCAGGTGTGAGAGACTATCTAATGCAGAGAATGAGACTTGGATCCCCAATGCAGGAACCATATTCCAACATGGCGATCTTCCCTGATCTTTCTCCCGTCACCTTGTCTCGTAGACGTGAATTTGCTTCTAGCTGTAAGACCCTCAGAGACAGAAGAATTTTTTACAATTGGGGATCTCCGGTCTCTCTGAATTTCAAATTCAAGGGGAAGAGGCACTCCTTCTCTTCTCCCTCCCAACTAAGGAAGACTCTCAGAGCATGGAACCTAGAGGCCCCTGGCAAGCTCCCATCCCCACGCCCGGATTCTGACCGAGACTCCAGAGCGTCTACCGAGGAAGGAAGGGTCCCATGAATGCTTCGGGAAGGAATGGCCATCGGTCCTAAGTGACTAGCTCTTTCATTTTGCTGAGAGACTTAATCCGGCTAAAGAAACATTTTGCAAGCCGGCAAAGCCTCCATGCCTTCCAGTGGCCTAGTATGTTTGTATGGTACACTGGAGGCGGACTTGAATTTCCCCCCATCACGTCCACTATCTCCAACCTAGGTTGGAACCATTTGGTTTACATATTTGTTCTTTTTGTTACAGTATTAGTTGATACTTTTCACTCTTCTATTATCCCCTAGTGTTTTTCCCTTTCTCTCACTTTCTACTCCCCTCCTTATCTCTTATTTGCTGCATAATCCCTTCCTCCCTATCTAACCTTTCAGGTGCTCCTATCTTCCTTATAACCTCTCATCCCTCCCCTTCCTTGGGTTTGAGCAGTCGGTCTTACTAACGCTGCCACATGTAAAATGTCTCTCAAGATATTATCGCTTAACCTAAAGAGGCTTAACTCCCCTGTGAAAAGGTCCTTTCTCTGGAGAAAGATGAAAAGGGCCTCGGCGGATATCATTTGTATTCAAGAAACACATCTATTGGAAGTGGATAATAAAAGGCTGCACAACGGGTTATTCCGCCATATTTTTTATGCCAACTATTCTGTCCCCTTCTGATGGCTGTAATGCCAGTGCTGCAGTTATCAGTTCCTTGATGATAGTATGCCCAGAACACTTACCCATCAGGGGAAAACAGATAGATTTCAACTCGGCCAGTACGATGACTTGTAATAAGAAAGGAGAAACGCTGTAAATTTCTTCCAGAATCTTGTATTAAATCCAACGTAACAGCAGGTTAAAGGAAATAATCTGTGCAAGGATTACAGACATGTGTGATCAACGATGGCTTCTGCAATCTAACTGGGGAAGAAGGGAGGGGCGTCCTATACAGAGGAAAAGAAACTAAGGGAGGAAGATAGGAACAAACTTCATGCACCTTTCCTGATAGAGTCAAATACATACGATGCAAGGAAAACATTACCGGTTGTCTCCATTCGTGGGACACAACACTCTCCGTCTGAAATCATCAGATTTCACAAGTCTTGACCTGTCACTCGACTTCATGAAACCTGCAAAAGAGGAGAAAAACACAAATGCGATGGTAATGCAGTAATTCAAGTCCATGCTTGACCAGAGACGCATAGTCTTTGTGTAAAAAATGAAAAACCAATGGTAGATAAAACTATGAGTTCAAGTTCAACAACCCATCTTCGGATTGGGGAAGCCGCAATGTGCCAACTCTTCTACCAACCCAACAGTCCAACAGTAGAATTTAGTCCAAAGGAAGGAATCATGGTAGATTGGACATCAAAGTTCTGTGTCCTGGTACGGCAGGGTAAGAGGAAGTTGGCTCCCCACCATGACAGAATCCAGCAACGTTCATGTGACGTCCTCCTTTGGCAAAAGTAGCACAAGTTCGGTGACTGGACGAAGAAGAATCGGGTTGAACCGTCCTTCGTCACCTTGACTTCTACCTTCCGAGTCTTCCCATCGTCGCTGGGTACCACATTAGTGATGAGTCCCATTGGCCAGTTGTTGCGATGAGCCTCTTTGTCTTTCAGCAGGATGACGTCCCTTGCGATGCTGTTGATCTCGTGGCGATATACTACTAGCTGTACACACCTGAGGATGACTTGTTCAGCTTGTTTCTTGTCGACTACGGAAGGATGCTTCTCACACATGTGCCAGCCGTGACACGTTGAAGACTTGTCATTAGTGAAACAGTGAGCTATATGGATAAGGCGAGCAATGGCTCGTACTGCAGATGACCAGCTTGAGAAGCGTTCGAAGCGATGAGGTCTCAACTTCTGTTTTGATGTCACTGAAGTATAGCGAGTCGAGACAGTTGGTTTAATTTCCTTGTCGGATTCTGGTTCCACAAGTTCGTACATGTTGCTGATGTAGTTAACACAAACATCTTCGTTCAAGATTCTTGGAGGTGTCAACCACGTGTTGTCGCCGAGTTTGTATGCAGCTGTGAGTCCCGTTCCTTGGTCGGCTGGATTTAGATCGGTGGGAATGTGATGCCATTGTTCAGGATGAGCAAAGCTTCTGATGCGTTCTACTCTGTTACTCACATAGACATAGAACTGCTTTGTTTGATTATATATGTACCCCAGTACCACTTTACTATCGGTGTAGAATGTGAAGGAATCGATTGTGAGGTCCATTTCATCTGTCACTACTTTAGCAATTTCTACTGCCAATACTGCTGCACAGAGTTCAAGTCTAAGTACTGAGTGTGCAGGTTTGGGTGTGAGTTTGGCCTTACTCAAGATGAAACCGCAGTCCACTTCATTGCGCGTTCCCAACATCTTCAGATAAGCTACCGCAGCTATGGCTTCTGTAGACGCATCAGAAAAAATGTGGACTTCTCTTCTAACGGCAACTGAAGAGGACTTTGCAGAATAACCACGTGGAATTCGGAGTTGTTCTAGTGTTTTCAGAGACTCATTCCAAGCATCTCATCGCTGTTGTTTCTGGGACAAAAGTGGAGCATCCCAATCCGTATTTTCGGCAGTAAGCTGTCTGAGCATGATCTTGCCTTGAACATTGACGGGTGCGACAAATCCAAGAGGATCATAGATACTGTTTATCATGGATAGGACTCCTCGTTTCATGAAAGGTTTGTCACAGGGTGATACTTGAAAGGTGAAAGCGTCCCGTTTGATGTCCCATAGCAGGCCGAGGCTGCGTTGCATGAGAGGAGTGTCGGAACCCAAGTCGAGGTCTTTCAAGCTCGTGGCGTAGTCTTCTGGTGGAAACGCTTCTATTACCTCAGGACTGTTAGATATAATCTTATGGAGTCTGAGATTCGATGAAGAAAGCATCTCCTGAGTTCTGGAAAGCAAGTTAATAGCTTCTTCACTCGTGGATAAGGACTTGAGCCCATCATCCACGTAGAAGTTCCGTTCCACGAATTGGCGTGCCTCATGTCCATACTCTTCCTCGCCTTCATGTGTGGCCCGTCTCAGTCCATAGATCGCAACAGCAGGTGAAGGGCTGTTCTCGAAGACATGTACCCTCATCCGGTAGTCTATAACTTCATTTTGGACATTGTTGTCTTTGTGCCATAGGAACCTGAGATAGTTCCGACTGTCTTCTTACACGACAAAGCAGTGGAACATCTGCTGGATGTCGGTCATTATCGCTACGGGTTTTTGCCTGAAGAGAATCAACACTCCTATGAGACTATTGTTCATGTTAGGTTCAGTAAGAAGAAGGTTGTTAAGGGAGACGCTTCGTGCTGAGCGCTGGAGTCGAACACCACCCTGATCTGGTTGGGTTTACGAGGATGGTAGACCCGAAGGATGGAAGGTACCAACATTCTTCTCCTTCCTTCAGTGGTGGTGTCGATTCAGCATGACCTCTGTCGAGGATATTTTGCATGAAATCGATGAAGTGTCTCTCCTTCTTTGGTGTCCTTTTTAAAGTGCGTTTCAAAGAGGAGAACCTTGCGCTTGCTTGTTGAAAGTTGTTTGGTAACCTTGGCCTTGGAGAGCGAAAGGGCAACAGGGCTACCCAACTGTTAGAGTCGTCTTGAGAGAATTCTTCATCCATAATCCTTATGAATTCCTTGTATTCCCTCGTTGGTGCCAACTTGTTGTCTTCGTTCGTAGACTCGAAAACTGTTGACCTGATGACGTCATCAAAGAGATTGTGTGTGTCCGCGCAGTCAGGCGGTTGTTGTTGCCACCTGGTGTTGCTCACTTTTTCTTTCACCCAGTAGTGATGTGGACATGGTTGAAAGCAGGTGCCACGACCGTTTGGAAGGATGTGTGTCTTGTAGGAGGAGATTACGTCGGGCCTCTTCATTCTGCCTACGCAGACATTTCCTATGATCACCCAGCCAAGGTCATAGCGCTGTGCGAACGGTGCGTCATGCGGCCCATCGATTTGTTGGCGTACCTTGTGTAGCTGGAGGATGTCTCTTCCAAGCAAGATCAGGATTTTTGCACCAGGATCGAGAGCTGGAATCTTGCTGGCGATAGTCCTCAGGTGAGGGTGGTGAAGAGCCGCCTCTGGTGTCGGAATCTCTTCCCGGTTAGCTGGTATGTGGTTGCATTCGACGAGTGTCTGTAGAGGTATCTCTGTGGTATTTTCAAGAGATGTTAGCACGAGACTACTGGCTCTTCTTCCAAAAACTTCAGAGGTGCCGCTGCAAGTGCCTAGTGTGTAGGGGTAGGTGTTTCCTTTTAAACCGAACAGGTCAAAGAGTTCAGACCTGGCTAGTGACCTGTTGCTCTGATTGTCCAGGATGCTGTACAGCTTCACAGCCTTTTGAGGGTGGTCTTTGGGGTACACCTTTACCAGGCATATTTTCGCACAGGACTTGTCCCAGAGACCTTCTCCACAGACTTCGGTACACGAGGAAGATACTGTGAGATGGATTGTTGCCTTTGTCTGTACTCTCCCCGCCATGGCCTGTGGTGGGAGAAGATGTAGACATTGAGTCAGATTGTGGCGGATGGAGCGCTTGTACGTGGTCATCGCTGTTGCACTCTATACACTTAATGGTGATGACGCAGTCCTTAGCAACGTGTTCAATAGAGGCACAGCACCTGAAGCACACTCCAAACTTCTTCAAGAGTTCCTTCCATTCTTGGAGGGGTTTCTTCCTAAAGCCGATGCACTTCTTCAGGGGATGCGGCAATTTGTGAATGGGACACTTACGGTTCACATTTTCTGCTTTCCCACCTTCATTGTCTTCGTCTGGCATTGATGTGGATCCAGGCAGAACTTTGGACTCTTTTGACACCGGACCGGTGCGGTTTCTGTCTGGCGATGATGTCGGTGTAGGCAGAACCTCAGTCAATTTTGCAGACACCGGGCCGCTGCGGGTTTTGTCGTGAGAGCGTGAACTCTCGTACTTAGGAGATGACGCGGAGCCGCTGGTTTCTTCAAAACAGAAGCTGAGGTCATTTTTGCACTCTGCGATCTCCTTGATGAAGTCACAGAAGAAAGAGAATGGAGGGAAGGAAACTTGGTTTAGTTTTTTGTAGTTTGACCCTCGCATTATCCACCTTTCTTGGATGATGTAAAGCAACTTGGAGACGATGGGTTTCACCCCACGAGCGGTGTCCAGGTATCTGAGGCCATGTAGATGTGTGTCAGTCTTGGCCAGCTGGAGCTCGGACAGGAGGTCGCTGAGTTCCTGGTATTTTGAAACATCCTTACCAGATATTTTGGGAAAGTAATTTAGTTGTTTAAGCAATGCGTCTTCAATTGCTTCAGGATGACTTTGAAGAGAAGCTGCAAGACTTCTTCTCCCTGAACAACAACAGGGAGGTCTCGGATGACATGCTGTGGTATTCCCATAAGGCGGTCCTCCGGGGTCTCCTCTTGCAAAAAGCTGCACAGGAAAAAAGGAAACCAGAGGTCTGAGAATGGAGTGGGTCTCCCGCATTCAACAACTGGAAACAGCTAATAAATCTGCTCCGTTGCCTCGCCTTCTCTCCCAGATACTGGACCTTCGTAATAAACTGAGGTCACTTCTTCTTCATCAATATGTGGTGAACCTTAGAAAGATGAAAACCAAATACTACGCGGCGGGTGATAGGGTGGGGAGACTGTTGGCTCCTAGACTTAAGAAGAGATCGGCCATATCCATGATCACCTCTATGAAAACAGCAGAGGGGGAATTGGTTCGAGATCCGCAAAAAGTAGTGGAAGTGTTCGCACAATACTATGAAAACTTATATAATTTAAAGCATGATGCGACCACGCCACAGCCTACGGTGGAAGCGATACAACAGTTCCTGCGGGATCTGGACCTCCCCTCTGTCTCCCCCAAAGGGTTGGAAACTTTGAACCGGCCGCTTACTCTTTTGGAAATTGCAATAGTGATTAGATCATTGAAATCTAATTCTGCCCCGGGCCTAGACGGATTCGCAAACGAACAAACGAATACTATAAGACCTTCAGACCTGTCCTGGCCCCATATTTGTTGCGCTTGTTCACTTTATGGCAAACTAGAGGTTCGATCCCGGATTCTGCCTTAGAGGCAACAATAACAACAATTCCCAAGACTGGGAAAGCCCCGGACAGACCTGAAAACTACCGTCCAATCTCCCTTCTAAACTCAGATTTAAAAATTTATTCAAAATTAGTGGCCAACAGACTGGGAGAAGTGATTCCCATGCTGGTTAACCCGGACCAAGTGGGATTTGTGCGACATAGACAGGCTCGGGATGGAACTAGGAGAATGTTAGACTTGATAGAGATTGCTGAGAGGAGGGGGGGCCCCTATGTATTCCTGTGTTTAGACGCGGAGAAGGCGTTCGACAGGGTGCACTTTGGCTTCTCAGGCCCTATATTAAGGGCGTTCCTCAGTCTGTTGTGGTGCAGCGGTTGACTGCCCCACAGGTGTTGGTGCTGGGACTTGCGGTTCCAGGGCTCTGGTACGGCATTAGATGTGTTGGAGCTGCAGGTTGGAAGCCAGGGGAGTGGCTGTCTAACCTGGATCCTCCTGTGGGTGTGACGGAACACATATAAGCAGACTTCCTGTTAGTCACAAGGGCTGTGAGGTCAGGAAAGGTCCTTGACCACAGGAGAGAAAGGAGCTGAGGAAGCCACAGGGAGCCTGGATAACCCTGGAAGATTGCACCCGGTCTGAGCTCGGAGTCGGTGAACCTAAAGAGAAGGCATAACCCCCCAGCTAAGACCGTAGCCAGCGATCCCGTTGATGGACTAAAGGTCAGTGGTTGCTGTTATGGACTAACCAGGTGTCATCCCGGTCGGTGGGGACAGCCTGACATAGTGAACCTGTCCTGTCCATGAATGCCCTGTATACCTTATGCGGTTTATGAGGATTCAGAATAAACCGTTGGACTTTGTTTTACCTTAAGACCCGTTTGTTTGCCCAGTTTCTGCGGCCAAGCAGTTCTCAAGGAGGTTTCATGAGCCTAATGAGCGGCCAAGCAGTCCCCTAGGCGTGTGTGGACGCCACACTGTATTCACACCCTTGTGCGAGGGTATTTTCTGCTGGATTCCTGTCCAGAGCCTTTTCAATCACTAATGGCACCAGGCAGGGCTGTCCTCTTTCCCCTCTGATTTTTGCTCTTCTTATGGAACCTCTCGCAACATCTCTTCGAGTGGACCCGTCTATTTCGGGCATATTGGTGGGGGAAAGGAGACACGTGGTAGGCCTATATGCCGACAATGTCATTATTGCCACCACTAACCCCACATCCTCTCTCCCCAGGATAGTGAAAATGCTGAACCTATTCGCACAAATCTCTTACTATAAATTGAATGCGGGCAAGTCTCCCTATACATGTCCCTACTCAGAACGTCTGGCGCAGACTTACCCCTTTAAATGGTGTCCAGGGGGCATCCCATATTTGGGGGTCTCCCTCGGCCCCTCTGTAAAAATAGCTTATAATAACCTCAATTTGCTGTTGGGAGACCTGCGAGAGACGCTCGAGACCTACCCCCTTTTCTCCTTGTAGTGGATGGCAAGAGTACAAGCAGTTCGGATGATTTGGCTTCCTAAAATTATATACTTATTTAGATGTCTACCAATACAGTACCCGTCCGGGTTGCTCTCCTGCCTCTAGGCTCTGATCAACAGATTTGTCTGGGCTAACAAGACTTGTAGGGTCCAGAGAAAAATAATGTATCTTCAGCTGGCTAGGGGAGGTATGGGGGTTCCGGATATTGCCTCTTACCTTAAGGCAATTACGTTGGAGGCCGCAAAAAGCTGGTGGCGAGAGGAGGGGAATGAGGGGTGGTTATAAATTGAATCAAGTGAATCTAGGGGAGGCTCGCTTAAGAGACTCTTGGCGGCGGTTTCCTTGGGTCCTTTGCGAACAAATGGAATGTTACGGTCGATGCGTGCTCTCCTAGAGGTGTGGGGGAGACTGGGAGGGCTTTAGTCCGGCCTGCCGGTCACTGAGATTCCTCTTACGGCCTTTCAGCTCCTCATCCCCTCGCTGAGCCTTTCTGGCTGGAGGGAACATGGTCTTGAGAAACTGAGTGACCTGATGAGCCATGGTAAACTACTGACCTTTGCGGATTTCGTAGCCAAACACCCTGAGATGGCTAGCTCCTTCCTACAGTTCTGTCAGATATCGCACTTTCTCCGCTTTGGATCCTGCCGTCATGACCTTAAAGGGAACCAACCAGCAAAAAATCGCTATCTAAGCTATAAATATCTGTCCCTGGAGGCTTAATTTACTATTATAACCATCCCTGACTGACTAATTCTAACTAAGTACACCCTCAATAAATGACTTTTTATACTTACCAAATTCTTGTCAGCTGGGCGTTCCTCCAGGCTTTGTCAGCGAGGCGGGTCTCCTCGCCGCTGTCCATCTTCTTCTGTGATTCAAATTACCCGCCCATTGTGTCCTCACAATGAGCGGGTCATGTGCTGCAGGCCCCGCGCCACTTCCGCCCGCCGCGTCGCTGGGTCTGTGATGCACCCAGGCCAGCCTGCAGCACGTTTGCAAGGACGCAATGGGCGGGTAATTTGAATCACAGAAGAAGATGGACAGTGGCGAGGAGACCCGCCTCACTGACAAAGTGCGTGGAGGAACGCCCATCCGACAAGAATTTTAAAAGTATAAAAAGTCATTTATTGAGGGTGTACTTAGTTAGATTTAGTCAGTCAGGGATGTTTAGAATAGTAATTTACGCCTCCAGGGAAAGATATTTCTAGCTTAGATAGAGATTTTTTGCTGGTTGGTTCCCTTTAAACCTCCGGGGGTATCCCCATTGTTACAATTGGTCCTATCGGGCCCTGGGGTCACTAAGGGCCTCTCAACTATGTATGTGGGCTTCTTAAACTATGACGTCCCGACAAAATTACCGTATATGAAGAGATGGGAGGGGGACCTAGCTTTTTCTGCAGATACAGACAAATGGGAGGGGGCAACTAGAGTCACCATGAAAGCCACTCACTGCATAAACCACGTGGAACTATTAAAGAAAATCCACCTTCGTTGGTATACCCCTCCCTTCAAGTTAGCTAGATCCAAACAGGGACTCTCCCCCCTGTGTTGGAGACAGTGTGGACAAAAGGGAGACCTAGCCCATATGTGGTGGGGTTGCCCTAAGTTGGCACCTTTTTGGATCTTAGCGGCCGGCCTGGTGGAGTCTCTTACAGGCTTTAAGGCCCCCCTTCCTCCCCAGCTCTCTGTTCTCCACATAGGGGGTCGAAGCCCTCCCGCCGGTACCTAGGTTTCTTGTCACGTTTGTCCTGACCGCGGCCAGGATATGCGTGGCATCTAAATGGAAAGAGGTGATTGCCCCAAATATGAGGGACTTAACAGACAAATTGATCTCAATATTCTGCTACGAATATTATTTAGCTATGGACTCTAAAACGAAGCGATATGTGACAGAGGCTTGGGATTGCTGGGCAGCTCACCCCCTAGCAATCCAAATTCCTTGTTGAGGCCCTCTGCTCTTTCCCTTGGATTATCCCTCCATTCTTCTTACCCTTCTTGCCCTGTATTCCCCTCGCTGAGTCCTCTTTACTCCTGAATTTTCCTCTTTCTAACCTCTAAATCAGGCATCTCTCCTCTTCTATTCTTCCCCCTCTTACTTTGTTCCCCCTCCTTATAACTTTCTCCCCCTCCTTGTCTATCTAGCCCGCTCCCTTCTTATGTCGTCTCCCCCTCCCCCCCCCGAATTTGATAGAGGCTGGCACAAAGACTTTGGTCCTAGTCTTGAAGTTGGCAGTTTTTAGTGGTACATGTACCACGTGCTTGCCCAAAGTATTGTCTCCCTGTATCCAGCTTCTAAATGTTAAAAAATCTCATTGTACAAGGATTTACCAGTTACATTACTGTTATGTCCTCGTGTCTGTTTAAGATGTAAAACTCTAATAAAAATGTATTGAAGACAAAAAAAGAGACTAATATTAATTAGTGGAGGGTTGACATATTCTCTCAATTTTCCCAAAAAGTCCCCTGTATCTTTGATATAGGACTTAGCACACACTGCAAATGGGTGCAGAATTTTCTCCAAAAATATTCCCATGTTGTAGAAAATCGAATCAATTCCCGCAACAATCGGTCTCTCGGAGGGTTCAAATAATGATTTATGCACCTTTGGGACCAAATATAATACAGGTGTTCTCGGGTTTTTTACCATCAGATAATCATGAAGATCATTATCGATGATTCCCCCCACTCTGGCTTCGTTTAATATTTTTTGTATGTTCTTTTGTATATCGAACTTCGGATCTCTATCTAACTTTTTGTACACATTTTGATCACTCAGCTGTTTCTCTGCTTCTTTCAAGTACATATTATTGTCCATAATGACAACCGCACCCCTTTTGTCAGCGGGTTTGCTGCCGTTATAAATGCTTCTACAACGGGGAGATTTTCTGTTGGTACAAAATTACTTTTTTTCTTTAGACCCAAATTATGCATATCTATTTAAACAATTTTTCAAAACACATACGGTACCTTATTCTTATCATGAAAATGGTACTTGAATTTGAAGTTCCTAAAGAATTGATACAATTCATTTTCTATCACTAACCAATCCACATGAGTAGACATACAATACATTAGACCAGTGGTTCTTAACCGGGGTTCGATCGAACCATAGGGGTCATGCACGGTTCATTTTGTGTACCAGTAAAAAAACACATACCTATGTCTTGAATTTGGAAAAGCATCATATTTGATTTATCACTAAAGAAGGGTTCGGTGAATGTGCATATGAAATTGGTGGGTTCGGTACCTCAAACAAGGTTATGAACCACAGCGTTAGACGCTTTTCCAACACTTCAATTTGATTATCAGTCAGTGGTTTACCGGATAAATTGATGATCTATTCAGATCCTTTTTTCGTGGTTGTTTTTGCTGTGATCCCTTCAGGTTGTCCTTTTTTCTTTTGCTGGTGGTGTTGTCTCCTCCCTCCTCGTCGTCTTCTTGGTTGAGGTTTCCTGGGTTTATGACTGTGTGGATGAAACCAGACAATTTATTATCTAAACCACAGTTCTTTCTTTGATTAGATGTTTTGTAGTGACCTCTTTTCCGCCATCTATTTAGTCCTTCTCTTTGCCAGTTGTAAACGGTACCAAGTTTATAGTCTTCAGAATCCCTGGCCCATTTCTGTCGCTTTGTCTCCAGATTTGCCAGTGTCAAAACATTTTGCAGAAGCTAAACATACAGAAAAAGATTTGAGATTCAGATTGATTGATGCGGTACCACCAATTAGGAGAGGGGAGACAGAGTTAAGGCCCTAAAAACAAAAAAATTGCAATGGATTCATAGGCTGAGGACATTATAACCAGATGGTTTAAATATAGACTACAAACTGCACACAATCTTTTGAGATACTTTCTTTAATCAGAATTTGTATAATATAAGTCACTAGAAAAAGTGTGATGAAGAATGTTATTTGTTTTGAGAAAAATGATTAATATTCATGTTTTTATTTCCTGTCACACAGAGTTTCAAGTAAGAATAGAGACATTTAAAGAAATATTGGACACTTCACAAACAGGGTTTGCACCATAATGTAAAAATATGTTTTCATACGATTCACTAGGACATTCCCATAAAGAGAAAGAAAAAAGAAAGAAACACACGTCACTAATCCGTAAACGGCCCTATATATTTTCATATTTTTATATTCACAATGTACCGTATTTTTCGCTTTTTAAGACGCACTTTTGTTCCCCCAAACTGGGGGGGAGAATGGGGGTGCGTTTTAAAAAGCGAATCTAAAAAAAAAAAAAAAAAAATTAAATATTACCGGTGGAGGGGTGGTGAGGGGTGCGGCGGCTTAGCGGCAGCTTCCGGTGGGTGGGGGGCACAGCTGCAGGACCGGAGCAACGGAGATCTACTGGCTGCAGCGTTTGGTGGGCGCCGCCATGTTTTCTGTGCAGTAGCTGGCCGGTAGAGGTAGAAACCTCAGTTGGCCGGCTGTCTCCACTATGGCGGCGGCCATTTTGTTGAAGCCTCTACTGAATGCAGCCGGCCACAAAAAACATGGCGGCTCCCACTGCTCGCTCCGGTCATGCAGCAACAAGGTGGGAGACACCAGGAAGACATGTGCCAGTTGTGCAGGGGATGTGCCCTGCTCCAGGGGATGTGTGCCCTGCTCCAGGGGATGTGTGCCCTGCTCCAGGGGATGTGTGCCCTGCTCCAGGGGACGTGTGCCCTGCTCCAGGGGATGTGTGCCTTCAATGGGGGACGTGTGCCTTCAATGGGGGACGTGTGCCTTCAATGGGGGACGTGTGCCTTCAATGGGGGACGTGTGCCAGCTGCAGGGGATGTGTACCTTCAATGGGGGACGTGTGCCTTCAATGGGGGACGTGTGCCTTCAATGGGGGACGTGTGCCTTCAATGGGGGACGTGTGCCTTCAATGGGGGACGTGTGCCAGCTGCAGGGGACGTGTGCCAGCTGCAGGGGACGTGTGCCTTCAATGGGGGACGTGTGCCTTCAATGGGGGACGTGTGCCTTCAATGGGGGACGTGTGCCTTCAATGGGGGACGTGTGCCTTCAATGGGGGACGTGTGCCAGCTGCAGGGGATGTGTGCCAGCCGTAGGGGATGTGTGCCAGCCGTAGGGGACATGTGCCATCAATAGGGGAAACGTGCCAGCTGTAGGAGACGTGAGCCACAAAATAGACGTGCCAGCTGTAGGCGATGTGTGCCAGCTGTACTGGACGTGTGCCATCAATAGGGAAAGTGTGCCATCAATAGGGGACGTGTGCCATCAATAGGGGACGTGTGCCATCAATAGGGGACGTGTGCCAGCACTGGGGGACATAGGCCAGCACAAGGGGGCTATATCCAATATAAGGGGGCCATATCCAAATTAAGGGGGCTAATTATAGGATGAGGGAGCTATATCCCAGGATGAGGGACCATGTACCAGGATGAGGGGGGCTATGAGGGACATATACCCGATATGATTTGTAAGATGGACACTGGCATTGTAAGATGGACCCCATTTAACATTAAAAATTATTTTTTTCTCTTTTCCTTCACCAAATTTGGGGGTGCGTCTTATAATCAGGTGCGTCTTATAAAGCGAAAAATACGGTAATTGTAATGGTAATTTTTCTAGTATAATTAAATAAAGTATTTTTTAAACATATATTCGTGTTTATTGAAAAAAATTAAATAAAATATGTGGTAGTTATAGCCATATAGAGACACAAGGAAACTGGGTATTTATATGTGGTCGAGAAGCATAAGCGACGCACCAGAGAAATCAAGGGATGTATGTCTATCCATCACTTTGTATAGAAAAGTATACCCTGGAACACCAAATAATGAAAAACAATGATCTGAGCTATAAATGTCCGTTTTTTATTGAAAGTGTCAGCACTTGGTAATTAGAACAAATGAAACATGCCCGACGTTTCAGCCACAATCCGGCTTTCATCAGGGGTTATCTATAATACAATCAATATCAACATAAGTATCAGTACACACTAACAATAAATACAGTACATTACAAAGGAATATTTATACAACTTGACCTAACATTACAATCTAATGTAAAGTCAGAAAATAGAACGATGTACATAAAGATCAACCAATATCCTGTGTATGCGTGAGAAACGTTCAAATGGTCAGCAGTACATCAAAAAGAATACAAAGAAAATAGAAGACACTCTAGTTCATTACCTAGGTAGTGAAGATCCACGTCACATATGTGCTGATCAATGTTCAAAATCCTCACTCGGACATTTATACAGCGACTAAATGTCATTTTAGTATAATACAAAAATAAAAAGTAGTTAGTGCCCTGTATCATATACCGAGGTATTACATTATTAAATGACAATTGTCAATCACTAATTTAACGTTAATCTACTAAAGAAGGACCTAGAGACCCAGACTATGACTAACATAATGATGATCCTTAAGGGAATGAAGGCCTCTGTATACCAGTATCATCATACAGAAATCAGATAAGAACAAAAGAAAATCAAAATAGATAATAGGGGAGACCAGTACCAACCCAATCTGTTGCACATTATATCTGAATATGTCAATATTACCAAATACACTAAATCATACCTTCATAAAGTCATATGACAATATGAGTGATTTCCATATAGATTTATCAGGGAACAATGTATCCCATTAACATATCTGTAATAAAGGAAAAACAGTGATTTATATCTCACATAATGATAACTCTCTTGACTAGTAAACTAAAAACTAAATACCTTTTCTGCAAACAGGATAACTGCTCACTATTGCGGACGACACTTGGTCCTATTGAAAATCCTTCTTAGGAACTAAGTACAGGAGCTATGTATAAGATAGTATCTTGGTAAAAAGTGTATATAGCAATGAAAATAGCCTATGTTATGGTAAACAGCATAGCATATTAGAGTCACTAATAACCAATAATCAACAAAGCATGAAGCATATTATATACTACCTGAGAGATCAATGCTTATGACACTGTGAATGGGGTTTAACCGCCCTGAACATAATCACAGATAAGGGCTGTAAATCAAGTTGTAGAATCCTCAAATAGCAAGATACTCACAGGGAGTAGAGACAGTGGGCAGACATCTATACCTGGGTGTGTGAATAGGCATCCAGCAGCGCGCTCCCTGCATCGTGTGTTGCCTCTGGGACCGCCGCTGCTGACATTGGTCCGCAAAGATGAGAGAGGTTTACTTTATACTGATCTATATGTCAAGCCTACAGATACCAACAGCCTTCTCCATTTCATCAGTTGTCATCCCAAACACATCAAGAGGTCACTACCTCATTCTCAGCATACCAGGGTGTCCAGGATAGTCTCTGATCCAGCCACATGTAAGATACGACACCAAAAAGCAAATGGGAAGAAGATGTGGGGGAATTGTCGGGGGAACAATGGGAGACTATATTAGAAACTGTACCAGACCTATCACTCAGTGAACAGGCTAGACTCTCCCAGCTGTATATAATACATAGGGTTTATAAAACTCCGGAGATGTTATACAAGGCTGGACTAAGGGGTGATTCTGAATGTCCCAGATGTGGTTCGGAGGGGGCTGGACTGCTACATATGTTGTGGTCTTGCCCTCGTCTTGCCGCGTTCTGGATAACAGTGATCTCCAAAATAGAAAGAGCATATGAATGCAAAATTGAAAGGAATCCAATAGTATGTATACTGGGTGAGGTGTCTGAAATCTTGACTATGGAGACCAGTAAAACAGCCATAGCCAGGCTTCTATACATGGCACGAAAACTGATAGCCAGTAGATGGATTGACACAACTCCTCCAACTAGAAGAGAATTCATAAACCGAGCACGACACGTCATCAGACTAGAAGGGAAAATCTATAGAAAAAGAAATTCAGAACACCTCTTTGACAAAATATGGGCACCCTGGTTGGAAACTGCTGAATAAGATACATTGAAATACCCATTCTAAGATAAATGGTCAAAAGGAGTTGACTGAGTGTACCGAGGGGGGGGAGGGGGGGAAAGGTTGAGGGAATATGACATTTTATATGTTTATTGGATAAGTTGTATAAATACAAAGTACAATGTATTATATGATATTGTTATGTAACATGGAAACAATAAAAATAACTGGTTTAAAAAAAGATACGACACCAAGAGATGGGCCTTAAATTTCAGAATAGGGGTTATCCCATACATCTTAGTAATCCCCGGATGTTTACACATCCTAAGACATCAAGACCACCACAGGTAGCATGTGTTACCACTTTTCACCCATTTCATACTCTAGTCCGGAACATTGTCACCAAACACTGGCCTGTCCTTAGGAATTCCTATCCAGATATTCCTGAATTCCAAAATAATCCCCTTTTTTGTCTCAAAAGGCCAGGCAATTTAAAAGACCGGTTAGTAAGGGCTGACTTGGGTTCGGATTTACGAATACCTAGACAAACTTTTCTATCGAGTCAGCGTCAGGGTACATATCCTTGCCTAGGGTGTCTTCAATGCTCTCATGTTATAAAAGGGGGATATTTTCACTCATCCGAGATCTGGAAAAAGTTATAAGATCAGAGGCTTCTTTACCTGTGATACTAATTACGTGGTGTATTTAATAAAATGTCCATGCGGTCTCGGATATGTTGGGGAGACCACCTAGCATATCCAAGATCGCATTAGTAAACATAAGTCTACGATTCGATGTAGTCAGACGCTCCTTCCCATTCCCTATCATTTTGTTAACCACCAGCATTCTGTTTCCCAATTACGGTTTCAAGTCATCGAATATATACCTGTCAGTAGACGGGGAGGTAATAGGATAAAACAATTGAAACTCAGGGAATCGTATTGGATCCATGAGTTACAAACCTTATATCCCTTGGGTTTAAATATGGAATATGAGGTGTGATTCTGACTATTGGATGGATTTAGACTGTTGGATCAACATGGTGACTGGTACTGATTATCAGTGTGTGGGTGGATTATTTGTGGTTGGGTCCGCTTTTAGGGCCCTTGTTATGTTGCTTAAGTCGCTGATATCATGAGATTTTTCACAATTCACAATTGATTATATGCTCAGTAACAGTGCTTTTTAGTTTTCCCTATAGATATAGGGGACTAGCTCAGTATCATGGCAGTATGTACTATTATTATTGCCATTATGATTCTTGAATATTCTCCTTTTCTTGACAGAGACCATGAGGACAGGTCAATTACACCCTATTCCTGAAGTACCATCTTGTTTTAAGCAGCCAGTGGGTTATTCACCTATTCCGGTCACAATACAGTGCTCCTATGCTCTATTTCTATTCTCGGACACTCTGCGCATGCGCAGAGACAGTACGTTCCACCACAGACGCGCTTCCTGCGTTCCAAAGCCCAGAACCGGAAGCGCGTCATCGGTACGCGTCACCCGGCAATGGCGGCGCACACTATAATCAGCAGCGGCGGTCCCAGAGGCAACACACGTTGCAGGGAGCGTGCTACTGGATGCCTATACACCCACCTAGGTATAGATGTCTGCCCACTGTCTCTACTCCCTGTGAGTATCTTGCTGTTTGAGGATTCTACAACTTGATTTATAGCCCTTATCTGTGATTATTTTCAGGGCGGTTAAACCCCATTCACAGTGTCATAAGCATTGATCTCTCAGGTAGTATATAATATGCTTCATGCTTTGTTGATTATTGGTTATTAGTGACTCTAATATGCTATGCTGTTTACCATAACATAGGCTATTTTCATTGCTATATACACTTTTTACCAAGATACTATCTTATACATAGCTCCTGTACTTAGTTCCTAAGAAGGATTTTCAATAGGGCCAAGTGTTCGTCCACAATAGTGAGCAGTTATCCTGTTTGCAGAAAAGGTATTTAGTTTTTAGTTTACTAGTGAAGAGAGTTATCATGTGAGATATAAATCACTGTTTTTCCTTTATTACAGATATGTTAATGGGATACATTGTTCCCTGATAAATCTATATGGAAATCACTCATGTTGTCATATGACTTTATGAAGGTATGATTTAGTGTATTTGGTAATATTGACATATTCAGATATAATGTGGAACAGATTGGGTTGGTACTGGTCTCCCCTATTATCTATTTTGATTTTCTTTTGTTCTTATCTGATTTCTGTATGATGATACTGGTATACAGAGGCCTTCATCCCCTTAAGGATCATCATTATGTTAGTCATAGTCTGGGTCTCTAGGTCCTTCTTTAGTAGATTAACGTTAAATTAGTGATTGACAATTGTCATTTTGTAATGAGGTGTGCAATTCAGACTGTATAATAGAAATGGATATAGAAATGAACTGTGCACAGTCCGCTACTGCCCCTTGTGGACAAGTGCTAAAACAAACTGGGAAAGTCCCTTTTTCAGCAAATGTGTTTACTCAGGAAGTCAGTACAGACACAGACCTGAACCAGAGAAGATCTCCCTGTGGATGTCTGCTGAAAGTGGACTACTTTGCTACACCTTGCCGGAAAAATCACCCCACAGAAGCCCTTGTGACTGATCCTGGGCCACTGGACTTTGGTGCTGTGACTCTGGCCGCTCTGCAAAACCTCGCCCGCCGAGCACCCAGAGTGCATGTGCTGGGGCCATGACCGACATAAGGGAGCCATTTGTGCTGCTGTGATCTCCCTTCTGCTGTTGCTCTGTATGCCCTGAGACTGGGAGAGACAGACTGTTACCTGCGGAAGGAGACCAAAGAAGAAGACTGAGGAGACCCCCAGGCCTGCTACGTGGGAGCGACATCTTCTTCTGTGATAAGACTGGTATGTGATTTTAGGGAAAGTTAGGGAAAGATACCTTCATTGTGGTGTTTTTTTTTCTTGCTGCGTACCCGGAAGAAGTGAAGATTCAGAGACTCTAATATTATACAAGTGCGCATATAGTTCGGTTGACTGTGAGATAAATATGTTTTACAGTAAAGAAACGTTATTACCGGTTAAATCTGAGTATGGGGATTCTGTTGAGAAAGATCATACACACACACCCGCGGCCTTACCACCGGTCGCTACAATTTAATAATGTAATACCTCGGTATATGATACAGGTCACTAACTACTTTTTATTTTTGTATTATACTAAAATGACATTTAGTCGCTGTATAAATGTCCGAGTGAGGATTTTGAACATTGATCAGCACATATGTGACGTGGATCTTCAATACCTAGGTAATGAACTAGAGTGTCTTGTATTTTCTTTGTATTCTTTTTGATGTACTGCTGACCATTTGAACGTTTCTCACGCATACACAGGATATTGGTTGATCTTTATGTACATCATTCTATTTTCTGACTTTACATTAGATTCTATTGTTAGGTCAAGTTGTATAAATATTCCTTTGTAATGTACTGTATTTATTGTTAGTGTGTACTAATACTTATGTTGATATTGATTGTATTATAGATAACCCCTGATGAAAGCCGGATTGTGGCTGAAACGTCGGGCATGTTTCATTTGTTCTAATTACCAAGTGCTGACACTTTCAATAAAAAACGGACATTTATAGCTCAGATCATTGTTTTTCATTATTTGGTGTGCCAGGGTATACTTTTCTATATATTACTCTGATTTACCCTTGAGCACCCAATTGTGAAGGGTGAGCCCAACTTATCTCTATATTATCCATCACTTTGGGCAGGGAGTGAGAAAAGGGATTCAATCCCGTTATCACTGTACTGACAAGGACTGTGTATATCCCAGAAATGGGACGCACTTTGAGAAGGGACAACAAAACCCGAATCCCATTTGGTGCCTCCCTGTAATGAAATATGTTTAAACATACCCCACAATCCAGTAGTCTCATAGAAGTATGATTTTAATCAGTAACTTATTATAATGGTACAGTGCACATATCTACTATATAATCTCCTAATCGTGTCTGTCTGACGACGAAATCGCGCGCCAGCGCCAGGGCATTCATTGGCGGCCACCAATGAGCGAGGAGTATGCAAAACAGCCGCGTGCATTCAAAATTCGCGCCAAGCTGAAACCTAGGCGACAGCAGCGCATTGGCGCCGCTGTCGCCGGGATACACGCGGCTGGCCGTGGCCATCGTTGGGAGATCAGTGGGATCTCCTGACGGTGGCCGCAGCACTCGCGAGCCAGCCGGGAGATGACCGGCATCAGCTGGTCATCTCGCGGGTGGCGAGCTGCTGACCTCTGTGCAGCAGCAGCTCAGCCGTGGCCACCTGCCGCACAGAGGTCAGTGGGTGGCGAGCCGCTGACATCTGTGCAGCAGTAGCTCAGCCGCGGCCACCTGCCGCACAGAGGCATCAGCCGGTCATCTCCTGGCTGCTCGCAGCGGTAGTGCCCCCTGCGGCATTCAAACAAGCGCCAAGCCGTGGTACTTTTGTGATTGGTTGCTGCGGTGACCAATCAGAGAAGTAGCGGGGCTTGGGGCGCGGTTTGAATGCCGCATCTCTCATTGGTCGCCGCGGCCGAGGAGCAATATTTAAAATAGTTTTAAAAAATTTTTAAATATGGCGCGCGCCGCTATTCTGATTGGTTGGCGCTGAATGCGAAGGCCAATCAGAGGAGCGGCGCACAGTTTGAATGCCGTTCCTCTGATTGGTCGGCGCTGAACGCGGCGACCAATCAGAATAGCGGCGTGCGCCATGGCGCCATATTTGAAATAAACTGAGCGCCGCACATTGTATTCCAAATATGGCGCCATGATGCGCGCAGCTATTCTGATTGGTCGTTGCTGAACGCGGCGGCCAATTAGAATAACGTCGCGCGCCATGGCGCCATATTTGAAATACACTGAGCGTAGCACATTGTATTTCAAATACATTTTTTTTTTTTATTATTTATTTTATTCTAGAATACCCGATGCGTTAGAATTGGGCCACCATCTAGTATATTAATAAATGGATGAATTAATTACATTTTAATATGAAGCACTAAAATTATTTTATAATAAAACTGAGTTAATACACAGGAAAGAATTCTCATTTATTTATTTAATATGCACAAAAGCTCTTTAATTATCATAGGGTTGATAACCCATATATGGATACATAGCACTTTAAAATTATTAATATTTATATTTGCACTAATTCATTATGTTTTTAAGAAACAGTCATAATAAATGTACCATTAATGAGTAAACTAAGTATTCAATAGTTATAAACAGAAGGAACTTATTAAAATAGCAGTGTAGGTGCAGCAAAATTGCTGACGGGGCACAAAACAACAACCGCGCATGCGTGGGAGTTGTAACATGGCGGAATATCCGCTTCCGGGTTCCCACGGTAATGACGATGCGGTGAGGGGCTTGCGCATGCGCGGGCTCACTTCTGAGAAGCCGTGGCGATGAGGAATATCTAATGGACTAACCCTGGTGAATTATGGTCATTTAACAACAACATGATGTATTCAGCAAACACCTGAGTGGTAGAGTGCCCAATTAAGATATTAAGAAGTACTGTACAGAATACAGAACAGTTAGAATCTGTAAATGAGTAAAGATGAATGAGAGAAATATAAGTTTACAGTATATGGTCACACTATGGGTAAATAAGTATGTAACTCATTGATTTATAATATCCATGTAATAATTGATTGCAATGAACTTGTTATCAATATTGTAATGAGATAAGATGTATATAATATCCAGCACTTGTATGAGGTGGCTGCTGGAAGAAAGTCATGTATTGACTGAAACGTCGCAACTTTTGCCTGTAGGCCAATAAAGTTGGAGACTGCTCGGTTGATTTCATCCTTGGGCATGTGTGACGCCCCTGAGGATCCAGTCGCCACAGAGGTACTGTACCTCAGCCAGAGGTGTAGTGCCCCACTCTTAGGTAAGGAGGGGACACTGACCGGTATCTAGAAACCCATAGCCAGCACTACACCACTCCAGGTCAGGGTGAGAGCGAGATTGCTCCTGAGAGAGAACACAGTCGCTGATCCTGTCTGGAAGGGGGAACCAAGATAGAGGGGTAGGGTGGAGAACATAGTTTAAGGGAGCACCCAGGAAGGACTGAAGGAAGTGTAGAACAACGCACAGGTGTACAGGGCGTAACTGACAGTATAAAAGGACCAGTAGAAACATCTAGAAGAAGGTCGGGGTGACAGTTAGAGTGTGGCAGGAACCTGCCACAGGACTGAGAGGGAGAAGTCACAGGGACTGGAGTCGGTGAGAGCTCGTCAAGGAGACCAAAGTGATGGAGGTGTCAGAGAGGGGCTCCGAAGATCAAGAAGGGGTCTGAGGGGCACGGGATGTGAGGAGTCCGCCCATGGCACCCATATCCCCGCTGATCGTGACAGGAGTCGGGTGGAGGGACCCGGTCGCAGAAGGGGACCAGCCTCAGACTAGTGGAGGATTGCAAGACTCAGCTAGCGAACCGGAGGCTGTGGTGACTTCAGGTAACGTAGCCACATCCACAACACCTGCTGAAAAGGTGGCCATATAGGAGATGGAGGATGACGTCGAGATAGGGGATGGAGAGGACGTCGCCCAACAGGGTCCGTGGCCAGTGGCTCGGAGCACTGTTTGTGAGGCGTAGGGCAGGAGGGCGAAGCCAGCGCAGAGAGACGACCCAGAAAGGGGACATTAGAAGGGGGTCCTGGTTAAGTGTCACCAAATTATCTGAGAGTTGGCTGGATCCATTCCTTAGAGGACACAGTGCTCAGTGGGCTGTGATGACGTGGCATGCTGTTGTAACCTGGAACTGTGAGAGAACTGTGAGTAAAATCTAAAGGTGGTGTTACACGCAAGTATATCCTGAACGATATCGTTGCAACGTCACAGATTTGAGATTGTTGTAACGATATCGTTTGCACATCCTTGCGTGTAAACGAACGATATATGATGAAGAGATCGTTAGATCGCTCATTCTAGATTTGAGATCCTGACCTCAAATCTATCGTTCGTCGTCCAATTAAGCAGTGAACGATGTGTCACATCGTTCAGTGTGAAGCCTTTTGAACGATATCGTTCAAAAGACTTCAATTCCTGCCGCATTTTTGTTTAAACGTGTTAAAAAAAGCAATTTATTGTAGTGATTTTACATGTAAAAGCCGCTCCTGTAGCTGTGTGGCACATGTTGGCACACAGGTGCAGGAGCAGCTATGAAGCCGGTGTTGGAGGGGTTAATAACATTGTGCTACATGGCCCCAGGGAGTGCCCACACTCCC
This sequence comes from Allobates femoralis, assembly GCA_033576535.1. Taxonomy (NCBI): domain Eukaryota; kingdom Metazoa; phylum Chordata; class Amphibia; order Anura; family Aromobatidae; genus Allobates; species Allobates femoralis. The sequence continues at coordinate 410,338,277 of JARQOC010000003.1, forward strand.
TGGAGCCATGTAGGCCATGACATTTTCCCCGCAGGGGTTAAGTCTTTCAGGTAGCAGCAGTCGCACATTGTCGGCTCTGCTACTTCAATTCATAAAAAGACGGCGACTACTGTCATATTACAGTGCACTGTGAAAAATTGCTAAAATGCTTCCAGAATAGGGAGGTATACGAGGTACTTAGGCAAAATGCGTACAGTACCCGTCCCTGTCTAGGGTGCTGATCGCTTAAGCATTCATAACTATTGGCCGCACACTGGAGTTTCAATGTGCTCAGCCCACAGTTATTAATGCTGAGAAGATCAGCACGCTGGACAGGGACGGGTACTGTACGCATTTTGCCTAAGTACCTCAGAGACCTCCCTATTCATGAAGGAGGTTAGCAATTTTTCACGGCGCACTGTAACATTACAGTACCCGCTGGCTTTATATGAATGGAAGTAGCAGAGCCGACAGTGTGCGGCGTCTGCTACCTGAATGATTTAACCCTTGCGGTTATAAGGTAATGGGCTACATGGCTCCAGGGAGTGTGGCCACTCTCTGGGGCCATGTGGCACAATTTTATTAACCCCTTAATCTCCGGAATCATAGCCGCTTCTACAGCTCTGTAGCTACATGTACCACACAGCTGCAGGAGCGACTTTAACAAGTAAAATCGCACACAAATGTAACAAATTAAAGTTTGAAAACTAATTTTACATACTATACTGTGGCAGTGCTACTGTCACAGCACTGGCACATTATTGTAACGGCATTGCTCAGCATCGGATGGAAAAATCCCCCTCCGATGCTGGCGCAATGCCAAAATGGATATCGTTAACGATATCCTTGTGTGTGACAACGCATGAACGATATATACATATCGTTCGTATGATGTCTGTCACGTGACTTTTGAAAGGATATCCTTCAGGATATCCTTGCGTGTAACACCACCTTAAGACCTGTGGAGAGCTAGACCAACTCTGCTGCATCACCAATGGCCCCAGTGGACTTGAATAGCAGTGTTGGCCATCGATAGCTGCAACCCACAGGTGGCGTCACAATAATTATCCAAATAAACTTTTCACCAAAAAAATGATATTTATAAACCTAGCCAGTTAAGTATCATCTAACAAAGGTATTACCTAAAATATAACTTTTATTAATAATGTTAAAAACATGGACTATATGTCCTACACGAATCAGTAGATACCTGTAAAGGGGAGGACGGGGATGTATATGATATATGCCCCTAATCTCCCCCTGTTTTGCCCTTTCTGTCAACGGAGTTTTCAACACATAAACTCCAGCTGTCCCCGTTCCACGTCGACTGGCCCTGCTGACCCTTTTCTGGGAAAACAAACGGTGCAAGGCCTTTACTGACTATGAAAGTCCGCCCCAAAAAAATGATGTTGATAATAATATTTATGATGGGATAAGATCAATGTGCCTAATGGTCACCTTGATCTTTCGAATCAGGGTCTATCCCTGAGACTTAATGGTGCTCCGTGGATCACCTTTGTTACTAGGTAATGGGTGTGATGTTGTGAATAGTGCTATTTATGTGGCTCCTGTTTTTTACTATCTACTCCTGATAGTCAGCAATACATTATATGTGTTTGTAGCCCATTATGACCACAATATCGCCTTTTCACAGAAACCAGCCCATGTTTACACTATTCCACTCCAATCCACAAAATATATCCACCATAGGTCTATATTTAAGTAGTCAGCAATTTATCCCTATCACCGTCAACAGCTGGCCAGTGAAAAAATGATAAATAGGTGGGGTAAACCAAACTTTACAACTTAAATAAGACCCTGTATACTCATCTGGGTCAGATGTCTGGACACTCAACGCATTTCCCCCACGTAGCTGTTACTCCATGGGTTCATCAGGAGTGTTTCCCATATGTTTGGTCTGTGTCAGACCTCCAGACGCCAATGTCGCCATCCACTGTGAAAAGGGGGCGGGGAGCATTTTTGATCATAAGCCCGCTCCCTGGGGTCCGGAGGATGGACACCATGTGTGTGAAGCCCCTGCCCTGTGTAAAACTTGGCTGGCCTCCTCTGCTTTCTTCCTCTCCACCTGTGCTGTCTTCAGGTAACCCTCGATGGACTTCCACTACTCTTTCCTTTGAGGTGCCTGGCTCCCTCGTGTGTGACTACGCAGATGTCCGGGAGACTGAAGTCTCCGCCGTGGACCGGTATTCCCTACTGGGCCGGATGCTCTCCAGTAGACTCGGACTCCGGTGTGTGATTTGGGCGAACCTAGCAGTGGCTCCTTGTTTCCCACTTTGTTCCTTTTACTCTCCGCGCCTTCCAACCACACTCTTGGGCCTTGCAAGACTACTCGGAAGCTGTTCCAGGTAACTGGCTCGAGCCTAACGCAGCACCGAACACCAGTACGACTTCACAGCTCTTGTAGCGTCTGCACACTCTAACTAACTCCGCCACCAGCACCAGCATTTATAGGGGATCTTGCCTAAAGGCAGCAAGTGCAGCTCCCCCTACTGTGCTGGGGTGGAAGGTGTTGTCTGTGTTTGTGTACCTGCTGTGGAAACCCATCCATGCTGTAGGTGAGTCTGTGGTTACCTGTGTTAGTAGGGCGCCACACAACCACATGCCAACGCATGTATCTGATTGAGGATTCCCCATTGTAAGTCAATGGGGGAACAAACCGGATATGGTAGCGTCCAGTTTCTGCCGGATACCCCCGAGGGCAGAAAACCTGTAGTGTGAGACCACCCTCACAGATGGACATTGCCTTAGGCTGTTTTCACACCACAGTTTTTGCCCTGATCAGGTTCGATCAGGATGGTGTGCCAAAACCAGGAAAGGAACTTGCAGAGAAAAACTATAATTGAAATATTGACATATGTTCTGAGTTTTGGAGACAATCCTGGTTTAGACCCACAAACCTGATCGAATCTGATCAGGAAAAAAACTGCAGTGTGAAACCAGCCGTATTGTTTAACAATAGTGCGAGTGAAACCAGATTTCTTATCAGATTGTACTCAACTATTTTATATGAAGACTAGCTGTAGTACCCGGCTACGCCCGGGTTAATAAATAACTGATGTTAGCTATAACAAAATAGAATTTGAATATGTCATATTAATGACCTGTAAGAAAATAGAAGCTGAGCTGTGATTGATTGCTATAGGCAGCCTAATAAATATCCAGCCAACAGTAAATCCTCCCCCTGGCCGGGCAGTATATGTTACCTCACACATACACATAATAGCAGCTCATGTGACTGACATCTGCCTTATTTCCCTATATGGCACATGTGTTGCACATTAGCTGTTTTTAATCAGATGTTTATGTTTGGAAATTAAAGATAGCACACGTATGAGGCGAGTTGTGTGAGGTAATTTGTGCACATCTGTGTGTGTGGTGTGTGTGTCCCTGGGGTGTGTGTATGTGTGTGTCCCTGTGGGGTGAGTGCATGTGTGTGTCCCTGTGGGGTGAGTGCATGTGTCCCTATAGGGTGTGTATGTGTGTGTGTCCCTGTGGGGTGTGTGTGTCTCTGTGTTGTGTGTTCTCTGTGGTGTGTGTGTGTGTCTGTGGGGTGAGTGCATGTGTCCCTATAGGGTGTGCATGTGTGTGTGTCCCTGTGGGGGGGGGTCTGTGTGGTGTGTATCTGTGTTGTGTGTGTCTATTTGTGGTGTGTGTGTCCCTGTGGGGTGAGTGCATATGTTCCTATAGGGTGTGTATGTGTGTGTGTCCCTGTGGGGGGGGGGTGTCTGTGTGGGGTGTGTGTGTCTCTGTGTTTTGTGGTGTGTGTCCCAGTGGGGTGAGTGCATGTGTTGCTATAGGGGGTGTTTGTGTGTCCCTTTAGGGGTGTGTGTGTGTCTCTGTGTTGTGTGTGTCTCTTTGTGGTGTGTGTGTTTGTTCGGGTGCATGCTGAGTATCCAATGTTGGGGCTATACCTTAGCGACTATACACTTGCTGTTACTCTTTGTGTGCGTGTGGTGTGTATACATGTCCCTGTGCGTGGTGAATATCTCATGTTGGGGCCCCACCTTAGTGACTATATGCTGGTAGTCTTTGGCGCTATCATTAAGCCCCTCTCATTCACAACTGTCAACTGGTAACTGTCACTTTTTCCCCATTATGTAGATAGGGGCAAAATTGTTTGGTGAACTGGAATGCACGGGGTTAAAATTTCGCCTCACAACATAGCCTATGACGCTCCCGGGGTCCAGACGTGTGACTGTGCAAAATTTTGTGGCTATAGCTGACAGCTGTTGATTTTCCTCCAACACTTTTCCATTCACTTTTTCCCCATTATGTAGATAGAGGCAAAATTGTTTGGTTAACTGGAATGCGCAGGGTTAAAATTTCGCCTCACAACATAGCCTATGATGCTCTCAGGGTCCAGACGTGTGACTGTGCAAAATTTTGTGGCTGTAGTTGCGACGGTGTAAATGCCAATCCTGGATATACATACATACACACATTCAGCTTTATATATTAGACTAGATGGCGGCCCGATTCTAAAGAATCGGGAGTCTAGCATGCATATATACATTATTCATTCAAATTTGACAATAATGCACATAAGACATGATATCTATCTATCAACTACCAATGTTTGTATGGTGTATGTCAGTGTAGTACATGTCATGATTCTAAGGCAAGGCTTTTCGTACAGATACTGGCACCGATGTTTTGTACAGATTACGTATATTCAATTTATATATGAATGTTAATAATCTATGATTTAGCCAGTACATGTTTTCCCACCAACCACGGGAAGGTAGCCTTACAGCTGGTGGGACCTACTCTACTCTATCCCTAATTATTAATAGTTAGACTCCTTTTAAATCAGATATTTTTCGGCTATTTGCAGAAGGTGTGGAATAACAAAATACAATTTCTGCACTTGACACCAAAGGGCCTACCTACAGCTCCCTTTCAGCAAGTAAGGCTGCTTTCACATAACGATTTTATCAGTTCCGATGCTGTCCGATAAAAATCGGACAGCATCGGACCGATTTTCGGACCCCATGCAGCCCTATGGGCATCGGACCGAATCGGATGTGCACTAAATGCCATCCGATTTGGTCCGATCCGAATCTGTCCGATTTTTATTTCGGTGCAAAAATCGGAGCTTGCTCCGATTTTTGCACCGAAAATAAAATCTGACAGATTCGGATCGGACCAGATCGGATGGCATTTAGTGCACATCCGATCCGACCCGATCAATTTGACATGGGGCCCTATGGAGCAGGGTCCGAGGAAACATCTTATGTCTCCTCGGACCGATTTTAGTGTACTGAGCATGCTCAGTACACTAAAATCGCTCCAAAAGTGAATGAATGGGTTAATTAAAAAAAATAAAAAACTATGCTCACCTGTCCACGAGGCCCCCGACGTCTCCCGGCATCTCCGGTATCTCCAGGTATCTTGCCGTCTGTGCTGATAAGACCTGCCGTGATGTCACAATCACATGACTGCCAGGAACCAATAGCCGGCAGTCATGTGATTGTGACATCACGAGAGGTCCTGGCAGCACTGAAGACAGAACAGCAAGGCACCGGAGACGCGCGGGACCGTGCAGGAGTCGTGGACAGGTGAGAAAGGAGAGGAGGAGAGGGGAGGACAAGAGGAGAGGAGGAGGACAAAAGGAGAGGAGGAGCACAAGAGGAAGGAGGAGAGGAGGGGGACACATGGGGGGGCCGGAGGACACATGGGGGCAGCACATTGAAGGACTGGGGATGGACTCATAGGAGGACCGGGGGCCAAGAGGGGAGGACCGGGGGTGCAGAGGGGAGACACAGGGGATAAGAGGGGAGACACAGGGGATAAGAGGGGAGGACCGGGGGCCAAGAGGGGAGGACCGGGGTGCAGAGGGGAGACACAGGGGATAAGAGGGGAGACACAGGGGATAAGAGGGGAGGACCGGGGGCCAAGAGGGGAGGACCGGGGGCCAAGAGGGGAGGACCAGGGGCCAAGAGGGGAGACACAGGGGATAAAGGAGAGGACCGGGGAGAGACATGACAGCTCTCAGGGAGCGATCTGACAGGAGGTCGGGCATTCTATTTTCTGTCGGAATCGGATGCCTATTTGGCACCCGATTCCAGGCATCAGAGGAATCCGATGCTGTCCGATTTATATCGGACAGCATCCGATTTTACAAAATCGTTATGTGAAAGTAGCCTAACATGTAATGTATATGGAACTTGCAGTTAGCTTGCAGTAAATACGGCAAGCACAGCTTCGACAGGTTCACTAAATGCAACCACTAAAAATCAGAGGTAACTGCGATTTTGGCGGTTGAAACTGCTGAAACCACATGTGCCGCAACTGCCGCAAGTAAACCACAAATTCCATATACATTTCATGCAATTTACAGCAAGAGTGCTGTAGGTCAGCATTAGGCAGCAAGTGCTAAAATTGTCTTTTTTCCACTATAAATTCCACAAATAGCAAAAGAATTCAGATTTAAAATTAAAATGTCTATTCTTTCCTTATGTGTCTAAATATGTACCTATGTGTGTAAATATGTATCTATATGTATGTATGTATTTATATGTACAGAACACACTTCGAGATAGAGATGTGTGTGAACAGCCGTCCCACCCGTCTCTTAGCTGTTCACAAAAACCTCACCATGTGTAAAAAGAAAATGAAATCTCTCAGCAGCTATACTGCTGGAGCTTCAGGTTCTTATCACTAAATGCAAGCATTTAGATGATACACATCTACAATCTACTACAAAATGTGTGTTCATATACATATACTATGAAATATAAAAATAAAGTTTCTAAGCTAAAAAACGAACGACTATATATCTTAAATGACTATTTTATATCTAATAACTAATTATAATGTCTTTATCTATAACTAAACTAATTTTTTTGGTATTTTTGTTTTTTTTCTATTCCTATACATCTACGGCTAAACTAATTTTTTTGTATTTTTTTTTTTTATTATTCCTATACATCTATGGCTAAACTAATTTATTGTAATATTTGTGTTTAATTAGAAAGTAACTATGTATCTAAATCTAATATGTATCTAAAGAATTTAAAGTAAAATATTTTTATACACTATATTTTTAGTGAAAACTTTGTCACAATTTTCCACTATTTTCCCTTGAACTGGTGTATCAACGACTTGAACTTTCACATTACAGCGTTGCCTCACTCTAGAAAAAGCCACGTAGAGTTGACCATGGCGAAATGCTGGTTCAGGTAGAAAAATACCAACTCGATGAAGTGTTTGGCCTTGTGATTTGTTAATGGTCATGGCAAATGCTGGCTTCACAGGAAACTGGCGACGTCTCAATTTAAAAGGTAATCCTGTGTCAGATGGACATAAGTCAATACGTGGAATAAAAACAATATTTCCAGCTGCTGACCCAGTAATTACTTTGGCTTCTATGATGTTAGGAAGCAAAGCAGTAACAATCAAGCGAGTACCGTTGCGCAGACCTTTTTTGGTGTTGAGGTTGCGTAACAGCATGATAATAGTACCAGTTTTCAGTTTTAGCCGATGTGAAGGCATTCCAGTTGGTGTAAGCGAATGTAAGAATTCTACTGGATATTGGTCAGGGTCATCACATTCATCAGCATCTATGGAACCATGACTGATATATTCTGTGTAGTCACCATTCAGACGATCCATGATATTGGAGTTAACATTATCCACATCCTCATTTTTAGGGCATAGAATTGCATGTGATGCAGCAATATTGATGCTCTCATTGTTATTAATATCAATAGAAATGTTGTCTCCAAAGATATCACAAATTAAGCAGCCAGTGGAGAGCATGTCTGAAGGTATTTCGATGACATCATCTCCAAGGTTGAAATCATTGGAAAGTTCACCATTTCCCAGTTGAAGCAACCAAGTACTGTATTGTTGGTCAATGGAGCGCATGTTGTTAATGAGTGGCAGTCTAACGAAATTTTGCCAGTGTTTGGAATACTTAATGCAGCTCTCTACAATATCAGTTCTGGTTCCGTGAGCGATGACAGGAAGGCATTGTCTAAAGTCTCCTCCCAGAACAATAACTTTAGCTCCAAACGGTGTTTGCTGTTTCTTAGAGACATGTGTTGTCATGACAAACCGTAAAAGTCTATCAATGACATGCAATGCATATTTAGAGAGCATTGTGCACTCATCAATGATACATAGTTTAGTATTCTTCAACTGTTTGGCTGGCTCTGTATCAGTTTTAATCCTTGAAACCGAAGTTTCATTGACAGGAATTGGAATGGCATAAAGAGAATGGATTGTGCGTCATCCTTCGAGTAAGTTAGCTGCGATTCCTGTTGTGGCAGCTGCTGACACAATGTGTCCTTCTCCCCTTAGCTGATGTAGCAGTAGGTGATATAAGTAGGTCTTACCACTCCCACCAGGACCGTCAATGAAAAAGCACTTTGTGCTATCAGTAGAGTCTTGTAAAGCTTGACTGATAGTATTATAGGCCAAGAGTTGTTAGTCATTTAGAGTAGCTTTCATGTCCGCAGCTATTTGTAGCTCAACATCCTTATCATACAGTGGGAGAAGATGTGGTTTATTTACAGGTCGTGGTAAATGAAAATCCATATAACTTTTGCCATGACTTTTTAGAACATCTTGAACATCAGTCATAGCATAGCCTTCACAATTTATACAGGCCTCAGTATTGGAGTGGTATGCATGGCAATAGTCCTGTACAAAGTGTTCCTTGAATTCATCCCATAACTGCAGAGGATTAGCTGGAGGGCCAAAAATGCAGATATAGGCAAACATGTCCCAAAGCTGTGCTGGCATGTTAAGAATACAGGCATCTTGTAGCGTATTTTTCCATAGACTATCATCAAATAGTAAGCCAAGGGCTAATGATGCCTCTTTGAAGGTTTCATACGTTACTCCGTTGACCGTTTTAATACTGTCAAAACTTGTTGCACCTTTGACGTGTAATAGCAACAATCGCAAGTAGTAGCGTTCTTGATCTTTGACACTGACAGTGTACATCCTTCAAATAACAGAGCCACCTCCTCGCTTTCTAAGTTCCCAAGAGCCTTCCTGCCAAACATAGTACTCTGGAATTTGGCGGTATAAAAAGTTATGAGCATGTTGGTCTTTCATATTAAGCTCAAAGTAGGCCATAAGAGTAGAATTCCGATGAAGTTTTTGTTGGTTGTTAGCAATGGAGTCATCCTCATGAAAATAGAGTGACTGAGAATGAGGCAGATGTACGGCAAGGCGAATGATGCTATGCGATTGCTTATGCATAGGATAAGCAAAAATGCGCCAAGCTGCCTCTGGTGCACTGACATATCTGGAATCCATAAATTGATGTGTTTCATCATGGTCAATGTGAGTTTGGCAAATGTCAAGGTTTGCTTTATCATGGCCTTTGTAGACATATTTAAACAAATATTTGACACTTTGTATTGAACCACAAACTTCCACTTTGATATGGCACCTGTATTTCAACAGTAGGAATGGATTGTACGGAACTACCCAAGAATTGTCAATTGTTTTAGAGTGGTGTTGAATAGAAGGGCCAGAGCTTCTACGATAAATGGGATAGGCATCTTTAGCTATGATGGTAGAGGTTTGAAAATCTTTAGGGAAACCTTTTGTACATTTGCCGAGATCCATACAGGGAGAATTGGGGTTGTATTCTCCACAGGGCCCATGAATCATATGTTGCAAAACAATGCCATGAAGTAGAGGGTAGGAGTTAACATCAGGAATTTCGGCCCAGACAATGTTATCAACATCCTCCTTAGTTCTTAATTTAGAGTTGGTATCCAAAATGATCAAAATGTGTGCGTGTGGTAGACCACGTTTTTGAAATTCTATTACATGCACCATAGCACAAACTTTTCCAAACAATCCTTTTCTAATGTCTTGTAATAGAGCTTCTAACTTGATTTTGAACACACGTGCTACTAAATCAGGTCTGTGTTCCACACGCTGCCATGGCTGCAAATTAGTTGTAATCTCGCTCCATTTAGGATTGCAGGTCATAGTGATGAACAAATCAGGACGACCGTACTTGGTGACAATAGCCATAGCATCCTGATACCGTTGCTGCATGTTCCTCGGACTACCCTCAAAGGAGGAAGGTAAAATTACAGTCTTGCCAATGGGGATGCCTTTTTGGATGAACTTTTGTAATAAATGCTCTTGCAATACACAGTAGTCCTCTACTTTCAAATCTTTTGATGTTTGCGGATAAAATGTAGGCGATTGGCCTCAATTTTCACATATGCGTCAACAATGTACTGTTGGGTGAGTTTGCCACCATTCAGTACCGGATTAAAGTAATCTCTTACAGATAGCATGTAGCAATAATATTGCAGTTGTGTTATTCTGCGCGTACTTGGAGCTTGTTGTTTCATGTCATCATGCCAACCTTGTTCTCTGTACGGAAAAAACAATGGATACAGGAGGGCATCTAAGTTACTGTGTAGAATGCTGATAGGTTTGGTTTTTGGTGCCAAAGGGTTGTTTGGGTCAGGTTTTAGGTGAATTAAGATATCACGATTGAATGGTGGCTCGCCATTGTCATTTTGAAAAACAACAGCAACATTGACAGTAGGGTTATTGTAGCGTCGAGGGTCTTGTGTGCGATCCTGTTTTAGGGCCATGATTATATTAGGCATGACAGTACCATTTGCAAGAGCTTTAAGATGTTCCTCCTGTTCTACATCCCTTAACATTTTGTACGCCGCTACAAATGGATTGATGTGATCTAATTGAAGAGCAATCATACTCATCAAAGTAGGATGACAATTTTGATTGTGTTGACATTACAAACGTTGTTGATTAGCAGTCTGGGTATGTAAGATGTAAAGCTGGGCATACACTGGAACTTCTTCATGAGATGGATGTAAGGTTCCAGTACGATGATATATTTGCCCATGTATCCGGAAGCAATATGGGCCATATCCAGGAGGTGGAGAAATATTGGCACCCATGGAGGCAAACGCAAAGGAATGTTTTCCATCAGATTTTTACTGAACTCACTTTGTCCTGTGAGCAAACGTGTGAAGAGGTAGGGATATTGGGGTATAGGTACATGGACCTTACCCTTGTGACAACATAGAGTGAACTTTTTATCTGATGGTATCTCAGCATTAAAATACAATGCTTGACAATGTTCACAAACATAGTTCATAGGACCACAGGAGTGTTGTACAACGGAACTGTCATCATCAGTGAAACCTTTAGGAAGTATAGCTAAAGATTGTGGTAATGGACGATTAGACTGGCGCTGGAAGCCAAGATATATAAAGTGTGGACCTGGTAGAGGATCTTCACTGTCCACAGATGCAATGACGGAAGAGGTGGAAGGTGTATCGTCAACAGAGTCTATGAGTGCAGAGGTCAAAGGAGTATTGTTGCGCTCTTCACGGCATGCACCAGCAGCCTTTATTACTGGATCAATTATTGGCATATAAGACTCATGTGTGAAGGATTTTGTGACAGCAGACTCCACGGTGTTGAGGCGACGACGTTTGTGTTCAAAATTGTGTGTAGCACACTGTTTCCGCTTACGTTCAGAATTAGACACAAATACAGTAGGCTCAGGGTCAGGACATTGTATGGCAGTAGACATAGAAGGTATATTGTGCTTAGAATCAAAGACTGGAGAGATGGCATTAATATTTTTGGAACGTTGACGGCGAGCAGCAGCAGCCTGATTACTTAACCGAAGTGCTTTTTGCTCAGCAGACTCATTAGTAATGCGTTTTTTCCTATTTTCGCTGTTTTTGTCCAGGCGCTGGCGTCTCTCTTCTTGAGTCTCGTTAGCACGCTGTTGACGCATATATGCGGCTGAGCGCAGCTTTGCGTTCAGTGTCATTAGTATACTTGGTATCTCTCCTAATCTTACGTGCGGCATTGGCAGCTGTTCGGCCAGTGTCATAAGTACACGTGTTTTCAGAGCTCATGTTGTTTATCATAAACAGCTATAGCTGTGTTGGTGGCAAAGGAGGGGTTAATAACAGGCAAAGTATCTGAGTGCACTTGCAAGTGAGTAATCAGCTGGCAATTGAGGGGTTATTAACAGGCAGAGTCTCTCAGTGCAATACTCAGTGGAAAAAGAGCTGGCAAATGAGGGGTTAATAACAGGCAGAGTCTCTCAGTGCAATACTCAGTCAGTAATCAGCTGGCAAATGAGGGGTTAATAGCAGACAGAGTGTTTCTGTGCAATAGTGAATGAGTAATAAGATGGCAAATGAAGGGTTAATAGCAGGCAAAATCTCAGAGTGCAATAGTGAATGAGTAATGAGGTGGCAAATGAAGGGTTAATAGCAGGCAGAGTCTCTCAGTACAATAGTCAGTAATTAATTGCCAGTATACAGCTAAATAACCACATAGGACATTAATATAAATGTCAAAATGTAACAGAAGCACTTCAAAACTAAATAAATGTAGTTTTGATAAAGGGTCTTATCTCTTTTGAGGAGAAATTCAGGGGGAGCTTGGAGTGTGACGTCACTGGCACCACCTCCACGCAGTAGAAATTTGCTCTGAGGTGAAAAATTCAAAAATTGCGCCTCAAAATGGCGGCGGTACGTGTCGCAGTGCACCGCGATGCTGATTGGTCGCTCGGGGCAGGCAGCGACCAATCAGCATCGCGGCGCGTGGCAAGGCGCGAAATGTGTAAACCTTAAGTCCAAATTTAGATTTTAAACATGGCGCCATTCCGCGCGGCACTATGTTGATTGGTCGCCGCGAGCGAGCAATCAAAATAGCGGGGCGTGTCACGGCGCCATTTGTTTTTCATAGTTGGTGGCGTGGCGTGAGGCATGAACCTGATTGGTCGCTGGCAGCCGCGTACAGCCGCGAGCGACCAATCAGGAGAACGCCTACCACCACGGCAAAATCCAGTGGAGACTTAAATTTGTAAATATGGCGCCATGTTTCGCGGCGGTCCTCTGATTGGTCGCCGCCCGGCGCGAGCGACCAATCAGGAGAGCGGGGCGTGTCATGCCGCCATTTCATTTTCATATTTGCCGCCATAGCGAGCGGCGCTATTCTGATTGGTCGCCGCCATCCGGGAGCGACCAATCAGAAGAGCGGGGCGTGTCACGGCGCCATTTTATTTTCATATTTGGTGCCATAGTGAGCGGCGCTATTCTGATTGGTCGGCGCCTGCCGCGAGCGCCGACCAATCACAATACGTGCTGAGCGGCGCTATTCTGATTGGTCTGCGCCCGAGTGGTGCCGACCAATAAGAATAGCACTGCTCGGTCTGGCGCCAAATATAAAAATGACATGGCGCTGTGACATGCCCCGCTCTTCTGATTGGTCGCTCGCGGCTGGCGGTGACCAGTCAGGACAGCGGGGCATGTGATGGGGTCATTTTATTTTCATATTTGGCGCCATAGCGAGCGGCGGTATTCTGATTGGTCGGCGGCTGCCGCGAGCGCCGACCAATCATAATACGTGCTGAGTGGCGCTATTTTGATTGGTCGGCGTTCGTGTGGCGGCGACCAATCAGAATAGCGCTGCTCGCTATGGTGCCAAATATGAAAATGAAATGGTGCCGTGACACGCCCCGCTCTTCTGATTGGTCGCTCGTGCCTGGCAGCGACCAATCCGAAGACCGCCGCGAAAGACGGCGCCATATGTAAAATCCAGCAGGAAGGCTTCATATTTTAAATGTCGGGGCGTGTCTCACGGCGCTCATCTGATTGGTCGGTGCCAGCGGCGAGCGACCAATCAGAGGGGCGGCTCGCGCACGCCGCCAAATGCAAATTAACATGGGCCCCTACGGTCGTCTCCTGGCGGGCTCGCCTCGGAGCTCTGTACTAGGTCGCGCCGCGGCTGAGCTCCGGGCAGCGAGTCACCAGCCGGGAGATGACCGGCTAACGCCAGTCGTCTCCCGGCAGGCTCGCCGCGGACCTACAAGCTGGAGTTACCGCGGCTGCAACGACTAACGCCGGTCGTCTCCCGGCTGGCTCGCCGCGATCCTCCCGCATAGGGCGGCCATCTTGGTCCACCCTGTGCGGGTGGAGCTGGCCGAATATCCGACCACAACACTACGGAAGTGGCTTCGGGTTTGGCCGGAAGTGGCTTCGGGCTTTATATTATGTGAGCGCACCCTCCAAGGCCTTTCACACATCTGTGCAAACACACAGTGAGAGAGGCCTTTTTTTTGTGCCCATTTGTCTTGCATCGTGGTCATACGTGTGCTGTCAGTGTGCTATTCGGGTGGCATCCAGATGGCACAGAGAGCCTGTCATTGCATTCTCACCTGTATCCAGCGCTGCCTGTTCCTGTCACTTCTAGAGCGGCTATAGCTCTCAATGCAGTGAATATTCATGAGACTAATGAGTGAAGTGAGAGGAACAGGACATCGCTGGAATCAGGAAAGTATGACATTCTTTATTTTTACACTAAAAATTCTTCGCTCATATCCGTGTGTGGGATGTTTTTGCCACTGACCTGAATGGGTCCGTGCTACCGCCAAAAAATGGACATGTCGCCGTGTGGAGCACACAGACACGCGTCTGTTCCACATTGTGCATAAACACGGACATGTGAAAGGGGCCATAAAATGTTTAGGCATGTACGTGTCTCTGGCATATGGCTGGACAGACAGCACATGTGAAAGAGGCCTATCACTGAAGCAATGTTATCATGCCCCAGTGTCAGTGTATGAAGGCTCTCTAGCCTGTAGTAAGGAGCGTAGGCTTTGTGGCTGCTCAGCAGTCTATACTGCCATATGGCACGATGTTGTGGAGGTAGACGAGGTCAGAGAACCGGCTGCCACAATCCTGCGCTCCGCACAAGAAATGGCTGCTCGTCACCCCAGACTACAGCAAAATGGCGTCGCTCTCTGTAATCATGACCTTGCCTCTTGTGTCGAAATTAATCCGTGCGTAATGACGCTGACACCGCCCCCTGCTTGGAAACCCCGTAGCCTCGCGCTGTGTTACCCGTAGGTCGGAGGTGTTGAGCGAGGCGGCGGAGACACGAGATCTGCCGCAGAGAAATGAACAACCAGGGCGGGGATGAGATCGGGTGAGAGGCCGGAGGGGGGCAGTGATGAGAGGAAGCGAGTGAGGTGACCCTGAGAGAGGGGGCCTGGGCGTGTGAGGAGACCCGGGACGTGCGCTTCCCGCCATGCCGGCTGGGGAGAGCGGACAGGAGCGTGTGGCCCTCTCGGCTGGGGGGCAGGAGCGTGTGGCCCTCTCGGCTGGGGGGCAGGAGCGTGTGGCCCTCTCGGCTGGGGGGCAGGAGCGTGTGGCCCTCTCGGCTGGGGGGCAGGAGCGTGTGGCCCTCTCGGCAAGGGGGCAGGAGCGTGTGGCCCTCTCGGCAGGGGGGCAGGAGCGTGTGGCCCTCTCGGCAGGGGGGCAGGAGCGTGTGGCCCTCTCGGCAGGGGGGCAGGAGCGTGTGGCCCTCTCGGCAGGGGGGCAGGAGCGTGTGGCCCTCTCGGCTGGGGGGCAGGAGCGTGTGGCCCTCTCGGCTGGGGGGCAGGAGCGTGTGGCCCTCTCGGCAGGGGGGCAGGAGCGTGTGGCCCTCTCGGCTGGGGGGCAGGAGCGTGTGGCCCTCTCGGCTGGGGGGCAGGAGCGTGTGGCCCTCTCGGCTGGGGGGCAGGAGCGTGTGGCCCTCTCGGCTGGGGGGCAGGAGCGTGTGGCCCTCTCGGCTGGGGGGCAGGAGCGTGTGGCCCTCTCGGCTGGGGGGGCAGGAGCGTGTGGCCCTCTCTGCTGGGGGGGCAGGAGCGTGTGGCCCTCTCTGCTGGGGGGGCAGGAGCGTGTGGCCCTCTCTGCTGGGGGGCAGGAGCGTGTGGCCCTCTCTGCTGGGGGGGCCAGGAGCGTGTGGCCCTCTCTGCTGGGGGGGCCAGGAGCGTGTGGCCCTCTCTGCTGGGGGGGCCAGGAGCGTGTGGCCCTCTCTGCTGGGGGGGCCAGGAGCGTGTGGCCCTCTCTGCTGGGGGGGCCAGGAGCGTGTGGCCCTCTCTGCTGGGGGGGCCAGGAGCGTGTGGCCCTCTCTGCTGGGGGGGCCAGGAGCGTGTGGCCCTCTCTGCTGGGGGGGCCAGGAGCGTGTGGCCCTCTCTGCTGGGGGGCAGTGGGCAGGAGCGTGTGGCCCTCTCTGCTGGGGGGCAGTGGGCAGGAGCGTGTGGCCCTCTCTGCTGGGGGGCAGTGGGCAGGAGCGTGTGGCCCTCTCTGCTGGGGGGCAGTGGGCAGGAGCGTGTGGCCCTCTCTGCTGGGGGCAGTGGGCAGGAGCGTGTGGCCCTCTCTGCTGGGGGGCAGTGGGCAGGAGCGTGTGGCCCTCTCTGCTGGGGGGCAGTGGGCAGGAGCGTGTGGCCCTCTCTGCTGGGGGGCAGTGGGCAGGAGCGTGTGGCCCTCCAGCAGGGTTAGGATCCCGGCTCAGTCGCCGCCTTGTGCTGAGCTTCAGGCTAGAACCGGTCGGGCAGGTTGGTGCTTTGTGTGGTAATTGCTGTGCAGCATCTGTTTATTATTCGGATTAGCTGCAGTCCCTGGGGTGCACTCTAGTATTTATGGCCTCTCCTGGGTGACTTCGGGTGGCAGATGCTGGGTGCCCTTTGCCATGTTTACGGTGTTCATCCTCTATCTGTGCTCACTGATCTAATGAACAGGGGTAATATAGTTAAAGGGACCCTGTCAGCTACTGTCATTTAATGCAGCAAGTTAGATGGCAAACTTACCTTTACTGCTCTATAAGGGTGACTGTAAGGAGGTCAGATTGCTCCCTTCTTGTAATGTGGCACACTGATGGGAGACTTACATGCAGCAGATATAATACAAAGATTCTGTGACTGTCCTGTATGTCTGATAAGGACTGGAATTCCATGCTGCAGAAACCACTGCAATCACATGTTTGGTCACAAGAAATTTCAGCAAAATATCTGCCACATGTGTATACATCCTAAGGGTGTGTGCAGATGATCCGGAGACACTGTGTCCTGGACGTAGTGTCTCTGGACCTGTGGGAACCCACGGGTGAACGCAGCCACACTGTGCCCATGATCTGCGTTCGGGGCAGGGCAGCTTTTCCCTGCCTTCATCGGTTTAGTCCGCAGGTGAGAAAATGCTGCATACAATAAAAGCACAGTGGGCATGGGATTTCTAGAAATCTCATCCACTGTGCTTCTATTGTTGAACCCAGCATTTTGGATGCAGCAGTAATGTTTAAAATGCTCCTATTACTGATTGTGTGCACACAGACTAAGGCTCCATTCACACTGTGCGTTTTTGGTCTGTTTTTGCTCATTAGTTTTTGTAGCCAAAACCAGGAGTGGAACAATCAGAGGAAAAGTATAATAGAAACATGGGCACCACTTCTGTATTTATCACCCACTCCAGGTTTTGGCTACAAAAACTGATGAGCAAAAAACAGATAAAAAAAATCACATTGTGAATGGAGCCTTACAGATTATCTTTGTGTTATGCCAGATGGCTAGCTTGTTGACTGTTTTTGTTTCCAACCAGCTGTGCCTGGGTAATAGGCTAGGCTTTCACATGGCATCTTCAGAGTTGTGTGTAATGGGGACGTCACATGCATCAATATCACTGCTGCACGTTGCAGCGATATTGACATGTGTGACAGGGCACATCAACCAGCGATAAATCTCTGGTTGATGGTCGCCAGGTTTTAGAACCTGGCGATGGTCGCCTGGTGGACACGCAGCATCGCAGCATGTGACATCGGGAGACGAGCGAGAAGCCAGCTCCCAGCGCCTCTGAGCAAGTGCTGGGAGCTGGTATCCATGGTAAACAGCAGGAAACTAAGTGCCGCATGGTGCTTAGTTACCCACTTATTTACATGGTTAACAGCGATCTCGCTGGTACTGATTGCTGGTGAATCTGCCTGTCTGACAGCTCACTAGCGATCACCCTTGAATGTCGCCAGCGATGAGATCGCTGGCGACATTGATGTGTGTGATGGCCTCTTAAGTGACATGATTGCTTGCAACTTGCCATGGTTTCGCTGAAAGTCTAGGTGGGGTACATGGAAATAATGCACTTCATCAGCATGTACAGTAGATGCACATTTTTTGCGTGTCACAAGGATTTGGCAAATCATGGGATGTGTGATTTCTTTAGTCGCCTTTCACAACAGCGGAACGGAGGTTGCCTCCCCGCCCTAAATAGGGGACAGGAAACAGGTTAAATACCCCTCCCCTTACTGCACCCACCAGTGTTTTTCCTGTCATGAAGGGGTTACCTTTGGTGCTGCCTGTGGCTGGTGACTGGGAGCACTGTGGACTTACATGCATCGGGCAGCTGAGGTTGGGGGCTTTGGCTCTCCTTCTGGTGCTGCTCCTGTCTCCATGCTGGACATGTGATTCTGGTACCCTTCCCGATTTTCAAGCGCTCTGCTGGGGGAGCAAAGCGGAGCGGTGTGTGACCGGGGCCTCTGAGCTCCCCGGCGTTCTCCTCCCTGCACTCCGGCAGCTGCTGCTTCGCGCGCACCGGAAGTGGCGTCGCGGAGGTTACTGCGTCACTTCCGGTTTGCGTTCTCCGACGGGGAGCGCGCGCTCAGCTTGCATGTCGGTGTCTCCTGTGCCCATTCTGGGTGTCCTGAGGCTGCTGTACGGCTTTTGCCCCCCTGCTGGACCCAGAGGAGGAGACATTTATTGGCGCTGAGGACCCGGCAGATAAAAGCCCGTTCTTGCTTTCACCTCTAGGTAGGACCACTCTGTGTCTGTTTGTCTGACTAACCGACACGGACAGTGACAAAGCCCCTGCGTCTGCAGAGGCCAGCGCCCATCCCCCTACCGTGAGTAGCAGGATAAGGTCCCCCATTTCATTTGGGTATGGGAATTTCTGGTGCCTTACTGGGTCCTTTCTCTCTCTGTTTTAGAGATAAAGCTTCTAGCCCCAGGAAGAACAAGAAGACTTGTGAAGAATGTGGTGTCTGCTCTTGTCAAATTGTCTGCTTCACACAAAAAGAAACTGTGCCAACCCTGCACTGATGACATCCTACATGCTGAACAGCCTTCCCTAATGGACAATATCAAGTCCCTTATTAAGCAGGAGGTCCAGTCCTCCATGTCAGCTATGTGCCATCTGCCACCCTTAATTAAAACTCCTCCAGCTAAGAAGAGGAAGGTAGTCCTTGAGGACCCTACGTCTGAATCAGGCGAGGTTGTCTCTTCAGATCCTGAGGCTTTGGGGGACTTAAAGGAGCTTAGAGTTCTTCAGGGTCAGATAAGAAGAAATACCATATTTTTCGCTTTATAAGACACACCGGATTATAAGACGCACCCCCAAATTTGGGGAAGGAAAAGAGAAAAAAATAACTTTTAATGTTAAATTGGGTCCGTCTTATAATGTCAGTGTCTGTCTTATAAATCATATAGGATATATGTCCCTCATAGCCCCCTCATCCTTGTACATGGTCCCTCATCCTGGGATATAGGCCTCCCATCCTAGATATGGCCCCCTTAATCTGGTTATGGCTGGCGCACGTCCCCCCAGGGTTGGCACATGTCCCCCTGCTAGATATGGCTCCCCATGAGACTGGACACCTCTGGAAAAAGTGAGTAACGTGGTTATTTTATTATGGGAAGCAGCATGGGGGGGTGGGGGGCATGTACCATCACGGGGGGTGGGCGCAGGCAATTTAATATGCACCCATCCCCAATCCATCACTGCGGTGCGGTTTTAGCGATCCCGACAACGACCAGGATCGCTGGAACATCGCTGTGTGGTTGCTGGGGAGCTGTCAAACAGGCAGATCTCAGCGACCAGGGAGCCGACCTCCACATCGCTGGGTAAGCAGGAGAACGCTGGTAACCATGATAAACAGTGGTTATCTAGGCAATGCGTGCTGCCTAGATACCCGCTGTTTATCATGGTTACCAGCGTCCTCCTGCTTAGCACTGGTAACCATGATGAACACCGGGTATCTAGTCAGAGCGTGCTGCTTAGTTACCCGGTGTTTACCATGGTTACCAGCCTGTGAGGTCACTGATCGCTGGTCTCTGGCTGTCACACGCAGCGATGCGTGCTGACCAGCAGAAGACCAAGGACCAAAAAAATGGTTCTGAAGTATGTGCAACGATCAGCGACCTCGCAGCAGGGACCTGATCGCTGCTGCTTTTCACACACACAGCGATATTGCTGGCAAGGTCGCTGATATTAGCGATATCGCTGACGTACCCCTTACTCGGCCAGGAGTTCTCTCTGGCTTAAGCTTTGGAACGGGGATATCACTTCCAAAGTCAGGCTTTGTTCCATCCCTTTCAAAGGGGAACTTGTGTTTGGGCTAGCCCTCAATGTTATTCTCGAGCAGGCCACAGATAAAAATAAATCTTTGCCGGAATAATGAACTGCGAGGACGCGGCTTTTCGTCCTTCCCGTGAACAGGCCCCTTCATACAGAGGCAAGGGGAAAACAGGACAGTGGAGTTACCCGAAGGGAGGCAAAAGGAAGAATATCCTTGTCCCCCATCAGCAGCAGCCACACAAGCAGTGACTGAGACAGGGTGGGAGGTCGGCTCTCAAACTTTCTTCCCAGGTGGCGTTCCATCACCACCAATCAGTGGGTTCTTCGCACCATTCAAGAAGGTTTAAAAATGGAGTTAGTGTCTAAAGATCACCTCCCTGCCCTCACAAAATGTTCAGGATTCCTTGTGGCAGGGTCTTCAGACTATTAAGAGTCTGGGGTGATCTCTCGTGTCCCTCCCCAGGAAGAAGGCAAGGGTCATTATTCACGCCTTTTCATGGTAAAAAAAAATCGGGTTCCTACAGGATTATTATAAATCTGAAGCCATTGAACCGATCCGTGGTGTACCACCGGTTCAAGATGGAATCCGTCAGAACCGCCATTCCCTTATTCGGACAGGATTGGGTTATGGCCACACTCGATCTAGGGGATGTGTATTACCATGTCCCCCATCCAGCGCATCGCCAATACCTCCGATTTGCGTTCTCGAGGGGCTAGAGTGTATACCATTTTCAGTACAACACCCTGCCTTTCGTGCTCTCCTCAGCCCCCCAAGTGTTTTCAAAACTGATGTCGGAGTAGTGACCTTCCTCAGGGGACAAGGGATCTATATTGTCCCATACCTCAATGACTTTCTGATTCTGGCCTCGTCTTCGCCTCAACTGAACCGGGCTGTCACTACCACCCTACAGGTCCTGCATTCTCTGGGATGGGTTCCGAATTTGGAGAAGTCTGACTTGACTCCATCCACGCGGAAGCAGTTCCTTGGCGTTCTCCTCGACTCGTCCCAGAAGGCCTCCTTCTTACTGACCGACTGTCGGCAGGAGCTTGTACAGAAGCTCTCCAGGTTCCGAGATCAACGTAGTCTATCCCTGAGGGACATGATGTTGGCTCTGGGGTCATTGACGGCCTGCATCCCGGCAGGTCCCTGGGCTCAAGCACATCAGAGTTCTGCAGAGGCATTTCCTGTCTTCCTGCAACAAGTCGTCGACTTCATCTCAAGGAAGGTAGCTCTCCCAGGGCATGTGAGATCCTCTCTAATCTGGTGGCTGACTCCTCAGAACCTCCGAAAAGGTGTCGCCTGGGACCAGTTCCCCTTGATGTCCTTCACAACGGACACTAGCAAAAGGGGCTGGGGTGCCACAATTGCAGGTCACCACATCCAGGGCATGTGGTTCCCTCAGATCAGCACGAGGTCATCAAATTTCCTGGAGTTGAAGGCGGTGGAGGAGGCCCTTTAGGCGGCAGTCTCTTTTTGGTCCAGGGCCACCATGTACGGGTCTTTTCGGACAATATTACCACGATGGCCCATCCATATCCGTCATCAGTGGGGCACCAGATTCGCAAGCCTCACCTCGATTTCTGCAGGATTATTTCCTGGGCAGAAAGACATGTCTTGTCCCTGTATGCTGTCCATCTGAGGGGGTCTGACAATGTCCAGGCGGACTTCCTCGGCAGGAGGAACATTCATCCTGGGGATATGGTGTCTCCATCTAGAGGTCTTCGGGTCTCTGGTAGCCAGATGGGGGTCTTCCTGAGGTGGACCTCTTTGCCTCTCGTCACAACACAAAAGTGGACGCCTTTTTCTCCCTGAGACCAGCCACCAGCATTCTGGGGGTAGATGTGTTTTCTCATCTGGGAGAGTTCAACCTTGCATATGCCTTTCCCCCAATTCCACTCATTCCCAGGACTTTGCAGAAGGCCAGGAGGGACAACATTCCCACAATCCTGGTATCACTTCTAGCCAGGACGAAGCTGGTACAGCGCTCTGATTAGCCTGGCCCTGGAGGGTCAGGTTCCTCTGCCTCTAAGGTTCGACCTGCTTCTGAAGCCAGGATCTTGCGGACCAAAGGATTGTCTGACAAGGTGCTTTCTATTTTACAAAAGAGTAGAAAACCTGTCACAAATGCCATATATGGCAAGATCTGGAAGAGATTTGTTTTGTGGTGTGCTACCGATCTTCCAGATCCTTGGCGGCAAGGTGGCTCCAGTGGTTAGCACTGCATCCTTTCCAGCACTGAGGTCCCAAGGTCCTGGGTTCAATTCCCATCAAGGACAACATCTGCAAGGAGTTTATATGTTCTCCCCGCGTTTGCGTGGGTTTCCTCCCACATTACAAAGACATACTGATAGAATTTTTAGATTGTGAGCCCCAAGAGGGACAGTGTTGCAAATGTATGTAAAGTGCTATGGAATTAATAGCGCTATATAAATGAATAAATATTATCCTTTTCATCCGAATATAGCACGTATATTGGACTTTTTACAAAACGGCCTAGAATCGAGCCTTCCGCTTAGTACGCTAAAAGTACAGGTCTCTGCTTTTAGTTCATTTTTCAACCAGAGTCTTGCCAATCACCCCTTAGACGTTTCATGACATCTGCCAGCAGACTTCGACCAAGACTCTAGAGCAGAGTCCCTCCTTGGAACCTTAATATTGTCCTCTGGCCAAGTCTCCAGTTTCTCTCCCAGAAGACTGCCTTCCTGGTCGCCATCACCTCTGCCAGGAGGGTAGGTGAACTCCAGGCCCTCTCGATTAGGGAACCATATCTGAGAATCTTGGATGATAGTATTGTGCTCTGACCCGACCCTTCTTTTTTGCGTAAGGTGGTTTCTGACTTCCATAGGAATCAGGACATTGTCTTGCCTTCTTTTTGCTCTGCTCCTTCCAATTCCAAGGAAGAGACCCTTCATACCCTGGACGATCGCAGACCTGTTCTTCATTACCTCCAACAGACTGCCGCATTATGGGTTGACCAGAATTTATTTGTCCAGCACTACAACCGAAGCAAGGGGCACAAGGCCTGAAAGGATACAATTGCCAACTGGGTTAAGAAGGCCATCTGCACTGCCTATCTTTAACAGGGACACTCACCACCTGAAAATCTAAAAGCACACTCCACCAGATCCGTCTCAACTTTGTGGGCAAAAAGGGGTGATGCGTCTACCGAGCAGATCTGCAGACCGCAACCTTGGTCCTCTGTACTTACTTTCACCAGGCATTGCAGACTGGACTTTAATAGGGATCTCACGTTCGGCAGGAGAGTCCTGCAGGCTGTTATCTCAACCTAGGTGTTATTCATTGGTATTCCTCCTTTCTGCTGTCGTGGAAGGTGACTAGAGAAAATAGAATTAGTTTTACCGGTAATTCGGTTTCTAGGAACCTTCCACGACAGCATTAATTTCCCTCCCTATTTTTTTGTTTAGTTGAATTTTTCTGCACTATTGATGGTCATTATTTGTGCTGGTGTGAATCGTAAAAACACTGGTGGGTGCAGGAAGGTCAGAGGTATTTTAATCTGTGTTTCCTGTCCTCCATTTAGGGTGGGGAGGCAACCTCCGTTCTGCTGTCGGGGAAGGTTCCTAGAAACTGAATTACCGGTAAGACTAATTCTATTTTCTCCGTCAGCCAGGTACAACTAGGCAGCTGGGGACTGGAATCCTCAACGTGGGGAGGACCAAGCGTTCTGCCCCCCACTGTGAAACGCAGCCGTCCCAGAAAATCTAGTAATTAATACACAACACACAGAGAAAAATCACTTTATTAGACAAATGCATATTGTGACTCCAAGCCTTTGGGGGTCAAGTGAGTTCACTGCTGCGGGGCACCCTGGTGACTCAGTGAATGACGTCACCTCTCTCCTGCTTCTAATGAATGCGCCATGTTCTGGGGCAGCTGCAGGCTGCAATTCGCATTGTGGGACGCCCAAAAAGACTTGGGCCTCCCCATTTGAGTCCCCAGCTGCCTAGTTGTACTGGCTGGCAACCACAAATACGGCGAAGGCCCGCACCATATTTTGGGTTGCCAGACAGGTAATACTAAGCAGCTGTGTGTGATTGGCAGCATGTACCTGCCTGCTATAGCTGTGCTGGTGACCAAAAGTACAGTGGAGCCACACGTCATCAGCGCAAAATTCCCTCTAAACACACAAATACATACTATGAACAGCGCTATGTATTTTTGAGCTGACATTGAGTAGTATGTGTGATAATCGCGGTAAAATGCACTGACAAAATTGACATGCGGTACATTTTTCTTGTGCGACATTTCGCCTCGGGAAAATCTGCAGCATAGGCACACTACTTCTCATTTTCCATACACATTGCAGGGAAGGTGCTGTACTGCGGAATTGTCAAAAATACGGCGAAAAAAGATGGGAAAGTTTAAAAAACAAAAAAAAATTGCTTGAAATCTGCAGTGTTGGCGCATAGACTAAAATTCACATACCAGGTCCCTGCTTAAGAACGTCACTTCCTCCCTTCCGAGCCAGGCACTGCACCCAAAAATTGTTTTCCCACCACATATGGAGTATCAACATACTCAGGAGAAATTGCCCAACATATTTTGGAATATGCCGCATAACGGCTCACTTGCGGCAAGCCCGATTCATTCCCTATGGGACTGCAGAAGCTGCAAAATTGCCGGGTCTGCCGCGAAATTCAAAAACCGCTGAAAGCAGCCTTACTCTTATGAAAATGCTATATTTTTTAGGCTAAAGTAATATTTTTGTTTGAAAAAGTAAAATGTTCATTTGTTTCCTTTCACATTGCTTTAGTTCCTATGAAGCACCTGAAGGGTTAATAATCTTTAATGTGGTTTTATGTAGCTTGAGGGTGTAGTTTTTGGAATGGTGTCAATTTTGGGTGTTTTCTGTCATATAGGTCCCTCAAAGTCCCCTCAAATGTGATGTGATGTCACTAAGAAAAAAAGTAGCTTTGTAAATTGATGTAAAAATGGAAACTGTTACTTCAGTGAGGAAGTGAAAAACTCTAATGCTACCCAATAAAGGTAGCAATTCTTAGTCATAATCGACTCTTTAACAAGCCTATTAATATGACTTAGGGCCGCTTTACACACACCACCTTCTGAACAGATCTCTGGTTGCAGTGAAATCATGGACACATTGTTCCATTTTGTGGCTGTATACAAATGGAGCAATGTGTCCATGATTTCACTGCAACCAGAGATCTGTTCAGAAGTTGGACACAGAAGTTGGTGTGTGTAAAGTGGCCCTTAGGATTTGTGCCAGATCAGAACCCTAAACTGCAGACGACGCATATTGTGGTGACTGCCCCTCATCAGTGTAGTGTGTGGGAATTCTGATCTGGCTGTGTGAGAGGCTGAGACTAGGTCTGGGGGACAAGCTGTTCTCCTCGAGAGGAATCTGCCTGCCGACATAAGGAGACCGATAAGCTGGATAAGGGTATGAACACACATCGGAGTGTAAAAACTGTCCGATTCTCGGATCCGAGAGTCGGATTAGTGTGATCCTAGTTTTTCTCAGTGTGGCTTGCGAGTGCTTTCCGAGTGCAATCAGTTTTTTTTCCTCAGCAGCTAGTTACTGTATAATCATTTACAGGTGCATTTTCTACAGTTGTCTGAGCTACAGAATGGTAATGTAGCAGTTAAAACTAGCATCAGACTCGGATGGTGCGAGTGCTTTCCGAGTGCAATCCGAGTTTTTTGTCGGACACATAGACTTGCATTGGTGAGTCTGGTACGTGACTCACATAGAATCGCAACATGTTGCGATTGACTCACAATCCGAGGATCAGATGCGGAAAAAGCGTTTGAGACTTGGAAATGTGCTCTCGGACATTAGTTAACATTGGTCCGGGAGCAATGCGATATTTTTTTTTTTTTTTTTTTTTCCTGCACAGTAAACTCAGACAAGTTTCACTGATGTGTGTCCGAGCCCTAAGGAGACTTATAGCTGCTATGCTCCTCTGGGAAATATGCAAATTGTCACTTCAATGATGTAAAAATGGGGAATTGCTGATGAACTATGAACCCTTCTAACTTCCTAACAAAAAAAAAAAAAGTTTTTTCCAAAATTGTGCTCATGTAAAGTAGACGTGTAGGAAACGTTATTTATTAACTCTTTGGGTGACATTACACTTCAGTTTAACAGAATAAAATTTCAAATTTTGAAATTTGCAAAATTTCCATTTTTTTTTTTTTTAACAAACGCTAAAAGATCATCCTAAATTTACCACTAACATGAAATCGAAGGCCCCTTTCACATCAGCTTTTTTTCCAAATTGTGGCAGATTTACCTTATTTGCTCCGGTCGTACTTGCGGCAAGCCCCATGCATTGTCTATGGGGCTTTCTGCAAGTGCAGTATTGCTGCGGTTCTGGCAGTTGTGGCCACGGAAAGAACACTGTTGCAAGTGCCGAATCACAGCAATACCGCAATTGCCGCACCTGCCGCAAGCCCCATAGACAATGCATGGGGTTTGCCACAAGTGCGACCAAATTTGAAGAAAAAAAAAACACTGATGTGAAAGGGGCCTTATATGTCACAAAAAAACAATTTTCTGATCATAATGGGAGACCCAGACAATGGGGTTTAGGGCACTGCCCTCCGGAGGCCACACTAGGTACTACAAGTTTGTAGACACCGCCCCCTCCGCTTATAAACCCCTACCGCAGGGAATATCCTCAGTTTTAAACTTAGTGTGCTCGGAGGAATCACACGCTTTGCTTGCACATCACAGCATTCTCACAGCTTACGTGATGGCGTCTGAAGACAAGGTAGGTCCCGGTCGGGGACCTCCGGCAGTCTCCCTGTTCACCCTTGGGGAACACACAGGTTGAGGTACCGGAGAGCCCAGAGCCTGGACACGTTGTGTCCTCCCGGTACGCTGCCGTGCTCCTTCCCATCCCTCCTTGGGGGGCTCTGGGAAGTGGGAGACAGGAGCCTTGCACAGCTCCGCTCCGTCCGAGGCCTCCCTAAATGGTGCTTACAGACCGGACTGGAGCCAGCCCAGTCCGAGGCCTCCCTAAAGGTGCTTACAGACCGGACTGGTGCTGAAACCCCTGTCCGAGGCCTCCCATATATGGTGCTTACAGACCGGACTGGCACTGAGGCGCCCTGTGTGTCTCCGGTGTGCCTGGGGGTAGTGTCTGACACTGTGTTTTGACACTCAGACCGCGCGCAGCCTTTGGGTCCGCGGTTCTGGCGGTGTACCCTGTGCTGGGGTCACTATAGCTGACCGCCCTGTGTGTCACAGGGGCTGCGGCTGCGGGCTACAGATTTTGTCTGCAGCCCTGGGTATAGTGTGATGCTATATCTCCCGCGCTGCGGGCTCCAGCACCAGATTACTAAGATGGCTGCTTGGAGAGATGTGGAGCAGCCCATGGGATGACGTCATCACTGGGCGTGTGTGTGCTTCCCGCGTGTTTTCGGCACCGCCCACGACTTGTCTGGCGGCGGCCATCTTCTCTTCACTTCCCTGTTGGGACTGAATGAGTGCACTGCTGCGCTCCCGGGAGAATCCGATCCTTACCCTCGCGGAGGCCACACACACACCGCTCCCCTCCACCGCATTGAAGCGGTCGGTAAGCCGCCGGTGTTCCGGTTTCCTACTTGGCTTATTTTTCTCTTCTGCTGTCGGCATGTCCCCAGCAAAGAAGAGCGCTGCTAAGGCAGACAACTCTACCACTACCTGTGCTACATGCAACGGGACGCTGGTTGGGGGGTCCTGCAATAACTGCGGACGCCCAGAGGCCCGGACTGATGCTGCAGAGGCTGCAGCTCCGGTGCTGTACCCTGAGGTTCAGGTGATCCCAGGGCCATGGGAGACACAGAATAAGATAAATGAATCTGTGTTATCCAAGCTGTCCTCCATGTCGCAATCCCTGGAGGCACTGACTAGGAGACTGGAAAGTCCAGCTGCTCCCTCAAGTTACCCCCGGGTGTCACCCCTTGTTGCCGCGAGATCCCTTAAGCGGGCTCGCCGGGATGAATCACCCGAGATCCAGAACCTCTCTGAGGAGGAGCGTCACTCTGACGGTGACGAGGATGATGGGGGTTCAATACTTGAGTCTATGTCAGAACCACCTGACGGGGTGGAGGATTTGGTATCCTCCATAAACGAGACTCTTCATCTCGTGGCACCCCCTGAGGAGGTGGACCTCCATCCGAAGGAGGCTTATCAATGGCTGCAGCCAGAGGCTCGCTCATGTGGCTCCTTTATGGACCACACTAACTTTGGAAGGGTGGTTAGAGCACCCAGGGTTCACCCTGGGCGGCGTTATGTCCGCAAATCTAGGGACACTCGCTTCCCCTTCCCCCAGGAGGTGCTTCAGGAGTGGTCGCAGTCCCCGAAGGTGGACGCTTCCATGACCAGGATTGCTGCACGCTCCCTATTCTCTGCCTCTGATAGCTCCTCATTGAAGGACGCGACGGATAGACAGGTCGAACAACTCGCCAAGTCTTCCTATGAGGCTGTGGGGTCTTCATTTGCCCCTAATTTTGCCACGGTCTGGACCTTGCAGGCGATCACCGCCTGCTTGGATGGTATAACTGACCTGGCGGGGTCCAATTCAGAGGTCCTAGCGCTTACTGATAGGGCAAAGGCCTATGCAGATTACGCCAGGACTGCGACCCTAGAAACTGCCACTCGCTCGGCTGTGGCTTCGGCCAATGCGATAGCGATCCGCAGGTTATTGTGGCTGCGTCTATGGGACTCAGATGCCACGTCAAAGAAGATTCTGCAGAATCTTCCATTTTCTGGTGACATGAGACTGTTTGGTACTGAGCTGGATAAGCTGATAAAGGATTCTGCGGAGTCTAAGATCCCACAGAATAAACCCAAGCCACGGTATACCGTTAAAAGGAACCCTAAACAGTGGTCCTTTCGCTCCAGCTCACAGTCATCAGCCTCGTCCATTCGCGCGGACAGAGGGGGTAAGCCCTCTACTCAGTGGCGCCCCAAGGGTCGCCAGAAGAAGTCAACGGGGGCGGCGGCTGCCACTCCCAAACCCACTTCCGCATGACTCGCTCTCCAGTCCTGCCGCCCCACAGGTGGGGGGCCGCCTGTCCCGATTTCAGGACAGATGGTTACTCCTCGTTCAAGATCAGTGGGTCCGAGACGTAGTCTCGCGCGGCTACAGGATAGAGCTGACGTCGCGGCCGGCACACCGATTCCATCGGTCTGTTCCATCCCCGGAAAAGGCTCAGGCTTTTCATCTGGTGTTGGAGGGGCTCCGCAGAGACGGAGTAGTGATCCCAGTGCCTTCCTGAGAGAGGTTCAGGGGTTTTTACTCCAACCTCTTTATCGTCCCGAAGGACGACGGCTCCTTTCGCCCGGTTCTGGACCTCAAGTTGTTCAACCATCACGTGTTGGTTCGGAAGTTCCGCATGGAATCCCTGCGCTCCGTGATCGCGGCTGTGTCGCAGGGAGACTTCTTAGCGTCCATAGATATCAGAGACGCTTACCTTCACGTGCCCATTGCACCAGCTCATCAGCGCTGGTTGAGATTTGCAGTGGGGGACGAACACTACCAGTTCGTGGCGCTGCCCTTCGGGTTGGCCTTGGCTCCGCGGGTGTTCACGAAAGTGATGGCCTCTATGATGGCTCTCCTACATATGCAGGGACATGCCGTCATACCCTATTTAGACGACCTGCTGGTCAGGGCGCCATCAGAACATCTTTGCCGGAAGAGCCTAGAGGTGACCATGAAGTCTCTGGAACAGTTTGGGTGGCTTCTCAATGTCCAGAAATCAACCCTGGTTCCGACCCAGTCACTGACATATCTGGGCATGGACTTCCACACGGACTCAGCTCTGGTGTCCCTACCACGAGCCAAACAGCTGGCCATCCAATCGGGAGTCCAAGATATACTCCTGTCCCCACAATCATCCATACGGGTGTTGATGAAGCTGGTGGGACGCATGGTGGCAGCGATAGAGGCGGTGCCTTTTGCACAGTTTCACCTCCGTCCTCTTCAGCTGGAAATTCTCCGCAGATGGGACAAGAGGACGATCTCGCTGAATCGGCTGATGGCCCTTTCACGATCGACCAGGGATTCCCTGCTCTGGTGGCTTCAGCCACATCACTTGTCACGGGGCCGGTCTTTCCTCAAACCGTCATGGTTAGTGGTGACCACCGACGCCAGTCTGAAGGGCTGGGGGGCGGTGTTCTTACACCACAGGGCTCAAGGCCTCTGGACTCAGTCGGAGTCGGCGTTGCAGATCAACGTGCTGGAGATCAAGGCGGTCTATCTGGCGCTCCTGGCGTTTCAGAAGTTCCTGTCGGGACAGCCCATCCGGGTTCAGTCCGACAATGCGACGGCCGTCGCATATATAAATCATCAGGGAGGGACCAGAAGTGCTCAGGCCCTCGCCGAAGTCCACCGCATTCTATCCTGGGTGGAGGACAACAACTGTCTGATCTCCGCAGTTCACATCCCAGGAGTCAAAAACTGGGAGGCCGATTACCTGAGCCGACAGGGAATGGACGCCGGAGAGTGGTCTCTTCATCCGGACGTCTTCCGGGACATCTGCAGCAGATGGGGCACTCCGGACGTGGATCTGATGGCCTCACGGCTCAATCATCAGGTGCCGCAATACATGGCGAGATCATGGGATCCTCAGTCTCTGGGGGCGGACGCCCTGATCCTGAGTTGGTCCGGATTCCATCTACCATATGTGTTCCCTCCGCTGGCACTGATTCCCAAGGTTTTGTGGAAGATCAGGTTGGAGTGCAGCGTAGCCATTCTAGTGGCACCGGATTGGCCCTGGTATCCGGACCTGTGGCAACTGTCCGGCGGACTCCGGTGGGCTCTTCCAGACCGCGCAGATCTACTCGCGCAGGGCCCCTTCTTCCACCTCAATTCCAAGGCCCTCAGATTGACTGCATGGCTCTTGAGGCCTGGCTTCTGACATCCAGGGGATTCTCTCCTACAGTGGTTGCCACTATGAATCGGGCTAGGAAGCCTGTATCACGGAGGATTTACCACAGGACGTGGAAAATCTTTTTCTCCTGGTGTGCCTCTGGTGGACGGTCTCCGTGGCCCTTGTCCGTTCCGACTTTGTTGGCTTTCTTGCAATCGGGTTTGGAATTGGGCTTATCCCTCAGCTCCCTGAAGGGTCAAGTATCAGCGCTTTCAGTGCTGTTTGACAGGCGTTTGGCGCTCCTTCCTAAGGTCCGTCAATTTCTGCAGGGGGTGTCTCGGGTGGTTCCGCCATACAGGCGACCGCTGGACCCTTGGGACCTTAACATGGTCCTGGCGGCTCTGCAGAAACCGCCGTTCGAGCCACTGAGGGAAGTCTCCCTCTCTCATCTGTCACAGAAAGTGGTCTTTCTGGTGGCAATTACATCTCTGAGACGGGTTTCAGAATTGGCTGCACTGTCGTGCAAGTCACCCTTCCTGGTAGTCCACCAGGACAAGGTGGTGTTGCGTCCGCGGGCAGAATTTTTGCCAAAGGTGGTGTCCACTTTTCACTTGAACCAAGAGATTGTGCTCCCATCATTTTGTCCCGCTCCTGTTCATCAGGTTGAGCGCGACCTCCACACTCTGGATTTAGTGAGGGCTGTACGCATTTATGTGTCCAGGACGGCCTCTTTCCGGAGTTCGGACTCTTTGTTCATCCTTACGGCGGGTCGCTGTAAGGGGTCCGCAGCATCCAAATCATCAACCTTGGCCAGATGGATCAAGGCTCCCATTCAAGAGGCTTACCGTTCGGCGGTCTGCCTCTCCCGGTGGGCTTGAAGGCGCACTCGACCAGAGCCGTTGGTGCTTCCTGGGCTTTGTGACATCGCGCTTCAGCTCTGCAAGTGTGTCAGGCGGCAACCTGGTCCAGCCTGCATACATTCTCTAAGCACTATATGGTGCATGCCCATGCCTCTGCGGATGCAAATTTGGGCCGGCGGGTCCTCCAGGCGGCGGTTGCCCACCTTTGAGGGGACCGTGTATATCGTCTTTTGAGGAACTCTTCCCGCCCTGGGGTTTGCTTTAGGACATCCCCATTGTCTGGGTCTCCCATTATGATGATCAGAAAAAAGAGAATTTTGTTTACGTACCGTAAATTCTTTTTTCTTGAATCATCAATGGGAGACCCAGCACCCACCCAGTTGTTCCGTTGGATGTTTTGCATTTGCCTGTTCCCAGTTGGGACAGTTTATCCGGGTTGTTGGACCGTCTGTGCACGGTTTCTTTCCCGATGTTTCGGGTGTGGTTTATGTTGTCTCCTCGCAGCTTATGGACCAAACTGAGGATATTCCCTGCGGTAGGGGTTTATAAGCGGAGGGGGCGGTGTCTACAAACTTGTAGTACCTAGTGTGGCCTCCGGAGGGCAGTGCCCTAAACCCCATTGTCTGGGTCTCCCATTGATGATTCAAGAAAAAAGAATTTACAGTACGTAAACAAAATTCTCTTTTTTGGAATCACTGGGAGCCGTTAAAGCATTCCAGAGTTATAACACCATAAAATGACACTGGTCAGAATTGCAAAAAATGGCCTGGTCATTAGTTAAAAAAGGCTTGGGGGTGAAGGGGTTAATAATAATCTTTATTTATATAGCACCAACATATTCCGCATCACTTTGCAATTCAGTGTCTCATATACAAACAGTCATAGGTAGCAATTACATAAAAACTATAAATACAGTAATTACAGTAGAGAATGAAAAAATGCAATACAATAAAGCAGAGAAACAATGTAAAAAGTACAATAATTAAAGCAAAAATAAAGGTGACTGCTCAAAAGACCTTACAGTCTACGAGATGGGGGTTGCACAAAGTACAGGGGCTTATTACAATGATGGTCCAGGCATCTTGAGGAAGAGGGGAGATAGGAAAAATTACATGACTGGTCACCAGCCAGTCTGTTTAGAACTTTTGGTTTGGTAGAGTTTGAAGGAGAGTTATGTCCAGAGAAATAGTGAATGGGCTATATACAGTATAAAAGACTTCTATTAAAGGGATCCTGTCACCCCCAAAACACCTCAAAACCTATTAAAAGCTGTCCCTACAGCATAGTAACACTTACCCTACACTCCTTTTACCTCCTAAAAGCACCAAGTGAAATAGGAGAAAAACGTTATTATAGTACCTGATTATGGATGATAATGAGTGACTATGCTATTCATAGTCACTCATCCAGGCTCTCCCACTGCATGATATCACGCCTCCATAGGCGTGATCTTGGAATCTGATTAAAATGCGCGCCTCCCCGCCGCTCTCCTGTGTCTCGGCCGGCCTGTATTGGGGCTTGGTGACGCGATACGCGTCATTTCCGGCGCTGGGTGACGTATACACCCGCGCCGCTCTGTTAGCTTCAAAACGCGCAATGCGCATGCGCAGTGCGGGTCTTGAAGCCAACAGCGGTGCGGGTGTAAATACGTCACCCGGCGCCGGAAATGACGCGTATCGCGTCACCGAGCCCCACTACAGGCCGGCCGAGACACAGGAGAGCGGCGGGGAGGCGCGCATTTTAATCAGATTCCAAGATCACGCCTATGGAGGCGTGATATCATGCAGTGGGAGAGCCTGGATGAGTGACTATGAATAGCATAGTCACTCATTATCATCCATAATCAGGTACTATAATAACGTTTTTCTCCTATTTCACTTGGTGCTTTTAGGAGGTAAAAGGAGTGTAGGGTAAGTGTTACTATGCTGTAGGGACAGCTTTTAATAGGTTTTGAGGTGTTTTGGGGGTGACAGGATCCCTTTAAAGGTGCATGATCGGTCACCTTAAAAAGATGTGTTTTTAGGAGAGTCTGAAGCTATATAAATTGTGGATAGTCCTAATTTCTTGGGGTTAGAGCATTGCAGAGAATTGGTGCAGCTGGGAGAAGTCATGGAGCCAGGAGTGGGAGGTTCGGATTAACGCAGATGTTAGTCGAAGGTCATGTGTGGAACGTAGAGAACGGGTAGGGTGATACAGAGATGAGGGAGGAGATGTAGGGAGGTGCTGCACTGTGAGGAGCTTTGTGGGTGAGAACAAGCAATTTGAATTGGATCCTGTAGTTTATAGGCAGCCAGTGCAGTGACTGGCACAGAGCAGAGGCATCAGAGTAATGGCCCCGTTACATGGCACGACATTGAACAATGTCCGCAACGATCTCGTGGGAGCTCGGTCGTGTCTGACATCGTTGGTGAGATGTCACATGTCTAGATATTGTGGACGACACACCAACGATGTCAGCAGGTATCGTTCACACAACCCGGCGAACCATACCTGCTCATTGCTGTGAATGGGCGAAGTTGTAAACTACATCGTTATAGCGGTGTCAAACAGAATATACCATTTTGGCTGATTGTTGATCGTGTGGTTTGAGAACATGTTCTCAAACCTGCGATCAACGATCCAAAGATTTATCGTTACAACTTTGCGGAGTCCACATGCAACGAGGTCGTAATGATGTCGCTTGAACGACTCCAAAACCGTGATGTTTAAGCGGTATCGTTAACTATGTCGTGCCATGTAACTGGGTCTTAACAGTTAGCTACATAGGTGATCCTGGCTGCTGCATTAAGGATGGACTGTAGAGGGGAAAGTCTACTGAGGGGGAGGCGAAATAATAGAGAATTGCAGTAGTCAAGGCGGGAATGGATCAGGGCCACAGTGAGGGTTTTTGTTTCCATAGTGAGAAAGGGGCGGACTCTACAGTTCTTCAGGTGCAGGTGAGAAATTGTATATAGGAGGTGAAGGAGAGATCGATGTCAAGCATAACGCCCAGACAGCGAGCTTGCTGCATAGGTGCTATCGTGGTGCCGCACCCTGAGAGGGAGATGTCAAATTTAGGGAGGTTAGTGGAGGGCGGGAGCAGAGAAAGTTGAGTTTCAAATAGAGAGCGGACATGATGTTGGAAACTGCAGCTAGACAGTCATTGGTGTTCTTTAGTACTGCAGGGGTAAGGTCAGGGGATGAAGTGTATAATTGTGTGTCATCAGCATAAAGATGGTATTGGAAGCCAAATCTGCTGATGCTCTGTCCAATCGGGGCTGTGTAGAGAGAGAAAAGAGTGCCAAGGACTGAACCCTGAGGGACCCCAATAGTGAGGAAGTGGAGCCAGCAAATGATACACTGAAAGAGGGGATCGGAAAGATAGGATGAGAACAAAGAGAAAGCAGTGTCCTTTATGCCAATGGAGAGCAGCATAAAGAGTAGGAGATGTTGGTTAACAGTGCCAAAAGCTGTAGAGAGGTCAAGAAGAATAAGTAGAGAATGGTCATGATTGATGGGAGGCCTGCACTTTAGGACAAAGTTTTTTTTTTTTTGGATTGTTGGATAGTGAGGAAATCAGGGTGGTGAAGTAGGTCTGATTGGCGAGGTGAAGGGCAGTGTTGTAAGTTTTTAACGTGCATTTATAATGGATAACGCTTTCTGGTGAGCATGTTTTTCCTTCATAGGCATTCAGCACTCCTAGAGCATCCCTGGAGGAATTGAGTTTGAGATTGGAGCCAAGGCTGTTTTATTCTATGTTTGGCGGTTCTGAGGGTGAGGGGCGCTACTTGGTCCAAGGTGCTTCTGAGAGTGTCATTGTAGTGAGTCACAGTCAGATTTGGACAGGGTATTGGGGAAAGTGATGAGTGTAGAGTGTATGAGGGTTAATGACCTGTGGATTTCTGAATGTATGATGAGTAGGAGTGTGCTGGGGTGGGCGAGGGTTTGTGAGTGTGAAGGAGAGAATGTGATCAGAGAGAGGAACAGGTGAATTCTAAGGAGGTTGAGCACAGCTGGGTAAAGACCAGGTCAAGGGTGTTGCCATCCTTGTGTGTCTCAGGTTGAGAGCTGTGAGAGGCCAAGAGAAATGGTTAGAATTAGGAGCTGGGGTGCAGATGGGGAGATGGGACTGTTTATGGGATGTTAAAGTCTCTCAGAATAAGGGTTGGTAATTCTGAGGACATGAAGTGCGACAGCCACGCGGAGAAATGATCGTGGAACTGGGTGGGTGAACCTGGGGGGTGGTATACCACCGCTACTCTAAGGGGGAGGGGATGGAATATTCCAATGGTGTGGACCTCAAAAGAAGGAAATGAGTGATGAGGCTGGGGGATGACCTGCAAAGTACATTGTAGGGACAGGAGTAGGCCGACTCCACCACCATGTCTGTTCCCGGGTCTCGGAGAATGGGAGGAATGTAAGCCTCCATGCGAAATGGCATCAAGGGAAGCAGTGTCTGAATCCTGGATCCAGATTTCAGTAAGGGCCAGTAAATTAAGAGAGTTAAGGACCTGTCACATAGAACGAGATCGCTGTTGCGTCACAAATTTTGTGATGCAACAGCGATCCCATTAGTGATCTCGTTATGTGTGACACGCACCAACGATCTGGCCCCTGCTGTGAGATTGTTACATACTGCTCTGGGTCATTACTACGTCGTTGCGCTCCTGCTGGGAACGCTACATCATTGTGTTTGAGAGGGACAATTACCAACGATCTCAATGCTACTCTATGGAGTGACAATTCCCAACGACCTTGGTTATAATTCTGTATCGTTAGTGCGTCGTTTTTCACATCGCTGGTGAGATACCTGTTTGACATCTTACCAGCTATGTGAAAAATGACGCACCAGCGATCTTTGCACATCGTTATCAGGATCTCTGGTGCGTCGTTGTGTGACTGGACCTTTAGTGAGAAAGTAATTGTTAATGAAGGGAAGCTTGTTGCGTACAGACCATGGATTCCAGAGTACAGTTAATAAGGTTAGTAGGGTTTCTATATGAGGTGGGGGAGGGGTTAAAGTTGGCAGAGGGTGGGTCAGGGTGGGGAGAGATATCATCTGCCAGGAGCAGCAGCAAACAGGGAAAGACCAAATAGTTTTTGTGACATGGATTATGATGCAAAACTTTGAACTATAGTTTCTTGTGATTCTTGAGTAAACTGAAGATAGGATGGGAGCTGTACATAAGGTATGGAAGGAAAGAGGGACTGATGTGGATGAGTGGTGATGGAGGGGGGATGGGGTTAAAAAGTTTTCTGTGCACAAATCTATAATCCCTGCCTAACAGTCCCAGCATATAGTGCCATTCTTAGGCTACCTTCACATTTGCGTTCCCCTCCGCAGCGTTCTGCGGAGGGGATCCGCGATGTGACCGCAGCACTGCAAGCCCCTATCTTTATAATGGGAGCACACAGTGATGCGCTTGACTGGGCATGACTGTGCGCACCCATTCACTCCCATATGTGATCTGTGCGCAGGCAGATGCCTGCGCACAAATCACCCAGTCACGAACGCGACATGTTGCATTTCTGGTGCGGACGAGACTGGGTGATCTGTGCGCAGGCGTCCGCCTGCGCACAGATCACATATGGGAGTGAATGGGTGCACACGGTCATGCGCAGTCACGCGCAGCACCGTGCGCTCCCATTATAAAGATACTGTAGGAGCTGGCGGCCCCTGCGGGCACATTGCGCGGATCCCCTCCGCAGAACACTGCGGAGGGGAACGCAAATATGAAGGCAGCCTTAACCAGATCTTTAGAAATATTTGTAAGGCGGCCGTCACACGGTTCAATATTGCTAACGATATCGTTTAAGTGATCTGCTTTTTGATCGATTAAGCGATATCGTTTGTGCATCGCTGCGTGCAATCAAACGATTTTACAATGTAACGTGACATTGCAGATATGGGAGCCGGAGCTCATATCAAGCGATAAACGCTTGATCAATCTGCATCATCGTGGTGTGTGACACCACGATGAACGATCTCCCAGCGGCACAGCCTATGCTGGGAGATGGTATCTATGGTAAACGTCGGGTTACTAAGCGCCGCGCGGCGCCTAGTAACCTGATGTGTACCATAGTTACCAGCGATCTCGCTGCTCCACATCGCTGGTGAGTCTGTCTGTGTGACATCTCACCAGCGATGCGAGCGATATTGTTAGCGATCGCGCGTGCACGTGATCGCTTACAATATTGCTCACGATATAGATGAGTGTGACGGCTGCCTAAAGACAGTCTAAGATGTAAATTATGGCTGTGACTAGTCAAGCGGCCGTTAGTTTCCCCGACTAGTAGGCCCACATAGCATGTTATCACGTCTCTGTGGGTGTAATACCATGCTTTAAAAAAAGCTGCTGTCTGTGTCTGGCTATACAAAGTCGCACGTGCATGCAGCTTTATACCCCTCAGCATTCAGCTTCTCTGATGCCGTATATGTGTGACCCGGCTTCAGCAAGGAGTAGTGTTCATGATTAAAAGTGATCTGCATTTCCTGTCTATTTTGAAGCCAGGTCACCTACATCCAGCATCAGAGAAGCTGAATGCTGAGGGGTAGAGAGCTGCATGCACGTGCGTTTTTGAATAGTGCTGATACAGCAGCTTTTTTAAAGCATGGTATTACACCCACTGGAGCATAACATGCTAAGTGGGCCGACTAGTCAGGGAAATTATCTGTTTATGGGTACTGTTAGGCAGTAGATATCAGTATTTGCACATAACTATTCATGGTCCTGGGTGCACGGAGGACCTGACAGGTTGTCTTTATATAAAAACATCTCCACTTAACAAATTAATCAGTCTTCATATTCAGTCATCGAAATAATATTCTGTGCCACACTCAATAAATGTACAAGTAGAAGATCTTTGACTGAAGTTGACCATTCACCTTAAAGGAATTGTCCGGTCTAAAATAAGTGCAGTAACTATGTGACTGAACTTTGCCGATTTCTAAGCCAGGGACAGACCACAATTGCGCGATATGTGAGTTCCCGTCCAGAACCCAACTAGGGGGCGTTGCCTCGTTCAACACAAATGTATTGAGCAAGGATGTGCTCATTAGACAGCTGTGCCTACTTGTGTTGTTGCTGGGAACACACATCGCACAGTTGTGATCTGTTCTTGGCTTAGAAATTTGCGAATACTCAACGCACGGTGCATGTGGTGGGAGGATTGATAATTCAGTTACTGGAGAACTTATTATTTTAGACCTAACAACTCCTTTAACTTTAAGTAAGCAGTTTACATGTGCTTTGTCATACATTGTATTGCTTGTACAAGTGATCCCTTTATACATGTTAGACTGAATTGGCTGGTACAATAATATAAATCATAAGTGTTCACGATAAGTCGTACACATACCGCTGCAGGCAATGAGCAGCTAAAAGAAATTTGACATGACTAACCAGCTTTTCAGCAAATATCTGTTAGGTGTCAGACATTCATGCCATGTTTCCCACACAAGTGTTCACCTCACCAGCCTACCGGGCTTCTTGTTATTGCTTGCTTTTAAATGATAATAGAAGTGCAATAAAAAGAAGGCACTATCCAGGCTACAATCCAGAAATGAACATTAGTATGATTCTGTGAGCATCACTCCAACTGCTGACACTTTCCTTTTTTTGTGGATTTCACTGAACATGCAAGTTAATTTTACCAGAGGTGTGAAGAGGGTCCTTTGATTCTGTGCTCATAACCATATCACAGGATCATAAATATAAGGCTGTTTACATCACATTTTAACCTCACATCAGTGGCTCTCGGGGCTTCTTTCTGAAGCCCTGAAAATAGGCTCTGGATGTTTGCACCGATGGGACCATTGTCTTTAAAGGGTAACTGCCCCTTAAATTTTTATGTAACCCCTTCCCAACCCTTGACTTAATACAATATCAAGGTTCGGGTCTCAGTGTTTTATGTGAGCTCCTGTGCGGCGCTCACATCAAACACCTGACATCTCAGCTGATCTCATCAGCTGAGATGTCAGGCTAAAGGCCCAGTTACACACACAGATAATTGTGCAGAGATTGTTCGCAGATCTCTGGTTGCAGTGAAATCATGGACACATTGTTACATTTTGTGGCTGTGTACAAATTAACAATGTGTCCATTATTTCACTGCAAACAATCTCTGCACAATTATCTGTGTGTAACTGGGCCTTTACAGTACTGATCGGATCTGATCGGTGCATTGGATCCTGCTGTCATTCACTGACTGCAGGGTCCAAAACCGCCACAGTGGGGATTGCGCAATATTGTGAGATCTCTGATGCTCACGTGTTTGCCCGGGGTACTGCCGAGACCCTGGAAGCTATCACTAATAACTTCCTGTGATTGGTTGGCAAGTGCTGCCGACCACTCACAGTACGCATTTGTGAGAGGTCCCAATGTGCTGCAGCTCATCGGGACCTGTCAAACGATCAGCCACTGCAGCACTGTGGTGCCCTATGGGGCAGTGTAAAATAAAGAGTAAAATGAAAAATAGTTTTTAAAAACCTAAAAAAAAAAAAAAGCACTTACCGTATATACTCGTGTATAAGCCGACCCGTGTATAAGCCGACCCCCCTACTTTTGCCCCCAAAACCTGGGAAAATCTATTGACTCGTGTATAAGCCGAGGGTGGACCCTAGCACAAGTATACAGCCCCCAGCAGTGTGGTATACACCAGTCCCAGAGGTAGATACAGCAGCCCCAGTGGTAGTATACACGCAGCCCCAGTAGTATATACAGCCCCAGTGGTAGTATACAGGGCCCCAGAGGTATATAGCAGCCCCAGTGGTAGTATACAGTGCCCCAGAGGTATATAGCAGCCCCAGTGGTAGTATACAGGGCCCCAGAGGTATATAGCAGCCCCAGTGGTAGTATACAGTGCCCCAGAGGTATATAGCAGCCCCAGTGGTAGTATACAGGGCCGCAGAGGTATATAGCAGCCCCAGTGGTAGTATACAGTGCCCCAGAGGTATATAGCAGCCCCAGTGGTAGTATACAGGGCCCCAGAGGTATATAGCAGCCCCAGTGGTAGTATACAGTGCCCCAGAGGTATATAGCAGCCCCAGCGGTAGTATACAGGCAGCCCCAGTAATGCAGGCCCCCCCCAGCGTCTCTCCGGTCACCTGTAAAGCAAGCTATACTTATCAGTGTCCCGCTCGCACCCGCCGCTGCCGACATCCACGATCCTCCATCTTCATGCGACTCCTCTTCCTGTTTCCTGTGCGCGTCGCCGGGAATGACGTCATTGCCGGCGACGCGCACAGAAACAGGAAGAGGAGTCGCATGAAGATGGAGGATCGTGGATGTCGGCAGCGGCGGGTGCGAGCGGGACACTGATAAGTATAGCTTGCTTTACAGGTGACCGGAGAGACGCTGGGGGGGGCCTGCATTACTGGGGATGCGGGGGCTGCTGTATACCGATGTATACATCGGTATACAGCACTGACTCGCGTATAAGCCGAGGGGGGTACTTTTCAGCCCAATTTTTGGGCTGAAAAACTCGGCTTATACGCGAGTATATACGGTAGTTTTTTTGGTGGTCCTATTGGTGACTGACAGCTATCTTTGTATAAGTGTACAGCTCTTAGTCACTGATAGGACCACCCACTGGACCAAAAGTTCCAGGAAAAACAGAAGATTACATTAATAAAATTCAGGTTATACTAAGAGTGCCGTCACGCTTCAATTTAGTGAACGATATTGTTAGCGATCACATGCACGTGCGATCGCTAACAATATCGTTCACATCGCTGGTGAGCTTTCACACAGACAGACTCACCAACGATGTGGAGCAGCGAGATCGCTGGTAACCATGGTACATATTGGGTTACTAGGCGCCGCGCGGCGCTTAGTAACCCGACGTTTACCATAGATACCATCTCGCAGCATAGGCTCTGCCGCTG
This sequence comes from Allobates femoralis, assembly GCA_033576535.1. Classification (NCBI taxonomy): domain Eukaryota; kingdom Metazoa; phylum Chordata; class Amphibia; order Anura; family Aromobatidae; genus Allobates; species Allobates femoralis. The sequence goes on from JARQOC010000003.1 coordinate 410,379,983, forward strand.
GGAGATCGTTCATCGTGGTGTCAGACACCACGATGAGGCAGATTGATAAAGCGACTATCCCTTGATTTGAGCTTCTGCGATCAAGCGATTTTACACTGTAAAATCGCTTGATTACACGCAGCGACGCACAAACGATATCGCTTAAGCGATCTGCTTTTTTGATCGCTTAAGCGATATCGTTTGTGCGTCGCTGCGTGTAAGGGAATCGATGCGTGTGACGTGGCCCTAACTTTTCTCACAAAACTATACATCAATCTACTCCGCTCCCATTGCTATATAGCATGATGCCTGCAAACTGGACTAAAATTTCATGGTGACATATTCCCTTTCAATTGGAGTATCTTAATAAAAAGTATTTATGGTAAGCGATTGCTAACTTCTCACAAAACTGATTATTATTCCACTCAGCCCCTATGCTCTCTAAATTGATGCCTGCCGATTGGACTGCAGTGTTCAAGTCACAGCTTCCCTTTAAGGGTTATTTGAACATATGAAATCGGATTCTCATGACTGCATGTGCTATTTAGGTGCTAGAATCTTGTGCTGACCTCCTGTCAGATTTTGACAGATAAAACTTGAACTATGGAAGTATTATCCTCCGTAGCTATATGTCACGGAATCCTACTCCAGTATCACACAACCAACAGGTTGAGAGATTAGTGAACAGCCCAAGAACCTTTAGCACATGCAAACCTAAAGGTCCATAAAACACTTCGCCACAGAGAGGGTAATGGTACCGTCACACGTCACGATATCGCATAGAAGTCACGGGAGCGCGCTCGCACGGACAATTGGATCATGATCGTAGTGTAGATGTCACGTTAAGATATTGTCTACAATATTGTGGCGATTCCGGGGTGAGATCGTGAATAGCGGTCATTAGGATTCCTTGTTTTCACACCGCTGAATGGGAGAAATCGTGGAACACATAGTTATCACGGTGTCACACCGCATGATGCAGCAGATTGCATTATCGCAGATTGCCTGATTTGAGAATGTTCTCAAATCTGCGATGTGCGATCTCACTATCTCACACTGATATCGCAGTGTCACATGCTACCACGCACTTACGACATCGTTCGATGTTGCAGCCACGCCTCCAAACACGTGACTTCTATGCGATATTCTACACGATATCGTGACGTGTGACTGTACCATAAGAATACTGATATGATCCAATAACGAGACAGATGATAAATTTGTCCTTCTCAGGCCCCCTCCATTTATACAGGGTCGGCAGACAGGCTGAATGGGCATCTGTGATCAAGGCACTACAGGGGCTAATTTGCAGCATTTGGAGAGCAGAGGCATAATGAATGGTTAGTCAGATAATGTCAGCAGGCGGTTCATCAAGGGGCATGGACACATCCAGGCTCCTTAAGGTCCTGTCACACGCGTCAATGTCGTCAGCGATCTGATCGCTGACGACATTGACGGCTGATCGCTGGTGAGCTGTCACACAGACAGACTCACCAGCGATCAATTGACCAGTGACATCATGGAAACGATTTAAATATCGTTTCCACGATGTCCTGCTCCCGCTGCCAGCCTGCTGGAAGCGGGAGCAGCCTGGTCTCCAAGGTAAACTGCGGGTAACTAGTCAGCGCGCGCTGCCTAGATACCCGACGTGTACCTTAGTTACCAGCCTCCTCCGCTCACCGGGTGAGCGGAGGAGGCTGGTAACTAAGGTACACGTCGGGTATCTAGGCAGCGCGCGCTGCCTAGTTACCCGCAGTTTACCTTGGATACCAGCTCCCAGCGCTTGTGAGAGGCGCTGGGAGCTGGAATATCGCTAGTCCCGGTGTCACACGCAGCGATGCTGCGTGTCCACCGGGCGACAATCGCCAGGTTTTAGGACTGATTCTAAAACCTGGCGATCATCAACCAGCGATTTATCGCTGGTTGATGCAGTATGTCACACGCGTCAATATCGCTGCAACGTCACGTGCAGCCGATATCGTGCAGGCGATATTGACGCGTGTGACAGGCCCTTTAGGTAACTTGGCTAATTCAATTATTAGACCTTCTATAGTGTGATTAAGGGTACTGTCACACACAGATATATTGCATGCAACTCACTGGTTGCAGTGAAATCATGGACACGTTATTACATTTGTACACAGCAACAAAATAGAACAAAGTGTCCATGATTGCACTGCAACCAGTAAGTTGCATGCAATATATCTGTGTGTGACTGTACCCTAAAGGCACTGTCACACGTGGCGATATTGCCCGCGACATCGCCGAAAAGTGACGTACACCGATGTCGCGGGCGACATCGCAGGCCAGCTGTCACACGGCACGAACAGTGTCAGACGGTGCGATCCAGCCTAATCGCTGGTCATAGGTTGACAGGTTTATGAACATGTTCATAAACCTGTCAACCTGCGACCAGCGATAATTTGCAGTTGCGCCCGCGACATCGCTGTTACGTCACTTTTCGGCGATGTCGCGGGCGGCATCGCCACGTGTGACAGTACCTTAAGACTCTAGACAAGACAGGGAAGACACAGAATTATACAGAGCAACAAGGCGACAGTCCTAAAATAAGTAACAGTATGAATATAGAAAAATGTAGTGTGATATGGTGGATTGGGTATATTTTTGTCTTGTTATGACACAATCACATTTGCCACACCGTACTTTTAAAATCGAACTGTACGGACTACATAAAAGGGGTATGTAAAAACCACAGATTGACAGTTGCTCATCAGTGGTCTTTTCATTGCCTTATGCTGCATACTCTCGATCAGTATACACAGCGTTTTGGACGCAGAGTCTTGCAGCTGCATCCAAAATGCTGCGTAATACAGTTTAAGCATAGGGTATGGGATTTCAAGAAATCCCATCCTCACTATGCTTAACCCGACCGCAGCGATCTGGCGGTTGCGGGTTGCCGACGTTCCGCTCCTCCTCCGCATGTTCATTTCATGCTGTGGAGTCGGAAGCGGCTCCCATCGGGTGACTGCAGGGAGAAGCCGCCCTGCAACCGCCGCACATGGTGAGTACAGGGTGGCTGCGGCCACCCGCGGCTTCACTCGGGTCCGGAGGAGCTGCGTCCCAGCACGCAGCTCCTCCGGACCGTGTGCACACAGCCTTATACTGGCAGTCCACGGTGATGATGGGTGCAGGACAATCAATAATGCATTGTTAGGTGTGCATAAGCGGCCATTGTTTTTTTTGAAAGTTCATTTTTTTCCACACGAGCTCATCAAAAGCCAGGAGTGGGTGATTAAATCCAGAAGTGGAGCAATTGTGTTTCCATTATACTTTTTCTCTAATGGTGGGTTTACACACACATATCATTGTATCCAATATCTGAACAGATCTCTGGTTGCAGTGAAATCATGGACAGATTGCTCCATGTTGTACACAGCCACAAAATGGAACTATGTGTCCATGATTTCACTGCAACCAGAGATTGGTTCAGAGATTGGATACAATGATTGGTGTGTGTAAACCCACCATAACAGTTCCACTCCTGGTTTGTGATGAGCTCCGTGTGAAAAATGCAGCAAATACGCAGTGTGTGTGAAAGCACCCTTAAAGTGATCTGTTTTTTTCACTTTAGGAGAGCTCCATTTTAGAAAAGGACATGCAATTTCTGTAGCGTTTTTGTCCTAGTTTTTCCATTGGAGCCCTTCAAAATGGGAGAAAATAACGCAGCAGTCAAAACATCAAAAAATGCAGCTAAAAACGCAGCAGAACAAAAGAGAAAAAAACGCACAGTGTGAATGTAGCCCAAAAGATCATTTTACCTTAGAAAATGTTTTTTGCTTGTTTAGGTGATTAGCTGCCTGTTTACACTGCTATTTTTGGGCAACGTGTTCTTAGGAATGCTCATTCTCAATTATCGTGCATTGTAAATACACCATAAAGCTTTTTTTATACAAAGTAAACTGACAGCCAACCCCACTGATATCAATATGTTTGGACAGCTGTCTGTGTGTGGGGACTCCACATAAGTGATTGTTCAGGGAATTATCCAAGGATTTATTAAAAATGTGCCTAAGCACTAACAGGCAGGTAGCTGCCACCTACCTGCCACCTACCTGCCTGTTATGCGTGGCACCGTTCACCTTCGTTTACCCCGGGCACAGAGCAGTCACAGACTGATCCTGCTAAACAGTGCAGAGGCAGCTTTTCTTCTCTGCTCTGTGGTTGGGGTGGGGCTGTCGGTCTCAAGCTGATTGACAACTGGCTCCCCCGCTACCTGATTGGGAGGGCTGGCTGTCAATCAGCGTGACCTCTATGACACTCGTCGACAGAGGGGGTTTAGCCGTCTCCTTTGCAGACGTGACTTAAGCGGAAACGGCAAAATCGCTGACAGGAGCAGTCTGAGCCCCCTCCGTGTCGGTGGTGAACAACGTAGGTTCAGCCACACTTAAAGTGAAGTTTAACTGCCATTTAAGTTTTTACTTAATAATAATATAGAGCAAGTGATTACAATAACCTTTCACATATTCTTTATAAGAGAAATCTGAAAGAAAACCTTTCAAAAACCTTCTCGATGCTGTTTTAAAGCCTCACATACAAGTGTGGGGTGGGGCTGAATAGCTGGGTACAGGATATGAGTGTGTGATCAGTTTCTCACACACATAATTCATCACAGCTCCTAAAGGTAGTGTCACACTAGGCGATCTGGCCTGCGATGTCGGAAGCGATGTGGAGGTGCACGCTCGCTTCTGACATTGCAGGCCAGCTGTCACACGGCACGACGTTGCCGGTGACGCGGCGGCGATGTGGGCGGAGCCATCGCTCGCTGGGCTGGGCTCAGCCCAGCGAGCAATGGCTCAGGAACGCAGCGATATAGGCTGGATCGCGCCGCCAACAGTGTCAGACGGCGCGATCCAGCCTAATCGCTGGTCGCAGGTTGACAGGTTTATGAACATGTTCATAAACCTGTCACCCTGCGACCAGCGATAATCTGCAGTTGCGTCGCGCTGTCACACAGCGCGACGCACTTGCAATATCGCCCGCGACATCGCTGTTACGTCACTTTTCGGCGATGTCGCGGGCGACATCGCCTGGTGTGACACTACCTTTAGGCTGGCTTCACACTGCAGTTTTTCACTGATCAGTGTCCATCCAGTTTGTGTGTAAAACCAGGAGTGTCTCCAAAACTCAGGACAGGTGTCAATCTTTCAATTATAGTTTTTTCTCTGCAAGTTCCTCTCCTGGTTTTGGAACATAAAACCTAACCTGACCGCAGTGTGAAGCCAGCCTAATGGCCACTTTACACACACCAACTTATCTGTCCAACTTCTGAACAACTTAGTGGTTGCAGTGAAATCATGGACACATTGTTCCATTTGTACACAGCCACAAAATGGAACAATGTGTCCATGATTTCACTGCAACCAGTAAGTTGTTCAGAAGTTGGACAGATACGTTGGTGTGTGTAAAGTGGCCATAAAATGTATAACGGTTTAGTATGCGTATGTAAATGTGACACCACTTTGCGAGTGTACTTTTTATGCTTCTGATATGACTAAAGTACTTGGTTTTTTTTCCAGGAAACTCTTTGTTGGTGGCCTTGATTGGAGTACAACGCAGGGTAAGTTAATGCCAAATGACCAAAGTATATAAAACCTTATTTTGTGCTTTGTTCAAATCTTAGTAACGACTATAAGAGTGGAGTTGCAAATGAATCCTTGACTTAATGTGTAGACCTTTTTTGACCTGCCTGTGCCAAGCCCTTGGCCATGTCATGCATATAAAGCTGTATTCTGAGATTTTGTAATGTCTCTTATGGAAACAATGATGGGTATGTGACACTCAGTGGGAGTGACTTTATGACTCTTAAAGGGGATGTCCACTACTACAGCATCCCCTTCTGAATTCACTTGTTTCCCACAGTTAAAATATGTGCCTGCACTCCCCTCCTCTGTTGCTGCCTTTCCAGCTCTATTGGTAATGGCAGTTTGGGCTCATGTGACATTGTGATGTCGTCCAATCACTGCCGGCTTCCTTCTCCCCTCCTTTGGACCAAAATAAGTAGCAGCAACAGGATCACTTCCTGTTGATAGCTTGTTTGGTCCGACGGCGAGGAGAAGTAAGCCGACGGTGATTGGACACGGGGCTCACATGACATCACAATGTCACATGAGCCCTGAACTGAGATTACCAACAGGATGAGAGGTGAGTACAGGATCTTTTATTTTTGATGGGGGAAACAAGTGGATTAAAACAGGGTTTTCCTAGTAGTGGACAACCACTTTAAAGGGAAGCTATAATGAGAAAATCACTTGTTTAACCCCTTCACGACCAAAGGCGTTTTTGTATGCTCTTGGCTGCCACCCTCCTTTGATGTGAGCTCACGTGCTGAGCTTGCATCATCCCCTACATGTCAGCTGATCTGATCAGCTGATGTATAGCTAACAGCACCGATCAGCGATCCTATTGGTGCTGTTAACCCTTTGGATTGAGGTGTCAATCACTAACAGTGTGATCCAAAGCACCGTGGCAGGGATTGCGCTGTTCCCCGTCTGCATCGGTAGCCCTGTGATGTGATCACGCTTCCTCGATGTGTTGCCATGACGGTGGGGTCAGCTGATGACACTGGATGCTGTCATGAATCACATTCTGCCCACAAGTGACGTCGCTAACAGAAAGTGATCATTTGTGCTATGCAGAGGGATGCAGAAGTATCTCTCTGCACAGCAAAAGCGATCGCACTGTGCAATCCTGAGGCACCTTAAGGGGCAGTGTAAAATAAAACGTTTTAAAAAAAAATATGAAAAAAAGCTTTTTGCCCCATTGAAAATAACTATTAAAAAACATATTTTGTATTGCCATTTTCAGAAATACTTGATCTATCAAAATATAAAATCAATTAATCAGATTTGTAAAACTGGGTAATGGATAAAAAAAGTCCAAACGCCAACTTTGTATATTGGAATAAAATGCAATAACTGGCAACCAAAACAGCGCATCTACCCAAAAATGGCATTATTAGAAATGTCAGCTCAGGGCGCAAAAAATAAGTCCTCACACAGCCCCAGATCTAGAAAAATGATAATGCTACAGGTCGTGGAAAATGGGAGACAAAAAGTGCAATTATTTTTCTTTGAAAACGTCAGGATTTTTTTTTCACCACTTAGATAAAAGGAGGTCCCTGTCTGAGTTGACTTGTTTCAATGGTAAGATAATAAACCATTTACTCATCTCGATTGCAGCCACCATTCCAGTGCTGTCGGCAACTGCGGATCGAGGTTCAGGTGACATTGTGACGTTTCGCGAGTCCTGCATCCAATCACTGCCGACTTTCTCGCCATGCTTTTGGACATAGTTGCTATCAACCGAAAGCCCAGCACTTACATCCTGATGATGGCTCCTATGCCTGAAGGCATGGTGAGAGAAGCCGGCAGTGATTGGACGTGGGACCGCAGTTACCGACAGCAATAGAATGGTGGCAGCACACGATGTGAGTACAGGGTTTATTATTTAACAGTGAAACAACTTGATTCTGAAGGGGTTGTCTTAGCAGTGGACAGCCCCTCTAAACATAAGTATCTCCCATGCTGTGCCCCTGAGTAAATAATTGCCCCTCGCTGTGCTTCCTGCACAAAATATTCCCCACACGCTGCCCCTCTCTTAATAATCTTGCACATTTCCCCCACCCAACACTGCCCCATTTAATCTTTGACTCCTCCTGGAGTTCTTACGGATTACTGCCAAGTCCTTGCCACCACCACTGAGCTGTGGCACCGGCGATAGTAGCGGTGTAAGGTCATAGCATGATGACCTTATCATGCAGCTGCACATCAGGGCGGGGATTGATGAGCACTGCTCTCCTCTGCCCCTGTCCAGGCACCAAAGTGTTCAACTGTATTCACAAATGAATGACACGAATACAGTTGAATATTAGATGATGAGAACCAGAGTCCGCCAGATCTTTGTAGGCAGCATGTTCTGCAGGGCTATTTTTGTGTAATAGAGGCCCTACCTCCAATGTACAGATCTTGATCAGCTGCCTTTTATTGTAATGTGCTAATGACATTATAAAATGGGTAAAATTAAAAATGTGCAAAAAAAAGTAAGTTTCAATAAGGAGTAACTCGCCTTATGTTTACTACAACAATCTGAGTGCTGCTGTCTCTTTACATATCTGTAGAAGGGATTTGAAGTATATCTTGAGGAATAATATATAGTGCCTTGCAAAAGTATTCACCCCCTTAGCGGTTTACCTATTTTGTTAAAATCTGTGTCTAAATACTTTTGTAAAACTGATAACTGTGTGATGCATCAACACTAAATAGTTTAAGGCAAGGGTCTCAAATTCGGTTTGGTATATGGGCCGCACAGAAAAAACAACTTTGGGGGCCGCATTCTTTGCTGCACAAACTGACATTATTATTATTAATGCCATACTTTTTGATCACTTTTTTTTTTTTTTGCTCGTTTAGTTAGTTTTTTATAAATGGCATTCATCGTAAGGGTTACAGCACCGTTTTATATCTTGGGATGTTACAGACGTGATTAGAAACTAGCATTTTTTTTTCGTTCGTTTTATAATGTGAAACAGAATTTTTAGTGGTAATAATTTTCATGCCACCTTTTGAATTTTTTTTCCCCGTTTTATCCTCTTCTTGTAATACACTATTACTTATTAGCACATATAGTAATTTTGGCCAACATCTTGCAGTAATGTGCCCCATCGTGGTCCCCAAACCTTGTACTTCCCTCATCTTGATCCCTATAACTACGAGGACCAGGAAGTTGGATATAACTACAAGATAAGTACTGGGATGGGGGATATACCTACAAGATGAAGACCGGGATGGGGGAAGTCTTCATCTTGTAGTTATATCCCCCATCCCAGTACTTATCTTGTGGTTATATCCCCCATTGTGGTCCTCATCTTGTAGTTACATACCCCATCCTGGTCCTCATCTTGTAGGTAGATCCCACATCCTGGTCCTCATCTTTGTAGGTAGATCCCCCATCCTGGTCCTCATCTTGTAGTTACATACCCCATCCTGGTCCTCATCTTTGAAGGTAGATACCCCATCCTGGTCCTCCTCTTGTAGGTAGATCCCCCATCCGGGTCCTCCTCTTGTAGGTAGATCCCCCATCCGGGTCCTCCTCTTGTAGGTAGATCCCCCATCCGGGTCCTCCTCTTGTAGGTAGATCCCCCATCCGGGTCCTCCTCTTGTAGGTAGATCCCCCATCCGGGTCCTCCTCTTGTAGGTAGATCCCCCATCCGGGTCCTCCTCTTGTAGGTAGATCCCCCATCCGGGTCCTCCTCTTGTAGGTAGATCCCCCATCCGGGTCCTCCTCTTGTAGGTAGATCCCCCATCCGGGTCCTCCTCTTGTAGGTAGATCCCCCATCCGGGTCCTCCTCTTGTAGGTAGATCCCCCATCCTGGTCCTCGTCTTGTAGGTAGATCCCCCATCCGGGTCCTCGTCTTGTAGGTAGATCCCCCATCCTGGTCCTCGTCTTGTAGGTAGATCCCCCATCCTGGTCCTCGTCTTGTAGGTAGATCCCCCATCCTGGTCCTCGTCTTGTAGGTAGATCCCCCATCCTGGTCCTCGTCTTGTAGTTACATACCCCATCCTGGTCCTCGTCTTGTAGGTAGATCCCCCATCCGGGTCCTCCTCTTGTAGGTAGATCCCCCATCCGGGTCCTCCTCTTGTAGGTAGATACCCCATCCGGGTCCTCGTCTTGTAGGTAGATCCCCCATCCTGGTCCTCGTCTTGTAGGTAGATCCCCCTCCCCCCCCCATCCTGGTCCTCGTCTTGTAGGTAGATCCCCACCCCCCCCCCCCCACATCCTGGTCCTCGTCTTGTAGGTAGATCCTCCATCCTGGCCCTCATTTTGGTTATATCCACCATTCTGGTCCTCGTCCAGATTCTTTTCTTTTAGTTATGCCCCTTCCTGATCCCCTTCTTGTAGTAATGCCCCATCTTGCTCTCCTCCTTCTTCTTGTAGTAATGCTCCATCTTGCTCTCCTTCTTGTAGTAATGCACCATCTTGCTCTCTTTCTTGTAGTAATGCACCATTTTGCTCTCCTTCTAGTAATGCACCGTCTTGCTCTACCTCTTTCAGTGATGCCCCATCTTGCTGCTCTTCTTGTACTAATGCCCCATCTTGCTCTACCTCTTTCAGTGATGCCCCATCTTGCTCTCCTCCTTGTAGTAATGCCCCATCCTGCCCCCTTTCTTGTAGTAATGCACCATCTTGCTCTCCTCCTTGTAGTAATGCCCCATCTTGCTCTCCTTTTTGTAGTAATGCCCCATCTTGCTCTCCTCCTTGTAGTAATGCACCATCCTGCCCCCTTTCTTGTAGTAATGCACCATCTTGCTCTCCTTTATGTAGTAATGCACCATCTTGCTCTCCTTCTTATAGTAATGTCCCATCTTGCTCTCCTCCTTGTAGTAATGTCCCATCTTGCTCTCCTCCTTGTAATAATGCCCATCTTGCTTTCCTCCTTGTTGTAATGTCCCATCGTCCTCTCCTTCTTATAGTAATGCCCCATCTTGCTCTACCTCTTTCAGTGATGCCCCATCTTGCTCTCCTTCTTGTAGTAATGCCCCATCCTGCCCCCTTTCTTGTAGTAATGCCCCATCCTGCCCCCTTTCTTGTAGTAATGCACCATTTTGCTCCCTTCCTTGTAGTAATGGCCCCATCTTGCTCTACTTCTTGCATTAATGTCCCCACCCTCATCTCCTTCTTGTGTTAAAGAGGACCTGTCACCAAACCAGGCATGGTGATCTAATTACAGCACTGAATGCAGCATGTCTGCAGCATCCAGGCAAGGGGTCCCCCAGCACATGAGCAGCCCTGTACCCCAAGATAATACACTTAAAAAACTTATGTGCTCCAGCCATTAAGGAGGTGGATAGGGGCAGGAGTCGAAGGGCAGATTCACACCCCCTGCATGTTTAATCTGCCCACCACTGCCAATCATTCTCTCCCTCTTCAGCAGCATTTAAACTGTTTTTTTTTTTGTTTTGTTTTTCCAGAACTTGCTGTTTGGCCCTGCCCCTGAGGGGCGGACCAAACGGCAATGTCTGGAAGAATAAAAAGACACCGGGAGCCTGCGGGAGACAGGGGCCTCGGGGACAGGTGAGCATACATATTTATATTTTTTTAACCCCTGCTTTCCTGTTAGGAGCAGTTTTACTGTACTGAGCACTAAATGCCATCCGATTTGGTCCAATCCGATTTTGTCCGATTTTATTTTACGATAAAAAAAAATCGGACCAATTCGGATGCCATTTAGTGCACATCCGATTTGGTCCGATGCCCCTAGGGCTGCATGGGGCTCAAAATCGGTCCGATGCGGTCCGATGTTTATCTGCAAAGAGAATATCGTAGTGTGAAAGTAGCCTAACGTTGATTCCAATCAGACACCTACTTGATGGAATTGTATGGTGTATAAATATCTCCCTGTATTTCTTAGCATTGAAGACCAAATTAACTTACCAAATCCACAACTACGCTTGTTAAAATGCAGCCCCAAACTAGGCAAGTATCCTCCTACATCCTTCACTGTTGCATTCACACATTATTGTACCACTCTGCAGCCTCTTCTGTTGCTGCCAAATTTTTCAAATTCGTCCAGAGCATCGAATGCTTTATTTCTATACCTCCCATTCTGATGTTTCCATGCATAATTGAGTTCCTTGGCTTTATTTCCATGTCCAATTTCTATCTTTTTGGCCACATTTATTTCAAGAAGACTTCTCTAATGGATGTTGCTGGATCCAACTGGTTGCTGCCAGTTCTAAGCCGATGGCACTTCTGGACTTTAGCCTATTTTGTAACAAAGCATGATTGTTTTTTCATCTGCTGTATTAAGTTTCCTTCGCCAACCACTGCAACTGACAATGGTCCTCAACGTAGGCCCCTTGTTTAGAGATTCTTCAAAAAAACATGAACAGTAAATTTTGAAACCCTGGTCTCCCTTGAAATCTTTGCCTGGGAAGATTTTGCTGATGGCAGTATACCTACCTTTAATTCTTCTTGCTGCACTCATTCTTGTGTGTATGACTTGTGACATGAAACAGTCATTCACAACCTCATCTTTGTTACAGTTTGGCCTTTTCTAACCCAGTTTCAAGTCTCCAGCAAAGCTATTTCTGTTTGGCTGTTTCAACTTGCATATAAAAATGATCTGGGTGGCACAGTGGCTCAGTGGTTAGCACTACAGCCTTGCAGCACTGCGGTCATGGGTTCAAATCTCCCCCAAGCAGAACATCTGCAAGGAATTTGTATTTTCTTCCTTTCTTTGTGTGGGTTTTCTCCAGTTTCCTCCCACATTTCAAAGACCTACTGATAGGATGTTTAGGTTATGAGTAGAGATGAGCCACCACCCTAGTGTTCGAATTCGATTCGTCAAATTGGGGGGGTGTTCGTCGAATGTTCGTCTAACTCCATTGAAAACAATGACAGATAAACACATAGAAAACACCTTCTAAGGTGTCCAAAAGGTGACAAACTACTCAGAAGATACAACAAACACTTGGAAAAGTGACAAGTACATATAAAAATGCGAAAAGAAAACAGATGGACGAGTTAAAAAAGGAGGAGACACAGATATAGGCATGCCATGCCCTTCTAAAATTCGTTTTTACTCCAGTATTTGTAAGGCATCATGCACACAATGAGTCTTTGGTGAGTTTTACTTCAGTATTTGTAATTCCTCGTGCAGTCGATGAGTATTTGGTGCGTTTTTTTCCTCATTATTTGTAAGGCCTTGTGCATACGATGAGCATTTGGTGAGGTTTTTACCGCAGTATCTGTAAGGCCTCGTGCAGACTACTTATTTGGTGAGGTTTTTCCTCAGTGTCTAAGGCCATGTGCAGACGATGACTACTTATTGAGGTTTTTACTCAGTGTCTGTAAGACCACGTGCAGACGATGAGTCTTTGGTGAGTTTTACTTCAGTATTTTTTCTGGTCATCATAATGGGAGACCCAGACAATGGGGTTTAGGGCACTGCCCTCCGGAGGTCACACTAGGTACTACAAGTTTGTAGACACCGCCCCCTCCGCTTATAAACCCCTACCGCAGGGAACATCCTCAGTTTTAAACTTAGTGGGCTCGGAGGATCACGCTTTGCTTGCACTTCACTGCATTCTCACAACTTACGTGATGGCGTCTGAAGACAAGGTAAAATGGTTCCGGTCGGGACCTGCGACAGCCTCCCCGCTCACCCTTGTGGAACACGCAGGTGTAGGTACCGGAGGGCCTAGAGCCTGGACACGTTGTGTTCTCCCGGTACGCTGTTGCTCTCCTTTCCATCCCTCTCTGGGGGGCTCTGGAGAGTGGGAGATGGGAGCCTTGCACAGCTCCGCTCCGTCCGAGGCCTCCCTAAATGGTGCTTACAGACCGGACTGGAGCCAGCCCAGTCCGAGGCCTCCCTAAATGGTGCTTACACTCCGGACTGGTGCTGAACCCCCGTCCGAGGCCTCCCTAAATGGTGCTTACAGACCGGACCGGCACTGAGGCACTCTGTGTCTCCTGTGTGCCTGGGGGTAGTGTCTGTCACTTTGTGTCCTGACACTCAGACCGCGCGTTACTCTCGGGTCCGTGGATCTGGCGGTGTACCCTGTGCTGGGGTTACCCTGGCTGACCGCCCTGTGTGTCGCAGGGGCTGAGGCTGTAGGCTGCGGATGTTTGTTTGTGCACGCAGTCTGTGTGTTGTATTTCACACTACTTCCCGCGCTGCGGGCTCTGGCGCCTTCATACTGAGGCTGCTTGGAGGATGGGAAGCAGCCCGTGCGGTGACCTCATCGATGGGCGTGTGTGTGTGCTTCCCGCGTGTTTTCGGCGCCGCCCACAGTTTCACTGTCGGCGGCCATCTTTACCCCTCACTTCCTAGCTGGGATCTGTCTGCAGCGTGCTTCTGCACTCCAGGGGAGACCGGAAACTCTCGCGGAGGTCACACACACACACCGCTTCCTCCTACCGCTTCGCTGCGGTCGGTAAGCCACCGGGATTCCCGGTTTTGTCTGCACAATTTGGCTTATTTTCCCCTACTGTGGCGATGTCCTCAGTTAGGAAGCGTGCTGCTAAGGCGGCAGATGCCACCATTACCTGTGCTACATGCAATGGGACTCTGGTGGAGGGCTCCTGCAATAACTGCGGACGCCCAGAGGCCCGGACTGACACTGCTGAGACAGCAGCTCCGGTGCTGTACCCTGAGGTTCAGGTGATCCCAGGGCCATGGGAAACTCAGAATAAGATCAATGAATCTCTATTGTCCCAGCTGTCCTCCATGTCGCAGTCCCTGGAGGCACTCAATAGGAGGCTGGAAAGCCCAGCTACTCCTTCCAGTTACCCTCGGGTGTCTCCCTCTTCTGCTGTGAGACCCCTTAAGCGGGCTCGTCGTGAGGATTCACCCAAGCTCCAGGCTCTCTCTGAGGAGGAGCGTTCCTCTGATGGTGAGGAGGATGATGGGGGTTCGACTCTCGGGTCTGTGTCTGTGTCTGAGCCACCAGATGGGGTGGAGGATTTGGTGTCCTCTATCAACGAGGCCTTACGTCTCGTGACACCCCCTGAGGAGGTGACTGTACACCCGAGGGAGGTCTATCAATGGCTGCGGCCGGAGGCTAGACCAAGTGGCTCCTTCATGGACCACACTAACTTTGGAAGGGTGGTTAGAGCTCCCAGGTTACATCCTGGGCGGCGTTATGTCCGCAAACCAAAGGACAATCGCTTCCCCTTCCCCCAGGAGGTGCTTCAGGAGTGGTCGCAGTCCCCGAAGGTGGACGCTTCCATGACCAGGATTGCTGCACGCTCCCTTTTCTCTGCCTCTGATAGCTCCTCGCTGAAGGATGCGACTGATAGACAGGTCGAGCAACTCGCCAAGTCTTCCTATGAGGCTGTAGGGTCTTCATTTGCCCCTAATTTTGCCACGGTCTGGACCTTACAAGCGATTACTACATGCTTACATGCTTGGATGGTATCACTGACCTGGCAAGGTCCAGTCCAGAGGTCCTGGCGCTTACCGAAAGGGCAAAGGCCTATGCGGACTACGCCAGGACGGCGACTTTGGAAACTGCCACTCGCTCAGCTGTGGCTTCGGCCAATGCTATAGCGATTCGCAGGTTGTTGTGGCTGCGTCTTTGGGACTCAGATGCCACATCTAAGAAGATTTTACAGAATCTTCCGTTCTCTGGTGACAGGCTTTTTGGCACCGAAGTGGACAAGCTGATAAAGGATTCTGCTGAGTCTAAGATCCCGCAGAATAAACCTAAGCCACGGTACACCGTTAAGAGGAACCCGAAGCAGTGGTCCTTTCGTTCCAGCTCACAGTCATCAGCACCGTCCGCTCGCACGGACCGAGGGGGCAAGCCCGCTTCTCAGTGGCGCTCTAAGAGTCGTCCAAAGAAGCCGGCGGGGGCAGCGGCTGCCACCCCCAAACCCGCCTCTACATGACTCGCTCTCCCTCCCTGCCTCCCCACAGGTGGGGGGTCGCCTGTCTCGTTTTCAGGACAGGTGGCTACTTCACGTTCAAGATCAGTGGGTTCGAGACGTGATCTCGCGAGGTTACAGGATAGAGCTGACGTCAAAGCCGATACCCCGATTCCATCGGTCGGTCCCATCCCCAGAAAAGGCTCAGGCCTTTCACCTGGTGTTGGAGGGTCTCCGCAGGGACGGAGTGGTGGTCCCGGTGCCTTCCGGGGAGAGGTTTCGGTGTTTTTACTCCAACCTCTTCATTGTCCCAAAAAAGGACGGTTCCTTCCGCCCGGTTCTGGACCTAAAGTTGTTCAACCATCACGTGTTGGTTCGGAAGTTCCGTATGGAATCACTGCGATCCGTGATCGCAGCTGTGTCACAGGGGGACTTCCTAGCGTCCATAGATATCCGAGACGCTTACCTTCACGTGCCCATTGCACCGGCTCATCAGCGCTGGTTGAGATTTGCAGTGGGGGAAGAACACTTCCAATTTGTGGCGCTGCCGTTCGGGTTGGCTTCGGCACCGCGGGTGTTCACAAAAGTGATGGCCTCCATGATGGCTCTCCTGCACGTGCAGGGGCACGCCGTAATACCCTATCTAGACGACCTGCTGGTCAGGGCGCCATCAGAACACCTTTGTCGGCAAAGCCTGGAGGTAACTATGAAGTCTCTGGAACAGTTCGGGTGGCTTCTCAATATCCAGAAGTCGACCCTGGTTCCGACCCAGTCACTGACATATCTGGGCATGGACTTCCACACGGACTCAGCCCTAGTGTCTCTGCCACGAGTCAAACAGATGGCGATCCAATCAGGAGTGCAAGCAGTCCTCCTGTCACCACAATCATCCCTACGGATCTTGATGAAGCTGGTGGGGCCATGGTAGCTGCAATAGAGGCAGTGCCTTTTGCGCAGTTTCGCCTCCGTCCTCTCCAGCTGGAGATTCTTCGCAGATGGGACAAGAGGACGATCTCTCTGAATCGGCTGGTGACACTTTCCCAACCGACCAGGGATTCCCTGCAGTGGTGGCTCCAGCCACGTCATTTGTCACTGGGCCGGTCCTTCCTCAAACCGTCATGGTTAGTGGTGACCACCGACGCCAGTCTGACGGGCTGGGGTGCGGTGTTCCTACACCACAGGGCTCAAGGCCTCTGGACTCAGTCGGAGTCGGAGTTGCAGATCAACGTGCTGGAGATCAAGGCGGTCTATCTGGCGCTCCTGGCGTTTCAGAAATTCCTGTCAGGACAGCCCATTCGGGTTCAGTCCGACAACGCGACGGCCGTCGCCTATATAAACCATCAGGGAGGGACCAGAAGTGCTCAGGCCCTCACCGAAGTCCACCGCATTCTATCCTGGGTGGAGGACAACGACTGCCTGATCTCCGCAGTTCACATCCCAGGGGTCGAGAACTGGGAGGCCGACTACCTGAGCCGGCAGGGGATGGACGCCGGAGAATGGTCCCTTCATCCAGAAGTCTTTCGGGACATCTGCAGCAGATGGGGCACTCCGGACGTGGATCTGATGGCCTCGCGGCTGAATCATCAGGTGCCGCAATACATGGCGAGATCATGGGATCCTCAGTCTCTGGGGGCAGATGCATGCCCTGATCCTGAGTTGGTCCAGATTCCATCTTCCGTATGTGTTCCCGCCTCTAGCTCTGATTCCCAGGGTTCTGTGGAAGATCAGTTCGGAGTGCAGGGTAGCCATTCTAGTGGCTCCAGATTGGCCCAGGAGGTCCTGGTATCCGGACCTGTGGCGACTGTCAGGCGGACTCCGGTGGGCTCTTCCAGAACGCGCAGATCTGCTCGCACAAGGCCCATTCTTCCACCTCAATTCCAGGGCCCTCAGATTGACTGCATGGCTCTTGAGGCCTGGCTGCTGACGTCCAGGGGCTTCTCTCCTACGGTTGTTGCCACTATGACTCGGGCTAGGAAGCCTGTTTCCAGGAAGATGTACCACAGAACGTGGAAGATTTTCTTCACCTGGTGTGCCTCGGGTGGTCGGTCCCCGTGGCCCTTGTCCATTCCGACATTGTTGGCTTTCCTTCAGTCGGGGTTGGAATTGGGGTTATCCCTAGGCTCGTTGAAGGGTCAAGTGTCAGCTCTTTCAGTGCTGTTTGACAAGCGCTTGGCGCTCCTTCCCAAGGTCCGTCAGTTTCTCCAGGGAGTCTCTCGGGTGGTCTCGCCCTACAGGCGACCACTGGACCCTTGGGACCTTAACATGGTCCTGGCGGCACTGCAGAAACCGCCGTTTGAGCCGCTGAGAGACATTTCTCTGTCTCGTCTGTCCCAGAAGGTGGTCTTTCTGGTGGCGATTACATCTCTGAGACGGGTCTCAGAATTGGCTGCACTATCGTGCAAGTCGCCCTTTCTGGTGGTTCACCAAGACAAGGTGGTGTTACGCCCGCGGCCAGAATTCTTGCCAAAGGTGGTTTCCACTTTTCACCTGAACCAGGAGATTGTTCTCCCATCATTTTGCCCCGCTCCCGTTCATCAGGTCGAGCGCGATCTCCATACTCTGGATCTCGTGAGGGCTGTACGCATTTATGTGTCCAGGACTGCCTCCTTCCGGAGTTCGGATTCATTATTTGTCCTGACAACAGGTCGCTGTAAGGGGTCCGCGGCATCGAAGTCAACCTTGGCCAGATGGATCAAGGCTCCCATTCAGGAGGCCTACCGGTCTTCTGGTTTGCCTCTCCCGGTGGGATTGAAAGCTCACTCTACCAGAGCTGTCGGTGCCTCCTGGGCTTTGCGACATCGAGCTTCTGCTCTACAGGTGTGTCAGGCAGCCACCTGGTCCAGCCTGCACACTTTCTCTAAGCACTATATGGTGCATGCCCATGCCTCTGCGGATGCAAGTTTGGGCAGGCGGGTCCTCCAGGCGGCGGTTGCCCACCTTTGAGGGGGACCATGTGTTATCCGTCTTTGAGGAACTCTTCCCGCCCTGGGGTATTGCTTTAGGACATCCCCATTGTCTGGGTCTCCCATTATGATGACCAGAAAAAAGAGAATTTTGTTTACGTACCGTAAATTCTTTTTTCTTTAATCATCAATGGGAGACCCAGCACCCACCCAGTTGTTCCGTTGCATATTCTGCAGTTGATCCGTTCCCTGTTGGGACAGTGTTATCCGGGTTGTTGAACCGTTTGTGCACGGTTTCTTCCCGACGTTTCGGGTGTGGTTTATTTGTCTCCTCGCAGCTTATGGACCAAACTGAGGATGTTCCCTGCGGTAGGGGTTTATAAGCGGAGGGGGCGGTGTCTACAAACTTGTAGTACCTAGTGTGACCTCCGGAGGGCAGTGCCCTAAACCCCATTGTCTGGGTCTCCCATTGATGATTAAAGAAAAAAGAATTTACGGTACATAAACAAAATTCTCTTTGTTTTCCTCGTGCAGTCGTTGAGTATTTGGTGCCGTTTTCCCTGTTCTAAAACCTGGCGATGGTCGCCCTGTGGACACGCAGCATCGCTGCATGTAACATCGGGAGACGAGCGAGAAGCCAGCGCCTCTCAGCAAGCGCTGGGAGCTGGTATCCATGGTAAACTAGGGACCCTAGTTACCCGCTGTGTACCTAGGATACCAGCCGGTCAGCGGAGAAGGCTGGTAACCAAGGCATACATCGGGTATCTAGGCAGCGCGCTGCCTAGATACCCGCAGTTTACCTTGGAGACCAGCTTGCTTCCCCCGCTTACCGCAGCCTGGCAGCGGGAGCAAGACATTGTGGAAACGATATTTAAATCATTTCCACGATGTCACTGGTCCACTGATCGCTGGGGAGTCTGCCTGTGTTACAGCTCACCAGTGATCAGCCTTCAATGTCGCCAGCGATGAGATCGCTGATGACATTGATGCGTGTGACGGCCCCATGAGGCCATGTGCAGAAAATGAGTATTTGAGGTTTTTCCTCAGTATCTGTAAGGCCTCATGCAGACGATGAATATTGTGTCACATTTAGGAGACTACAAAAAGTCTCAATTTTTTCCAAAAATTTGGGCACTGACACCACTTAAGTGGCATCAATTGCCCCACAGTTGTAAACATTAAATGGTTACTCTTAGGCAAAAATCCACAAGGCTTTAGTCTCCCCAGGATGAGACAGGGATAGAAAAGTCCTTACGGATCCATGCCTTGTTCGTCTTTATGAACGTTAGTCTGTCCACATTCTGGGTGGACAGACGCAGCGCTTTTCTGTCAGCACACACCACCAGCAGCGCTGAAGACACGTTTCGAGAGAACGCTGACTGCGGGGCACAACAAGATCTCCAAGGCATGAGTGGCAAGCTCAGGCCATCTTTCCAGATTGGAAGCCCAAAATGAGCAAGGCTCCAGTTCTCCAGTCATGGCATCGATGTTAAGTTGGAGATACTCGTGTACCATCTGCTCCAGGCGTTGACTATGTCAGACTTATCGTGTCTTCAGGCCTTGCAAATGATCATTTAAAAAAAATTTTGAAACGAGGCCGCAAAATTGCTGTTACCACCACCAGATACGGTGTTACTGGTACAGTGTGAGTGATGATGACTCGACAGTCCCACGGTTGACAAGTTAGAACTGTGATTCACTCTGTGTACCACTGGTGTTTTGTGGAAAAGCCGATCTGAGATTATGTATCAGCTTCTGCTGATACTCCTGCATGCGTGCATTCCTTTGTATGGCAGGAATTATTTCGGCAAATTTGGTCTTGTACCGGGGATCTAAGAGTGTGGCAACCCAGTAGTTGGCATTACTTCTAATTCGGACAATCCGAGGGTCATGTTGCAGGTAGTGCAGCAAGAAGGCGCTCATGTGTCTTGCGCATCCAGGAGGACCAAGTCCTTGTTGTGTTAATGGTGGGGAGGTGAGAATGCTTCCTTCCTCTGCCCTCTCCCCCCAACCTCGCACAACTGAAATGTCATCAAGGTCACCCTCGTCTGCTGACTCTTCCATGCCCATCGCCAGTTCATCCTCCATTTCTTCCTGGGCTCCTGCACCTTCCTCAAGAGTTTGGTTGCTACCATGCACCCTCGTTAATCCCTCTCCCCCACCTTCCCATGCCTGCCGTCTTGGTGCTGCCAACTGTGAGCACCTTGGAGATGAGGTCATCCCTTCCGCATAGGACTCCTCCTGTACTTCCTCCACCTCCTCTTGTCCCACCAACTGACTCCAAATATTGTTTAGAGTGTGCTCCAGCATGTAGATGACTGGAATAGTCATGCTGATAATGGCATAGTCAGCACTAAACATCTTCGTCGCCATCTCAAAACTATGCAGAAGGGTGCATAGGTCCTTGATCTGAGAAAGCTTCTGCAGCGTGATCTGCCCCACCTCTGGATCTCGTTGGCCCAGGCTATACGTCATAATGTATTGCACCAGGGCTCGGCGGAGGTGCCTCAGTCGCTGCAACATGTGCAGAGTAGAATTCCAGCGTGTTGGCACATGACCGTGGCCTCTGCAGAAGCCCATCTAGGCCGGGATAGTGTGTCAAAAATTGCTGGACAACCAAATTCAACACATGAGCCATACAAGGCATGTGTGTGACATTGCCCTGGCGAAGGGCCGCACCCAGGTTTGCAGCATTGTCGCACACGGCCTTCCCTGGATGCAGGTTGAGTGGAGACAACCATTGCTGAAACTCGGTTGCCAGAGCGGACCACAACTCTTCAGCTGTGTGACTCACATTTCCCAGGCATTTCAAGGTAAAGACCACCTGATGGCATTGAGCCCTGCTGCCAGCATAATAAGGAGGTGTGCAGGATTCCTTCTGTGCAGTTACAACGCGGGTGGCATTACCAGACAGGCTTTGGGCGGAGGTGGAGGACCAAGACGAGGTTGCAGAAGCAGTGAAGAAGCTTCTACCTACAGAGGATGGACGCACAACTTGTGGGGACAGCAAGACTTTGACAGCAGACCCTTCTCCAGCTCTCACCATAGTTAACCAGTGCCCAGTCAGCGACATGTAACGCCCCTGTCCATGCTTACTGGTCCAAGTGTCTGTGGTGAAATGCACCTTGTCACACACAGAGTTTGTCAAGGAAGTGGTGGTGATGTCTGCAACCTGCTGGTGTAGCGCAGGCACACCTTTCTTGGAGAAGTAGTGGCGACTGTGCATCTGGTACTGGGGCACTGCGACGGACATAAGGTCTCGAAAATCCTCTGTGACAGCTGTCCCCACAGTCAGATTATGAAGAGCACATGGATGCACATGGATGGGGCAGACGGTGGAAGGCCCGCCCCGCTAGCCCGCATTGTAGTACAGTGAGCTTCCCACTGCGACTTGTGCTTAATGTACATGTGTTGATTCATACATGAAGTACTCAAGCTAGTGAGTTTTTGGCCTCTACTCTAGAGATTGGTGACAAATCTTGCAGATGACATGAGTTGGCAGATCCTTAGTGTTGTCAAAAAGGCCCAGGCTAGGCAAGGCTTAGAGCCCATGCGAGCTGCAGAGCACCCACGACTTCTCAGAGGCAGAGTTGTGGCTGCAGATGCAGTTGTTGACGTGCTTCCAGTACTCAATCTGTCCAGGAAGGCGCAACCTAACCTCGTCAGTAGCATCCTCCTCTGCTGACCTCATCGACCGGCTGACTGTGGGTTGACAATAAGTGGGATCTCCAACCTCATCATCGTCCTCTCTGTTCTCACATCCCTCGTCCTCCGAGACAACCTCTTCTTGCATTGACCGAAAACTTAATTTGTCAATCCAATCCGGTATCTGAGTCTCATCAGCATCATCCTCCTTGTGTCCACCAAGAGTAGTTACTGTTAGGGAATAAGGGTCTACACGAAGGTCAGAACCTTCTTCATCCGGGCTTGGATCTGACTCGCAAAGCTTCTGGGCATCAGGGCAGAGTATTAACTCGTCTGGACTCACTGCAGCTTTGGAGCAGACCTCTGGTTCCCAGGCTATTGTGTGACTGAACAGCTCTGCAGAGTCAACCATGTCTGTTAACCCAGACTCAGTAGGGCGGCTCGAGATTTGGGAGCTGGGAGGAATCAAGTGCAATTGGGCTGACACCTCAGATCACTGGAGGGTTTGGGATGTAGAAGTTAAGGTGAAGGCCTTTTGCCACTCATTTTGTATGTGGCAAAATTGGGAACTGTGCAGTTGTTGGACAAGAAAGTTTGTAAATCGAGCAGAGGTGACTGAACCAACACTGCTACTAGGCCCAAAGTGAGACCTGGGCAAGGTGCAGTTAAAAATGAGTAGGAACTACACAGGCGGTGTAGCTTCTTTCACAAGTGGCCTTCACCACTGTGTAAGTGACACTGCTATAGTCCGAACAAATTGCCTGGACTAGATGCAGCAAAAAAAATGCCTACTTAAGACAGGTGGTGTAGCTTTCTTCACAGCAGTGCTACACTACCTGCCCTAAAGGACTCCCAGAGCTAGATGTGGCCAGATGCTGTGAAAAACACTTGCACAGCACTGTAACACACCTGCCTGGCAAAAACTGCTATGAACTGCTCTAACCTAGCCCAAAGGGCTGAGATTACAACTAGTCCATTACTACTATGAAGTAGCCCTGAAAAGGGCTGTTACACAACTAGTCCCTACTCCCTAAACCTATCGATCTAACTTTATATTCGCTCACTAGGTGACTAAGTGAAGTGACACTGTTTAACTGTATAGCGCCCACAGCAGCATCGGTGCTGTCTGACACAGAGCTGCAGCAATGAGCAAATAGTGGTGACGGGGAAAATGGCCAGGTCTAGGGCTAGGACATGTGACTTACACAGCCAATGATGCCTGACCTTGCTTGTGTGCAAAAAATGCACTTTGCTGTGTGTGAGTGTGATTGGGTGACAGCCTGCACCGCCCCACTGTATATGTAGTTGGGAGGAAAAAAAAAATGGAGCTCGACTTTATTTCTGCTGCATTGATCTAAACCCTCCTCCCCCCACCCGCACACTATACCCAGAAACTGGATATTCACATTCATTAACAGGGTTGGGGTTAAGCTTTTGGTGATCGAAGCGTTATCGAACATAACCAAGAACTATTGAATTAGAAGCGAATTGTTCGAATATGGCGAATGACTCGAACACCGCCCAAAACAGCTCGAATTTGAGATTGGCGAACAATTCGAATCAAACACCGCTCATCTCTAGTTGAGCCCCAATGAGGACAGTGTTGCAAATGTATGTAAAGTGCTATGAAATTAATGTTGCTATATAAATGAATAAATATCTATTATAAGTTATTCATTTAGATTTTTGGCTCATTCACTTTGCATTTTGTTAAAGGGAACCTGTCACCTGATTTTAAGCTCCTACACTATCTCTAGCTGTCCCTACACCTTCCTAGCAGCTCCCTATCTATCCCTTTCTTATCTAAAGTGTCATTAGTAAACATATGTAAAATAAGTATAAACTTTCAGCAGTCCCCTTGGTTAGGGGACTGGGTAGGCGTGGCCACGCTGCCATCAGCACACCTTTGTGGTGTAGTGCACGCCCCGCTGGCGGCATTATTCTGTGTCCTCTCTGCCCTCTTATTTGGAATCTCCCACCCTCATTGTAGTTCTAAGCACCGCCAGACGTCACTTCCGGCACGGTGCATTATGGGGCCGGTCACGTGATCGGCCCTAGTGCATTATGGGGCCGATCACGTGATCGGCCCGGCTCCGCGCATGCGCAATGCGCTTATTGAAGCCGGGCCGATCATGTGATCAAGCCCATAATGCACTAGGCCGATCACGTGACCGGCCCCAAAATGCACCGCGCCGGAAGTGACGTCCGGCCTGTGCTTAGAACTACAAAGAGGGCGGGAGATTCCAAATAAGAGGGCAGAGAGGACACAGATTAATGCCGCCCAGCGGGTGTGCATTACACCACAGGGGTGTGCATTACACCACAGAGGTGTGCTGATGGCAGCGTGGCCACGCCTACCCAGTCCCCTAACCACGGGACTGCTGTAAGTTTATACTTATTTTGCATATGTTTACTAATGACACTTTAGATAAGAAAGGGATAGATAGGGAGCTGCTAGGAAGGTGTAGGGACAGCTAGAGTTAGTGTAGGGACTTAAGGGGGTGTCACACGCGTCAATGTCGTCAGTGAGATGATTGCTGACGACATTGACGGCTGATCGCTGGTGAGCTGTCACACAGGCAGACTCACCAGCGATCAATGGACCAGAGACATCGTGGAAACGATTTAAATATCGTTTCCACGATGTCTTGCTCCCGCTGCCAGCCTGCTGGAAGCGGGAGCAGGCTGGTCTCCAAGGTAAACTGCGAGTATCTAGGCAGCGCGCGCTGCCTAGATACCCGCAGTTTACCTTGGATACCAGCTCCCAGCGCTTGTGAGAGGTGCTGGGAGCTGGAATATCGCTACTCCCCGGTGTCACACGCAGCGATGCTGCGTGTACACCGGCGACCATCGCCAGGTTTTAGGACAGATTCTAAAACCTGGCGATCATCAACCAGCGATTTATCGCTGGTTGATTCAGTATGTCACACGCATCAATATCGCTGCAACGTCACGTGCAGCCGAGATCGTGCAAGCGATATTGACGCGTGTGACATACCCTTTAGAATCAGTGACAGGTTCCCTTTAACTGATAAAATAAAACTATGTACATTTCTATCCTTGCTTTACAACATTACTTCCTCACCTCCGTAAAACCTTTGCATAGTACTCTTTCTCTCGCTCTTCCCTTCCCCTTGCCTCTTGCTCTGCCTTTTCACCTCCCCTTGCCTCTAGCTCTTTCCTTCCCCCTCCTCTTACTCTTCCCCTCCTCTCGCTCTCGCCCTCCCCCTCCTCTCGCCCTCCCCTCCTCTCGCCCTCCCCCTCCTCTCGCCTCCCTCCTCTCGCCTCCCCCTCCTCTCGCCCTCCCCCTCCTCTGCCCTCTCCCCTCCTCTCGCCCTCCCCCTCCTCTCGCCCTCCCCCTCCTCTCGCCCTCCCCCTCCTCTCGCCCTCCCCCTCCTCTCGCCTCCCCCTCCTCTCCCCTCCCTCCTCTCGCCCTCCCTCCCCTCGCCCTCCTCTCGCCTCGCCCTCCTCTGCCCCCCCCTCCTCCTCCTCCTCTCGCCCTCCCCTCCTCTCGCCCTCCCCCTCCTCTCGCCCTCCCCCTCCTCTCGCCCTCCCCCTCCTCTCGCCCTCCCCCTCCTCTCGCCCTCCCCCTCCTCTCGCCCTCCCCCTCCTCTCGCCCTCCCCCTCCTCTCGCCCTCCCCCTCCTCTCGCCCTCCCCTCCTCTCGCCTCCCCTCCTCTCGCCCTCCCCCTCCTCTCGCCCTCCCCCTCCTCTCGCCCCCCTCCTCTCGCCCTCCCCCTCCTCTCGCCCTCCCCCTCCTCTCGCCCTCCCCCTCCCTCCCCTCCCCCTCTCGCCCTCCCCTCTCTCGCCCTCCCCTCCCCCTCCCCCTCCCCCTCCCCCCTCCTCCTCGCCCTCCCCCTCCTCTCGTCTCTCCTTCCCCCTCCCTCGCCCTCCCCTCTCCTCGCTCTCCCCCTCCCTCGCTCTCTCGCCCTCCCCCTCGCTCTCGCCCTCCCCTTCCCCTTGCTCTCTCCCCTCCCCTCCCCCTCCCCCTCCTCCTCGCCCTCCCCTCCCCCTCCCTCCTCTCCCCCTCCCCTCGCTCTCCCCTCCCCCTCTCTCGCCCTCCCTCCCCTGCTCTCCCCCCTCCCCTCCCGCCTCCCCCTCCCCTCCCCCTCCTCCCCTCCCCTCTCGCCCTCCTTCCCCTGCTCTCTCCCCTCCCCCTCCCCCTCCCCTCGCTCTCGCCCTCCCCCTCCCCTCGCTCCTCCCGCCCTCCCCTCGCTCTCCCGCCCCTCCCCTCGCTCTCCTCCCCTCCCCTCGCTCTCGCCCTCCCCTCGCCCTCCTCTCGCTCTCGCCCTCCCCTCGCTCTCGCCCTCCCCTCGCTCTCCCCTCCCTCGCCCTCCCCTCCCCTCGCCTCCCCTCCCCTCCTCCTCGCCCTCCCCTCTCGCTCTCGCCCTCCCCCTCGCTCTCGCCCTCCCCTCCGCTCCCTCGCTCTCGCCCTCCCCTCGCTCTCGCCCTCCCCTCGCTCTCCCCTCTCCCCGCCCTCCTCCCTCGCTCCTCCTCCCCCTCCCCTCGCTCTCCTCGCCCTCCTCCCTCGCTCGCCCTCCCCTCGCTCTCGCCCTCCCCTCGCTCTCGCCCTCCTCGCCTCGCTCCTCGCCCTCCCCTCCTCTCCTCGCCCTCGCTCCTCGCCCTCGCCCTCGCCTCTGCCTCGCCCTCCCCTCCTCTCTCGCTCCTCCCCTCCCTCTCTCCGCCCTCCCCTCGCTCTCCGCCCCTCCCCTCCTCCCTCCCTCCCTCCCCCTCCCCTCGCCCTCCCCCCCCCTCGCCCTCCCCTTCCCTCGCCCTCCCCCTCCCCTCACCTTTGCCCTCCCCCCCCCTCACCTTTGCCCTCCCCCCCCCTCACCTTCGCCCTCCCCCTCCCCTCGCTCTCGCCCTCCGCCTCCCCTCCTCTCGCCCTCCCCCCCCCTCCCCTTGCTCTCGCGCCCTCCCCCCTCCCCTCGCTCTCGCCCTCCCCTCGCCCTCCCTCGCCCTCGCCCTCCCCTCTCGCCCTCGCCCTCCCTCCTCGCCCTCCTCCCCTCGCCCTCCCCTCGCCCTCCCCTCGCCCTCCCCTCCCTCGCCCTCGCCTCGCCCTCCCCCTCGCCTCCCCCTCCTCTCGCCCTCCCCTCGCCCTCCCCCCTCCCCTCGCTCCTCGCCCTCCCCCTCCCCTCGCCCTCCCCTCGCCCCTCCCCCCTCCCTCGCCCTCCCCCTCCGCTCTCCCTCCCTCCTCCCCTCGCCTCTCCGCCCTCCCCCCTCCCCTTGCTCTCGCCCCTCCCCCTCCCCTCGCTCTCTCCCTCGCCCTCCCCTCGCCCTCCCCTCCCTCGCCCTCGCCTCCCCTCGCCTCCTCGCCCTCGCTCTCCGCCCTCCCCTCGCTCTCCGCCCTCCCCTCGCCCTCCCCTCGCCTCCTCCTCCCCTCGCCCCCCCCTCGCTCTCCCCCTCCCCCTCCCCTCGCCTCTCCTCGCCCTCTCCCTCCCCCTCCGCCCTCCCCCTCTCCCCTCGCCCTCCCCCCCTCCCCTCCCCTCCCTCCCTCGCCCTCCCCTCCCCCTCCCCTCCCTCTCGCCCTCGCTCCCTCGCTCCTCGCCCTCCCCCTCGCTCTCGCCCTCCCCCTCGCTCTCGCCCTCCCCCCTCGCTCTCGCCCTCCCCCTCGCTCTCGCCCTCCCCTCGCTCTCCGCCTCCCCTCCTCTCCGCCTCCCCTCCCCTCGCTCTCGCCCTCCCCCTCGCTCTCGCCCTCCCCTCTCGCTCTCGCCCTCCCCTCGCTCTCCGCCCTCCCCTCGCTCTCGCCCTCCCCTCGCTCTCTCGCCCTCCCCCTCGCTCTCTCGCCTCGCCCTCTCCCTCGCCCTCCCCTCGCCCTCCCCTCGCTCTCCTCGCCCTCCCCTCGCTCTCTCCCCCTCCCCTCGCCTGCCCTCCCCTCGCCCTCCCCTCGCCCTCCCCCTCCCCTCGCCCTCCCCCCTCCCCCTCGCCCTCCCCCTCCCCTCGCCCTCCCCCTCGCTCTCGCCCTCTCCCTCGCTCTCCTCGCCCTCCCCTCGCTCTCGCCCTCCCTCGCCTCCCCCTCGCTCTCCCTCGCCCTCCTCCGCCCTCCCCTCGCTCTCCCCCTCCCGCCCTCCCCTCGCTCTCGCCCTCCCCCTCCTCTCGCCCTCCCCCTCCCCTCGCCCTCCCCCTCCTCTCGCCCTTTAATCTCCATTGGTTACAGACGTATGCGTCTCTGACGTACACAACACCTTTAGTCATAAGGGCCCGTTACATGCTACAATATCGTTAACACGTCACAGGTTTTCAGTCATTTAAACGATGTCGTAACGATATTGTTGCGTGTGACACGAAGATTCAGCCAACAACACGTCGACTGATTGTTGATCGGAGGTTTTTTAACCGGACCTAAAGCCAGACGATTGTCCATCCAACCTGCAGCATCAGCGAGTGCGACACCTTGATAACGATGTCGTTAACAACTTCGCCTATTCAGGACTGAAGGACGTAGGCGACCAAACAACCACAAGTATCAATTCGCTTGTTGAGGAATTGTTGCTGCGTCGTTGAAGATATCTGTACGTGTGACATTTCACTAGCGATCATTGAACGACGGTCAAGACGGATCGTGGTCAGCTTGTTCAACCATTGAAGCGTGTAACGGGGCCTTTAGTCTCTCAAGTCTGTAACCAATAGTGATTGTTGTCGTTTTTTTTCTTCTTTGTAACTTTTAAGTGGATTTCTAATGAAGACAAAGCAAAGCTTTTGTATTTTCAGTGATTGTGCCATCAATTCCTGTTTCTCTAATTGTTAAATGCTGTTGGTCAGCAATGGGGCTGTCACCCACGATTAAGGAATCGTTTTTATATGGACGGTTTGTGATAACATGGCATGGCAGCTTTCTCAATAGTTCTGTTTTCCAAATCCTCATTCTTCTTAACATTGCACATGTGGACACTATTATTCTGCCATACTACCATAGTACACAGTGTCACCATGACCTGATCTTTTGTAAGTTTCCCCATAGATTTTTCATAGTTAAGTGCAATATCAGCATATATTTAGGCTTCTGTGTTCTGATCTATTACATTGTCTATCCTTTTTATGGACAGTTTATGGGTGTAAACTATTAAAGTTGCCACACATTAAAGTGAACCTTTCAGCAGTATTTTTGCATATAAGCTGTGACAACCACTAGTACGGCTTTGTATAAAGCAGTCTACGTGGGGAAAGGTCATAGAACATCTGTGCATGCACAGTATGAGGACATTCTTTAATCTTTTCCCACACCTGCGCATCACAGCACTTTAAATGAGCCCTCAACAGGGCAGCAACAAGTGCATGTGTACAGGAGCGCATTGAAGAGCAGCAAGTGGATGACATAAGATTCGTTTTCCACAAAAAAAAGGACGACAATTACAAAAGGATGGGAGGCTCTGGACCGAGACCCTTGACCCCCATCAGACTGGACCACCTCCCAGGTAAGTATAATAAAAGCTGTTTTTTTTTTTTTTTGCATTCTACAACTCGGCCTGGGGAGTTATATATGGCATTCCAGAATGCTGTATACAAGGCATTACTGGTGGTGGCCGCAGGTTATATGCAAAAAAAAACTGGTGACAGGTTCACTTTAAAATGAGGCTGGTGTAGAAGCCATAATAGTGTAATGCTATTGTATTTTGTTCTAGAGATAATTGCATGCAGAGCTTACTGCTGCACACATAAAGTTGAAAGGTTATTCCTGCCAGGAGGCTCCACTGAGGTCACCTGTGGGCAGTGCTGATGGCCTCCTGTACTGCTGTGTCACTTCAGTGTGTTCATCGCACTCTGCGAGAGACAAGTCATTGGGGAAGCTGAGAGCACAGTGTGTGTGGGAGGGTAGGGGAGGCGGAGGCTGGAGACAGTACACATCATTGACAGCCCCTCCCTTGCAACCAGAATCACTGTGATGCTTTGTTTCAGAGAGGGGCTGAGGAAGTGCCTGTGGCCTCTTCCCCCTATGTGATGACATTCTGTGTGAGTATCCCAGCATGCACTGGGGCATTCGAACAATACGTCATCAGAACAGGAAATAAAAAAAATAACACAATTAGCTGTTAGTTTAGTAAGTGAATTGTAGGGAGTTTTTAAGGTGAGTGTAGTAGAAAATAGCTTAGATTGTAAGAATAATTTAGATGTGGGAAGTAAGGAAAAAACTGCTGCCCTCAGACTAACCCTTTAACATCTTGCCATTTGCTACAACTGTGTGAATAGTACTTTAAGGCTATACTTTGCGAATCTTACAACTATTGTTCATACTTTCACTATCTACAGAAACCCTGCGCGGTTACTTCTCCCAGTATGGAGAAGTCGTTGACTGTGTCATAATGAAGGATAAAACAACAAATCAGTCAAGAGGATTTGGTTTTGTAAAATTTAAAGATCCAAACTGTGTTGGCACAGTGCTGGCCAGTAGACCTCACACGTTGGATGGCAGAAATGTAAGTATATTTGTTTTACTATGATCTGCTATGGTGCACTAATGAGTTAAAAATGTTTTAGGTTGTAACTCTGATACCTCAAGGGATTTTCCACTACTAATGTGACCCCCTTTCATTTGTCCTAATTATGCCTAACACTTTTCAATATACTTCTGCTACCTACCCTGCTTCTGAAGCTTATCTCTCTGTGGCGTGTATATACCTTTAAGGTCATTCCATGTCAAGTGAACCAATGATTATTACCTCTATATTTTTAATTCTTTTGAGATTGTATTTGATAATGGCGTGCCAGACAATGCAAAATGTAAAGAGAAAAAGAGAATTTTTTTATATTTAATTGATTTTCAAAGTTCAGAAAAAGTGTGCATTTCGGTGATGCCTGTGTTTACGTTTCCCCTCATAACTTAGGCTAGAAATAAGTTAAAAAAACAAAATACACACAATTCTACTCAGAACTGTACAGGCTTTCACCAGATATATCACAAGAGGATCTTTGTTAATGTTTTCTCAGTGTTAACGCTAACACAAATTTTTAGATTAGATTTCTGAAAATAAACTTTAATTTGAAAATTTCCAAAAATGCACATGTCTGCTATGCTCTTAGCCACATCTGTACCAAAATTCAAGTTGGGATCGCAATGGGCTCCTATTTAAAAATATAACTATTACAGTTAATCAATTCGAAAATCTTGAATTTAGATCTGTTCAGCCTGTGGTCTAAAAGTGTGGGGGAGTCTATATTTACCAAATAATCCATGATTTTTAGATATTACTGTATTTTATTATGTTACAGCTTAGAAACACTATATATATATATATTATATATATATATATATATATATATATATATATATATATATATATATATATATATATATATAAAAAAGCTGACATAGTTTTCACTAGCGATTAAAAAAAATAATGCAGATGTGGTAAAAACTTGGTAGAAAAAAGCTGCCAAAACTGCAGCGTTTATCCGCAGACAGAAAAAGCTGCGTATTGCGCTAGCCCTAATACTCACTTTATAGTAACAGTTCTTTCTCAAGTGTACTGTAAATCTTTATTTTTCTGGTCATCATAATGGGAGACCCAGACAATGGGGTTTAGGGCTCCGCCCTCCGGAGGTCACACTAGGTACTACAAGTTTGTAGACACCGCCTCCTCCGCATATAAACCCCCACCGTAGGAGAAATCCTCAGTTTTAAACTTAGTGTGCTCGGAGGATCACGCTTTGCTTGCACTTCACTGCATTCTCACAGCTTACGTGATGGCGTATGAAGACAAGGTAATTGGTCCCCGGTCGGGACCCTCGACAGTCTCCCCGCTCACCCTTTGTGGAACACGCTGGTGGAGGTACCGGAGGGCTTTTAGCCTGGACACTTAGCTGTTCTCCCGGTACGCTGTCGTGCTTTCCCCTTTCCATCCCTCTGTGGAGGCTCTGGATAGGGGGAGCCTGGAGCCTTGCACAGCTCCGCTCCGTCCGAGGCCTCCCTAAATGGTGCTTACAGACCGGACGGAGCCAGCCCAGTCCGAGGCCTCCCATTATGGTGCTTACATTCCGGACTGGTGCTGTACCCCGTCCGAGGCCTCCCTAAAGGTGCTTACAGACCGGACCGGCACTGACCTTGTGGTCTCATGTGTGCCTGGGGGTAGTGTCTGTCACTTTGGTGGCATGACACTCAGACCGCGCGGTTACCCTCGGGTCCGCGGTTCTGATAGTGTATCCTGTGCTGGGGTCACTCTGGCTGACCGCCCTGTGTGTCACAGGGGCTGAAGCTGAAGGCTGCTGCTGTTTGTTTTGTGCGGGCAGTCTGTGTGTGTGTATGTGTATTACTTCACACTCTTTTCCCGCGCTGCGGGCTCTGGCACCTCCATTGCTGAGGCAGCCTGGAGGGGGAGGAAGCAGCTCTTGTGATGACTCACTGATGGGCGTGTTTTTTGTGTTTCTCCCGCGTGTTCCTGGCCACGCCTACGTCTTTACAGTCGGCGGCCATCTTCTCCCTCACTTCCCGGCTGGGATCTGGCTGCAGCGTGTGTCTGCACTCTCAGGGAGACCGGAACTCGCGGAGGTCACACAATTACACCGCTTCCTCCTACCGCTTCTAGCGGTCGGTAAGCCACCGGGTTCCCCGGTTTGTTTGTTTACAACTTGGCTTATTCCCCTACTGTGGAGATGTCCTCAGTAAGGAAGCATGCTGCTAAGGCAGCAGATGACACCATTACCTGCGCTACATGCAACGGTTCACTGGTGGAGGGGTCCTGCAATAATTGCGGGCGCCCAGAGACCCAGACAGTTACTGCAGAGTCAGGATCTGCGGGTCTGTACCCTGAGACTCGACTGATCCCAGGGACATGGGAAACGCAGAGTAAGATAAATGAATCTCTGCTGGCCCAGATGTCCTCCATGTCGCAATCCCTGGAGGCACTTCATAGGAGGCTGGAAAACCCAGCTACTCCTCCTAGTTACCCCCGGGTGTCTCTTACTTCTACTGTGAGACCCCCTAAGCGAGCTCGTGAGGCCTCTCCAGAGCTCCAGGCTCCCTCTGAGGAGGAGCGTTCCTCTGATGGTGAGGAAGATGATGGGGGTTCTACTCTTGGGTCTGTCTCTGAATCTCCAGATGGGGTTGAGGATCTGGTGTCCTCCATCAATGAGACTTTACGTCTGGTCACTCCTCCCGAGGAGGTGACTGTGCACCCCAAGGAGGTCTATCAATGGCTGCGGCCGGAGGCTAGACCAAGTGGAGCCTTTATGGACCACACTAATTTTGGAAGGGTGATTAGAACACCCAGGTTACATCCTGGGCGGCGTTATGTCCGTAAAACAAAGGACCTTCGCTTTCCCTTTCCTCAGGAGGTGCTTCAGGAGTGGTCGCAGTCCCCAAAGGTGGATGCTTCCATGACCAGGATTGCTGCACGTTCCTTATTTTCTGCCTCTGATAGCTCCTCATTGAAGGATGCTACGGATAGACAGGTTGAGCAACTCGCCAAGTCATCCTACGAGGCTGTGGGCTCTTCATTTGCCCCTAATTTTGCCACGGTCTGGACCCTACAGGCGATTACCTCCTGCTTGGATGGTATCTCTGACCTAGCTAGGTCCAGTCCAGAGGTCCTGGCGCTTACCGACAGGGCGAAGGCTTACGCGGATTACGCCAGGACGGCAACTTTGGAAACTGCCACTCGCTCGGCTGTGGCTTCCGCCAATGCTATAGCGATCCGCAGGTTGTTGTGGCTGCGTCTTTGGGACTCAGATGCCACGTCTAAGAAGATTTTGCAAAATCTTCCATTTTCTGGTGACAGGCTCTTTGGCACCGAGCTGGACAAGCTGATTAAGGATTCTGCTGAGTCTAAGATACCGCAGAATAAGCCTAAGCCACGGTATACCGTGAAAAGGAACCCAAAGCAGTGGTCCTTTCGCCCCAGCTCGCAGTCATCAGCAACGTCCACTCGCACGGACCGTGGGGGCAAGCCCTCTACCCAGTGGCGCGGCAAAGGTCGCCAAAAGAAGCCGGCAGGGGCAGCAGCTGCCACCCCCAAACCCGCTTCGGCATGACTCGCTCCTTCATCCTGTCTCCCCACAGGTGGGGGGCCGCCTGTCTCTCTTTCAGGACAGGTGGCTACTCCACGTCCAAGACCAGTGGGTCCGAGACGTAGTCTCAAGAGGCTACAGGATAGAGCTGACGTCACAGCCGGTACACCGATTCCATCGGTCTGTCCCATCCCCAGACAAGGCTCAGGCTTTTCACCTGGTGTTGGAGGGTCTCCGCAGAGACGGAGTGGTGGTCCCAGTGCCCACGGGAGAGAGGTTCAGGGGTTTTTACTCCAACCTCTTTATCGTCCCAAAGAAGGACGGCTCTTTCCGTCCGGTTCTGGACCTAAAGTTGTTCAACCGTCACGTGTTGGTTCGGAAGTTCCGTATGGAATCCCTGCGCTCCGTGATCGCGGCGGTGTCACAGGGGGATTTCCTAGCGTCCATCGATATCAGGGACGCTTACCTTCACGTGCCCATTGCACCAGCTCATCAGCGCTGGCTGAGATTTGCAGTGGGGGAAGAACACTTCCAATTTGTGGCACTGCCGTTCGGGCTAGCCTCGGCACCGCGAGTGTTCACAAAGGTGATGGCCTCCATGATGGCTCTCCTGCATGTGCAAGGACACGCCGTCATTCCCTATTTGGACGACCTGCTGGTCAGGGCGCCATCGGAAGACCTTTGTCGGGTGAGCCTGGAGGCGACCATGAAGTCTCTGGAACAGTTCGGGTGGCTTCTCAACATTCCAAAGTCGACCCTGGTCCCGACCCAGTCATTGACATATCTGGGCATGGACTTCCACACAGACTCAGCCCTGGTGTCCCTACCTCAAGCCAAACAGCTTGCGATCCAGTCAGGAGTACAGACGGTTCTTCTGTCACCACAATCTTCCCTACGGGGCTTGATGAAGCTGGTGGGACGCATGGTAGCGGCGATAGAGGCGGTGCCTTTCGCGCAGTTTCGCCTCCGACCTCTCCAGCTGGAGATTCTTCGCCGATGGGACAAAAGGACGATCTCTCTGAATCGGCTAGTGACGCTGTCACAACCGACCAGGGACTCCCTGCAGTGGTGGCTCCAGCCACATCACCTGTCACGGGGTCGATCCTTCCTAAAACCGTCATGGTTAGTGGTGACCACCGACGCCAGTCTGAAGGGCTGGGGGGCGGTGTTCTTGCACCACAGGGCTCAAGGCCTCTGGACTCAGTCGGAGTCGGCGTTGCAGATCAACGTACTGGAGATCAAGGCGGTCTATCTGGCGCTCCTAGCGTTTCAGACCTTCCTGTCGGGACGGCCCATTCGGGTACAGTCCGACAACGCGACGGCCGTCGCCTACATAAATCATCAGGGAGGGACCAGAAGCGCTCAGGCCCTCGCCGAAGTCCACCGCATTCTAGCATGGGTGGAGGAAAACGGCTGCCTGATCTCCGCAGTACACATCCCAGGGGTCGAGAACTGGGAGGCCGACTACCTGAGCCGACAGGGGATGGACGCCGGAGAGTGGTCCCTGCATCCAGAAGTCTTCCGGGACATCTGTGGGAGATGGGGCGTTCCGGACGTGGATCTGATGGCCTCACGGCTGAATCATCAGGTACCCCAATACATGGCGCGGTCTTGGGATCCTCAGTCTCTGGGGGCGGATGCCCTGATCCTGAGTTGGTCCAGCTTCCAGCTGCCATATGTGTTCCCGCCTCTGGCTCTAATTCCCAGGGTTCTGTGGAAAATCAGGACAGAATGCAACAGAGCCATTCTGGTGGCTCCAGATTGGCCCAGGAGGTCCTGGTACCCGGACCTGCGGCAACTGTCAGGCGGACACCGGTGGGCTCTCCCAGAACGCGCAGATCTACTCGCGCAGGGCCCGTTCTTCCACCTCAATTCCAGGGCCCTCAGATTGACTGCATGGCTCTTGAGGCCTGGCTGCTGACATCCAGGGGTTTCTCTCCTGCGGTTGTTGCCACAATGAACCGGGCAAGGAAACCTGTCTCCAGGAAGATATACCACAGAACGTGGAAAATCTTTTTCTCCTGGTGTTCCTCTGGTGGTCGCTCACCGTGGCCTT
Source organism: Allobates femoralis (assembly GCA_033576535.1). NCBI lineage: Eukaryota > Metazoa > Chordata > Amphibia > Anura > Aromobatidae > Allobates > Allobates femoralis. Next base: position 410,415,892 of record JARQOC010000003.1, read on the forward strand.
TGTCCATCCCGACATTGCTGGCTTTCCTACAGTCGGGTTTGGAGTTGGGATTATCCCTTGGCTCTCTGAAAGGTCAAGTATCGGCACTTTCAGTGCTGTTTGACAGGCGATTGGCGCTTCTCCCGAAGGTCCGTCAATTTCTGCAGGGGGTGTCTCGGGTGGTTCCGCCTTACAGGCGACCTCTGGACCCTTGGGACCTCAACATGGTCCTGGCGGCGCTGCAGAAACCGCCGTTTGAGCCTCTGAGAGACATCTCTCTCTCTCGTCTGTCCCAGAAAGTGGTCTTTCTGGTGGCGATTACGTCTCTGAGGAGGGTCTCAGAATTGGCTGCACTTTCGTGCAAGTCACCCTTTTTGGTGGTTCACCAAGACAAGGTGGTGTTGCGTCCACGGCCTGAATTCTTGCCGAAGGTGGTTTCCACTTTCCACCTAAACCAGGAGATTGTTCTCCCATCATTTTGCCCCGCTCCCGTTCATCAGGTTGAGCGCGACCTCCATACTCTGGATCTCGTGAGAGCTGTACGCATTTATGTGTCCAGGACCGCCTCCTTTCGGAGTTCGGATTCCTTATTTGTCCTCACGATGGGTCGCTGTAAGGGGTCCGCGGCTTCGAAGTCAACCTTGGCCAGGTGGATCAAGGCTCCCATTCAAGAGGCATACCGGTCTTCTGGCTTGCCTCTCCCGGTGGGGTTGAAGGCACACTCTACAAGAGCTGTTGGTGCCTCATGGGCCTTGCGACATCGAGCATCTGCTCTCCAGGTGTGTCAGGCGGCCACTTGGTCCAGCCTGCACACTTTCTCAAAGCACTATATGGTGCATGCCCATGCCTCTGCGGATGCAAGTTTGGGCAGGCGGGTCCCCCAGGCGGCGGTTGCCCACCTTTAAGGGGGACCGTGTATTATCCGTCTTGTTGAGGAACTCTTCCCGCCCTGGGGTATTGCTTTAGGACATCCCCATTGTCTGGGTCTCCCATTATGATGACCAGAAAAAAGAGAATTTTGTTTACGTACCGTAAATTCTTTTTTCTTTAATCATCAATGGGAGACCCAGCACCCACCCAGTTGTTCCGTTGCATGTTTGCATTTAATCTGTTCTCTGTTGAGACAGTGTTTTCCGGGTTGTTCAACCGTCTGAGCACGGCATTCTTCCCGATGTTTCGGGTGTGGTTAATTTTCTCCTCGCAGCTTATAGACTAAACTGAGGATTTCTCCTACGGTGGGGGTTTATATGCGGAGGAGGCGGTGTCTACAAACTTGTAGTACCTAGTGTGACCTCCGGAGGGCGGAGCCCTAAACCCCATTGTCTGGGTCTCCCATTGATGATTAAAGAAAAAAGAATTTACGGTACGTAAACAAAATTCTCTTTATTACCCATCCTCCTTACTTAATATTAACTATTTTTGTCACACAGCAATGGCTGCTACTTCTCAAGGAACAACATTTTATAATATACGTTGTTGCAATCACAACAAAATAAATGCACAAAGAAAAAATCTTAAGATCCTATTGCACACTGCGATATTGCTAACGAGATTGCCGCAACGTCACAGATTTTGTGACACAGCAGCGACCTCGCCAGGGATATCGCTGTGTGTGACACTTAGAGCGATCGGCCCCCGCTGGGAGATGGCTAATCGTTCATGAATGGCCTGGACCATTATTTGATCGGCGATCTCCCACTGTGCATGTTGGTTCGCTATGTGTGACGGGCAACGACCAGCGATCCCCATTCTGCGGCCGAGAACCTGACAGATCCCAACGATCGTCGGGTTGTCGGTGCATCACTGGGTCACCACTGGTAAAGTCTGCCTGTGTGGCATCTCATCAACGACCACGTAGCGATGCACCAGCGATCCCGGACAGGTCGGATCGTTGTCAGGATCTGTGGTGCGTCGCTATGTGTAACAATCTAAAAAAACAAGGGAGACAAAAAGGTGCAGATTGTGCCTTATCACACGTTTTACCAAATGCTGACCCAGATGGACCTTGTTAACCTGGTTTTGTTGTGTTCACCCACAACCGGCTTGTATGCCTGAGATGACAGCTGCCGCAGGATCCACACCGCCACGTGCACCATGGGAAAAAGACCCAGAATCATTCAAGATAGGAGTGGTTGTGTCCTTTATTCCTCCTTACACTCATTCAGAATGTAACCCTAAGGAAGGTGCAAGGTTAGCACCGAAATGCGTTGGTATGAGGAGGAATAAAGGAGCAGCAGATACAAGTGTTGGCTCCCTGTGTATCATTTACCAAGCAGCAGTGTGGACCAGGGACACCACTCCTATTCTGGCTACGTGTAGCAAGGCCTTTAGGCCGATACAAAATTGGATGTTTGATATAAATCCATCAATCAATGTTGTCATGAATGTTTGTGACAGTTGTAGAAAGTAACTTGCAAAGGAGAAAAATACTCTGCAGGCAGAACATTAGAAGAACCTGTAACTTCCAACACAGAGGATTTTTATAAATCCTGATTTAACAATAGAGGATTTGAATAAATCACTTTCTAACATCGAAGAATCGCCCATTGCAAAAAAAAACAACCCATAATCCGGATTATTGCCCAAAAAAAATTTTACAAAAAAATGACCCTTGAGCTTGTAGGTGAAACAGTAGAAGGTGAAGAAAAAAATAACACTGATTCAGAGATCGTTCTGCAGCTTAAAGAAATTCAAATCCACCCATAGCAGAAGTGAACAGTTCATGATACTAATTACATTACCGAAGAGTTGGACATGTAAAAGAATAGAAAATGAATTTAACATTAGCAATAGAATGGCTAGAAAAGCCAAATCTCTAGTTGAACAGAAAGGTTTCATGTCTTCTCCTGAACCTAAACCAGGCAAAGCATTAGATGAAGCTATAGTGGGTAAAGTGAAAGATTTTTACAATAGTGCTGAAATGAGCCGATTTATGCCTGGCTAGAAAGATTGTGTGTCTATGAAAGTGAACGGTAAGAAAACTCATGTCCAGAAGAGGCTGGTTCTTACCAATCTAAAAGAAACCTATGAACTTTTTAAAGAAAAAAATTACACTGCTGCCAAAATAGGATTTTCAAAATTTGCTGAACTGCGACCAGAGAATTGTCCTGGCTGGTAGTAGTGGTACACACTCAGTATGCGTATGTACAACACATCAGAACACTAAGCTCATGATTAAAGGGTGTAAACTGAAAGATATTCAGATTGGCGAGTCCAACTTTAGCGATTACAAAGTATGTCTGTCTCAAATATTGTGTCCAGAAAGGAGTTGGAGTTGTTACCTCAATATTTTCAAAAAATGTACTTCAGTATTGGCTCTCAAAGAAAAAATATTAAATTATTTTGAAGAGGCCATGGTAGATAATGAAACTTACAACTTAAGTAGAATTGTCTTTTTTGCATCCTTCTGGTCTAGTGCCATCCTTTGTGTATCTAAGAAAACCAGACATTTTAAAAGTGCACAAAAATCAGATATGAACTCGCGTGGTGCCGAACACCATGAAAGGCCATACATACACAAAATGAAATGGCCAATGCTAGTAAGCGCTTAAGGACAAGATTACATTTCACCCACTAGAAGGGACAAAGTGATGATAAAAGGCCACTTTAAAAACGTACTATTAATTGTTTGATTAATTCATATTTTATAGAACGAGGATTTAACTACTGTACTATTCTTATTAAACACTTCATAAATGACACGTTTAGTGATGTAACAATTTTTTTTCTATTCTATGTATAAATAGGGGTTAAAAATATTGGTTCTTCACATATAATTAGGATGAGACTGAGATATGATCACCTTTTTTCTTTTGGTGAGTTCAATGCATTCAGGTTGAAAATGCTGAGCAAGTTTTGTTCTGATGATTAAAATATATTTATCCTGGCACTTACGGGATTTGTTTTTTGGGTTTCTTTATTGTTACATATAATAAGTTGTAATTTGAAAAAAAAAAAAAAAGGAAGAAACTCACACAAACATAAAATCAGATGATTCAAGGCTTAAAAACATAAATTTGATAGGTCCTAAGTTGAATCCCTGCACAAATATAACCAATATACCAAATAAGATCAGGTTTACCCCTAATCTTAAGGAAAGATTCCACAATATAGATAATTATTAAATTATCCTTTATTAATTCATAACATTAAATACATTAAAATTCAGAACATTCCCTCCGGGGGAACACACCAGAAACCGAACATATGTTTACAAAACAATAGTATAATTAACACCATTGCCTCTGTACAAGCACATGTATATAACAAACATATTACATATCCACCATCACCTTAATGCATAATTGTAGTCATATCAGGAATGTAGTATTTGGGCCAAACATACTCTTAATCACTTAATATCACAGGGATCCCTTACAATCCCCTAGGATCATAGTGCATTAGCCCTATATTACTCCCACTATCCACTTATATCAATTTCCAGCTTATTAGGATGTTTATATCTCCCACTACAAGGCAAGGTTCATACCTGTTTGTATGCACGATCAGCGTCTGTGGTCCCTCCTCCCCTACTGCTGTTTCACAACCCGCTTCTTCCGGGTTGCGCATTAAAATTTTGAATTTGATTTCTCCAAAACAAAATATAAAGAAAAAGTCTCCTATATCAAATGAAAGCCGGTACTGTTCTGACAAAAATGATGCCTCTCCCACCTCTAACTTAATTCTAGCCTGAGATATGATAGAAAATGTAAAGCCCATACCAGGCCAAAATTCACACTTTTTTTTAAAACTTTAAAAATCTGTAAAACAAAAATTAACTGATTAAGAAAATTCAAAACTTTTAATTTGCAATTAACTAAAGTTGTACTTAATATAGAATTTTTTTTTTTTTTTTTAAACTAAAGGCTTAGGGTAAAAAAAAAAATCATATTTGGATGACTTGATATGGAATGACCCTTTATTGATCCTACCGGTTGGTGACCGGAATCGGACAAACTGAGCAGGGAACGTCACTGGTGGGGGCTGAGCTTAGCACACATGCACAGGTCAGACTTCACTCTGCTCAGCCTGCTTTCATGTGACCCCCTTCTGTCATGTGGTCCCCTATGCCCCCAAACCCAACAGCATTCACATCAGTCTATATAACTAAATTCCCTGCCTAACCAGTCCTGTATGTTATTCACTTAACTCAAAAACTCAATATTTAAAATAGGGTCATTCCATGTCAAGTGAACCAATGATTATTACCTTTATATTTTTAATTCTTTTGAGATTTTATTTGATAATAGCATGTCAGACACTGTAAAATGTGAAGAGAAAAAAAATTCTAAAATTTTTTTATTTTTTTTTTAATTTATTTTCAAAGTTCGGAAAAAGTGTGAATTTCAGTGTTGCCTGCATTTACATTTTCCTCGTAACTCAGGCTAGAAATAAGATAGAGAAACAAAATAAACACCATTCTACTCAGAACTGTACAGGCTTTCACCAGATATGTCACAAGAGTATCTTTGTTAATATTTTACCCATGCAAACACAAACACAAAATTTTAAGTCGCATTTCTGAAAAATCAAGTCTAATTTAAAAAATTTCTAAAAATGCACACGGGTCTGCTGTGCTCTTAGTCACATCTGTACTAAAATTCAAGTTGGGATCGCGATGGGATCATATCTTAAAATATTTAACTAATTATAGAGTCAATGGGTCATTCCATATCAAGCGATCTAAATATTAATATTTTTTTTTTTACCTCACGTCTTTAGATTTTTTAAAAAATTTTTTGTATATGATGTACAACTTTCGTTAATTACAAATTAAGTGTTGAATTTTTTTCTTCATCAGTTAACTTTTTACAGATTTTTTAAGTTTTAAATAAGTGCGAATTTTAGCCTAGTACGGCTTTACATTTTTTTTATCATATACGATTTTTAATGCCTCTATTGATTGATTTATATGAAGCATCCAATCTTGTACCGGCCTAAGATTTTTTTCTTGTGTCCAGTTTTTTCAAATGGATTGCAACATAATATATGATAAAATATTGTTCCTTGAGAAGTAGCAGCCATTGGTGTGTGAGAAAAATACAGTTAATATTAAGTAAGGAAGATGGGTAATAAAAATGATTTACAGTACGCTTGAGCTAGAACTGTTACTATAAAGTGGGGGCTAACGCCTACGCAGCTTTTTCTGTCTGCGGATTAACGCTGCGGTTTTGGCAGCTTTTTTTTTTTTTTATAAATAGTGATAAATGCTGCATTTATTGCAGCGATTAAAAATTAATGCAAGCAGTGATTTACTCACTCTGAGTGTTTAAAAAAACAAAACACTGCATATGTTTAACTCCATTGAAATCAATGGGGGGGTTTAACTGAACGATGATCCTTCCGAATAGTACTGTGTTTATTAGCCCTTAATAAGAAAACCATTAAACTATTAATATAAATTTACTCAATCTGTAAACACACTCACCAATATTGTAGTACACAGAGTCCCTGGATGCCTTTTGTACAGACTATTGTTTGTTCAGAGTGAACATGTCCAGGTATGTCAAAACATAAAAGCTCTGAAGCTCTAAAACTAATGCAGATGTGGTAAAAACTTGGTACAAAAAAAGCTTCCAAAACTGCAGCGTTTATCCACAGACAGAAAAAGCTGCGTATGCGGTAGCCCTAATACTCACTTTATAGTAACACAGTTCTATCTCAATCATTCTGTAAATCTTTATTTTTATTACCCATCTTCCTTAATATTAACTGTATTTTTCTCACACAGCAATGGATGCTACTTCTCAAGGAACAATATTTTATCATATATGTTGTTGCAATCCTTTTGAAAAAACTGGACACACAACAAGAAAAAATCTTAGGCCAGTACAAGATTGGATGTTTCATATAAATCCATCAGTCAATGCAGGCATGAAAAATATGATATGATAGAAATTGTAAAGCCATAACAGGCCAAAATTCGCGCTTTTTAAAACTTTAAAAAACTCTAAAAAAAATTAACTGATGAAGGTAAAAAAATATTCATATTTAGATCACTTGATATGAAATGACCCATTGATGCTATAATAGTAAAATATTTTAAAATATGATCCCACCGCGACTCCAACTTGAATTTTGGTACAGATGTGGCTAGGAGCATAGCAGACACATGGGCATTTTTGGAGATTCTTAAATTAAACCGATTTTTTGTAAATGTGTTTTAAAATTTTGCGTTTGCATGGGTAAAATATTAACAAAGATACTCTTGTGACATATCTGGTGAAAGCCTGTACAGCTCTGAGTAGAATGGTGTTTATTTTGTTTCTCTATCTTATTTCTAGCCCGAGATATGATAGAAAATATAAAGCCATACCAGGCCAAAGTTCACACTTTTTTAAAACTTTAAAAACCTGTAAAAAATTAACTGATGAAGAAAAAAATTCAAAACTCTTTTTTTGTAATTAAGGCTGCCTTCACATTTGCGGACCCCTCCGCAGCGTTCTGCGTAGGGGAGCCGCAATGTGAGCGCAGCACCGCAAGCCCCTATGTTTATAATGGGAGCGCACAGTGCTGCGCTTGACAGCGCATGACCGTGCGCACCCATCCACTGCCATATGTGATCTGTATTCAGGCGGATGCATGCGCACAAATCACCCAGTCTCGTCCGCACCAGGCACGCGACATGATGCATTTCTGGTGCGGACGAGACTGGGTGATTTTTGCGATATGGCAGTGACTGGGTGCGCACAGTCATGCGCTGTCAAGCGCAGCACCGTGCGCTCCCATTCTAAAGATAAAGGCTTGCGGTGCTGCGCTCACATTGCGGATCCCCTCCGCAGAATGCTGTGGAGGGGTCCACAAATGTGAAGGCAGCCTAACCCCTTCATGACCCAGCCTATTTTGACCCTAAAGACTGAGCCATTTTTTGCCAATTCTGACCAGTGTCCCTTTATGAACTAATAACTCTGGAACGCTTCAACGGATCCTAGCGATTTTGAGATTATTTTTTTCGTGACATATTGGGCTTCATGTTAGTATTAAAGTTAGATAATTTTTTCGTTAGTTTATGAAAAAATCCAAAATTTGGCATAAATTTTGCAAATTTCATATTTTGAATTTTTATTCTGCTAAACCAGAGAGTTATGTGACCCACAATAGTTGATAAATAACATTTCCCACATGTCTACTTTACCTCAGCACAATTTTGGAAAAAAAAAAACATTTTTGGGTTAGGAAGTTATAAGGGCTCAAAGTTCATCAGCAATTTCTCATTTTTCCAGCAAAATTTACAAAACCATTTTTTTTAGTGACCACATCACATTTGAAGTCCCTTTGAGGGATGTACATGACAGAAAACACCCAAAAGTGACACCATTCCAAAAACTGCACCCCTCAAGCTACTCAAAACTGCATTCAAGAAAATGATTAACCCTTCAGATGCTTCACAGGAATTAAAGCAAGGTGGAAGGAAAAAATGGACATTTTAAATTTTTCTAACAAAAATGTTCTTTTAGCCTCATTTCTTTCATTTTCACATGGGCAACAGGATAAAATGGATCCTAAAATTTGTTGGGCAATTTCTCCTGAGTACATCGACACCTCATATGTGGTCATAAACGACTGTTTAGGCGCACGGCAGGGCTCAGAAGGGAAGGAGCGCAATTTGTATTTTGGAGCTAATTTTCCATTCAAAAAGTGAAATAGCGCTCCTTCCCTTCTGAGCCCTGCCGTGCACCCAAACAGTGGTTTATGGCCACATATGAGTTATCAGTGTACTCAAAAGAAATTGCCCAACAGATTTTATCCTGTTGCTCATGTGAAAATAAAAAAATTTAGGCTAAAAGAAACTTTTTGTGAAAAAAATAAAAAGTACATTTTCATTTTTACAATGAATTTGTGAAACTTCTAGGGGTTCAAAGTGCTCACCACCCATCTAGATAAGTTCCCTGGGGGGTCTAGTTTCCAAAATGGGGTTACTTGAGGGGAACTCCAATGTTTAGGCACACAGGGGCTCTCCAAATGTGACATGGTGTCCGCTAACAATTTGAGCAAATTTTCCATTCAAATTGTTAGCGGACACCATGTCGCGTTCATGTGTGCCTAAACATTGGAGCTTCCCCACAAGTGACTCCATTTTGGAAATAAGCTCCCTGGGGGGGGGGTTATGATCTTGATGTATAGAGAGCACTTTGAACCCCCCGGTGCGTCATAAATTCGTAAAAATGAAAAAAGATAATTTTTGTGCAAAAAAAAAAAAAAGTACTTTTTTCATTTTTTACGGATCAATTTGTGAATCACCTGGGGGTTCAAAATGCTCACTATGCATCTAGATACATTCTTTGGAGGGGGGGGGGTCTTGTTTCCAAAATGGGGTGACTTGTGGAGGAGCTCAAATGTTTAGGCATACAAGGGCTCTCCATACACGACATGGTGTCCGCTGACAATTGAAGCTAATTTTCCATTCAACTTGTTAGCGGACACAATGTCGCGTATGGAGAGCCCCTGTGTGCCACCAGCACAAGGGCAACTAGAAGAGTTAGGTTATAGCACCAGAAAATAAAGCCTCTAATGAATACGCTATTTTCTGGGGTGGCTGTGAGTTGCAATTTGCAATGTGGGGGTCCCACAACCTTTGAGTCTCTCCTTGCTGAGGATTCCAGCCCCCCAGCTGCCAAGTTGTACCTGGCTGGCAACCAAAAATACGGCAAAGCTCTGTCATTTTATTTGTAGAAGTAATTTGTTTAAAAAAATGACGTGGGGCTTTGCCATATTTTTGGCCCAGCCAGGTACAATTCGGCAGCTACGGACTGCCCAAACCCCCAGCTGCCTCGTACCTGGCTGGCAACCAAAAATACAGCGAAGGCCATTTTTAAAAAATTATTTCTAGAACTAATTCTAGAAAAAAAATGTCGTGGGGCTCCGCCATATTTTTGGTCCGGCCAGGTACAACTAGGCAGCTGGGGGCTGGAATCCTCAGCATGGAGAGGCCCAAGCATTCTTGGACCCCCTTGCTGCGAATTGCAGCCCGCAGCCGCCCCAGAAAATGGCGCATTTATTGAAGCCCCCTTTTCTGGCGTTGTACCCAGACTCTTCCAGTTGCCCTGGTGCCAGTGGCAAACTGGGTAATAAAGGGGTTAATGCCAGCTTTTTTATTGGCAGCTGGCACTAAGCCCGAGATTCATAATGTCGGGCCAATGTTAGACCCGGCCATTAGGAATCTCTAGTAAATAGTCAAAAGTGCCTGCACCGCTGCCATCTTAGTGAAGATGATGGAGAGTGATCAGATCACTCCCCATCAGCGCTGGAGGGGGTGATCCCCGCCCCCTCCAGCGCTCCAGCCTATAGAAGGGGCTCTGACCGCCCCTTATATAGGTGGAGACAGTATCACTGTGATTGACTGTTTCAACAGCCAATCTCAGTGATCCTGGGGACAGAGTGGGGAATCCCACCCCCCCTGATCTCGAGCCTCGATGCTCTGTGGTAGGAATCACAGAGTACCGGGGCCCAATGGCGTTTACCGTGGCAACGGTGCTGCGGTAACCGCCATGACGTTCTGCAACGTCATGGGTCGTGAAGGTACCGACTTTCATGACGTTACACAATGTCAAAGGTCGGGACGGGGTTAACTAAAGTGTACTTCATATAGAAAAAAAATGTAAAAAATCTAAAGACGTTAAGTAAAAAAATATTAATTTTTGGATCACTTGACATGGAATGACCCAATTCATTTTCAAATTCCACTTTCGCCATGCTAATTGGCCTTTGAGTAGTTGATAGGGTGTAGTTCTCCAGACTAGTCGGCCCTCTCTCCATGTTATTGTGCCTGTGTGGTCGTGATTATATGGTTTTCCTTGATTCGGAGTAATCACCAGCTCCTTGAAATCTTGTGCATGTGAGCAGTTCGTTTCGGCAGCGTCACTGCACCATTTGAAGCTTGTATTTACGCCTCCTGGCTTCAGAGAGAGGCACTTGCACCTGATTGGAGGTTCTGCTTTTGCACTCCTGATTATGCACCGTGCAACTCTCTGAATCCATGATGCGTACACCCAGCTTCAGAGGGGCAGTGTCTGCTGAAATGAGCTGTTCGAGCTTTCTAGGAGCTGTTGATTATGCTAGCACATTAAAATCATGTTATCACGCCCACAGGGTCATGATAACATGGAAAGAGGGCAGACTAGTCAGAGTAACTTAACAGGGTTAAGAGACAATTGGAGACTAGGAAGAGAATTGACAGATGCCCTTTATCTGTGTATTGCACTATCCTATTTTTAGATTGATCCAAAGCCGTGCACGCCTCGGGGAATGCAGCCGGAAAGGACCAGGCCAAGAGAAGGATGGGTAAGGCCCGTGATTTGAATAGGCAAACATTCCAGTGGATGTTTTAGAAATGGAAAGAAATTTGACCCCACTTTTATGCTTCCCTCGGAGTGTATCATAAAATAGGGATAGATATTCTGATTTTAGTGTGTATTATGTGCTTGCTGTGTAGCTTAGTGTAGCTTCACTTTGTTAGTTGCAGCTATTGTTGTGAAGGAGTCCTCCATATTTACAAGCCAAGGGCTCCCCCTACTGATTGACAGCTTTTCCCAATATATATCAATATATATTTATGTATGCTTATGGGGGTAATGGGGCTATTGGCAGCTGGTTTGCAAAGATTGATGGATTATGCCTACAGTTTATGAACAAGAACTTTTGAGCACGTCTGGTAATATACCGTACATCTACACCCCAGGCACATACAATAAACACAATGCATGTCTGCAATTGCTATACGCACCCCACAGGGAAGGCAGAATAGGTGGCGAGAGTCGATTTAAATCCACATATTGGTGCAATAAAGTATTCTTTTAAGGGGATCTATATGCAAAATCTAAAAGTGGAGATAAATTTAGTGTGTATAATGAATATGTCTTCCTTGTTTATACAGCAACAGAAGAGCCCTAGAACTGAAAGCAATAAATCTAACAAGATATTTGTAGGTGGAATTCCACATAACTGTGGGGAAGCTGAACTGCGAGATTACTTCAAGCGGTTTGGAGTGGTAAGGCCAGCATTCCTTCAGTATGTCTTTGTGTGTAAAGTACAGCTGTGGCCAAAAGTATTGACACCCCTGCAATTCTGTCAGATAATACTCAGTTTCTTCCTGAAAATGATTGCAATCACAAATTCTTTGGTATTATTATCTTCATTTAATTTGTCTTAAATGAAAAAAACACAAAGAGAATGAAGCAAAAAGCAAAACATTGATCATTTCACACAAAACTCCAAAAATGGGCCAGACAGAAGTATTGGCACCCTCACCCTGATACTTGGTTGCACAACCTTTAGCCAAAATAACTGCGATCAACCGCTTCCGGTAACCATCAATGAGTTTCTTACAATGCTCTGCTGGAATTTTAGACCATTCTTCTTTGGCAAACTGCTCCAGGTCCCTGATATTTGAAGGGTGCCTTCTCCAAACTGCCATTTTTAGATCTCTCCACAGGTGTTCTATGGGATTCAGGTCTGGACTCATTGCTGGCCACCTTAGAAGTCTCCAGTGCTTTCTCTCAAACCATTTTCTAGTGCTTTTTGAAGTGTGTGTTTTGGGTCATTGTCCTGCTGGAAGACCCATGACCTCTGAGGGAGACCCAGCTTTCTCATACTGGGCCCTACATTATGCTGCAAAATTTGTTGGTATTCTTCAGGCTTCATAATGCCATGCACACGGTCAAGCAGTCCAGTGCCAGAGGCAGCAAAGCAACCCCAAAACATCAGGAAACCTCCGCCATGTTTGCCTGTAGGGACCGTGTTCTTTTCTTTGAATGCCTCTTTTTTTTTTCTCCTGTAAACTCTATGTTGATGCCTTTGCCCAAAAAGAGAGAACATTCTTCCAAAACGTTTTAGGCTTTCTCAGGTAAGTTTTGGCAAACTCCACCCTGGCTTTTTTATGTCTCGGGGTAAGAAGTGGGGTCTTCCTGGGTCTCCTACCATACAGTCCCTTTTCATTCAGATGCCGACGGATAGTACGGGTTGACACTGTTGTACCCTCAGACTGCAGGGCAGCCTGAACTTGTTTGGATGTTAGTCGAGGTTCTTTATCCACCATCTGCACAATCTTGCGTTAAAATCTCTTGTCAATTTTTCTTTTCCGTCCACATCTAGGGAGGATAGCCACAGTGCCATGGGCTTTAAACTTGTTGATGACACTGCGCACGGTAGACACAGGAACATTCAGGTCTTTGGAGATGGACTTGTAGCCTTGAGATTGCTCATGCTTCCTCACAATTTGGTTTCTCAAGTCCTCAGACAGTTCTTTGGTCTTCTTTCTTTTCTCCATGCTCAATGTGGTACACACAAGGACACAGGACAGAGGTTGACTCAACTTTAATCCATGTCAACTGGCTGCAAGTGTGATTTAGTTATTGCCAACACCTGTTAGGTGCCACAGGTAAGTTACAGGTGCTGTTAATTACACAAATTAGAGAAGCATCACATGATTTTTTCTAACAGTGCCAATACTTTTGTCCACCCCCTTTTTTATGTTTGGTGTGGAATTAGATCCAATTTGGCTTTAGGACAATTCTTTTTGTGATTTTTCATTGAAGACAAATTAAATGAAGATAATACCAAGGAATTTGTGATTGCAATCATTTTCAGGAAGAAACTGAGACAGAATTGCAGGGGTGTCAATACTTTTGGACACAACTGTATATGACCTATCGGAGGAGACAGACTTCTTATGTACTAGTTGAAACGTGCACTTTGCATTTGCATGTTTTCATATATAGGCAGTATATTCTATCATATAACGGGATGTGTTTGGTTTCCAGGTCACAGAAGTTGTAATGATTTATGATGCAGAGAAGCAGAGGCCGAGAGGTAAATAGACGTTGATCCATCTTATTTTTCAATCTTTCATACTTCTCATTTAGATGGCAAACAGTTTTCCAAGTGACCGAGCTTCACACATTACCTGTCTTCACTTCCCAGGGGTTAATGCTTGCTCCATACTGCATTAAAAATGTGTTAGTATTGTGGACAAACTGACAGCCTTTGTAAATTGAGCTTGAATATCTTAAAACCGCTCCTGTTTCTTAAAAAAAAAAAAAAATGACAAGCAGCCCACTTTATTGTGCTGCATGTTGGGTAATTTGCAAGCTGTGACGTTTGTGTCTCAGACATCTGACATGTTTCACTTTACATGAACTGTATTTTTTTCAAACTGCCATTCTTTTCCTTTGTTACACGTATAATAATGCCAGTGCACCAATCAGAATCCTGGGTGTTCTGCATTGTGTGCCAGATGCATTGTGTCCTGTTTCCAATTCAGTGTTCCTTTCCAGAGCCCAGGTCACGTGCTGGTGCTGGCCACAGAACATCCATTGCCTGCTTCATACATACTGTCAAAATTGTTTGCCATCTGAATGCCCTACTATTCACTTCATTAAAACCTATATATGGTAGTGTTCTTTCCATTTTAAGCTAAGGTATATTTTGTATTTTTCTCCATTCCTATCCATTTTAAGTTACAGTAAAGTATTGTTAAGTTGTTTGTTGTTTGACTGTGATTAATGTTATCTCTCTAGCTTTCTTTTCTCTAGGTGTTTAAGCTCTATCACTCAGGTACAGGCCAGACTAGTTAGATAAGCTGGGGGTGCTGTATGTTTGGGGTGTAAACAAAGTGTTAGTACTATTTTTTGTATGTTAAGTGATTTGTGTGCTGTTAAAATGTAACTGTTTAATTCTGTGACTTTTAGACAGAGCTTGCCCCCTTCCTTTCACAAACTTTCCAACGGCCATACTAGCTGACATGTGAATTCTTGTAAAACAAGGGTCAGATGAGTGTATGAAAGTCTGATTTTTATCTAGAAAAAAAACATGTTTTTTAAACTATATGCAATCTGGCATCCATTGTTATCCATAAGCAGTTATATAAATTTGCAAGAATACATTGTATTTCTTTAACACAGAAATCTGTATATGTAACAGTTGGATGCTTAACTGTTGATCAATTTGGAAGACTATTGCATGCTGCAAATTATTTATTTTCTTTACATGAGGTAATTTGTTCCATGAAATGAATTCAGATGGCTATTTAGATGACCATTTTTTAACATTGGTCCCAGTGGGGTCCATTTTTTTTATAGACCACACTCTGATGTAAAACACAATCGTGTGAATGTAGCATAAAAATTAAAGGGGTTGTGCCATGAACAATTGTTCATTTTTATTGTTAGATTTTAATATAAAAAGAAGTTCCACAATTGGATGTTTAAAAAGAAAAAAAAAAATTCCTGTCGTCATGAGATCTACTTATATAATTGCCATGGATATCCCCGATAAAGGCCACCTGATTGGCTAGCTGACTGGCACCTGAAATATGTAAAAAAAAAAAAAAAAAAAGTGGCCACGATATTGGCACATTTAAGTGAAGGTTGTACCAATACGCCAGCCATAGGCTGCTGCTGTCCTCCAGGTCCTCCTCTGCCGACGCTCTTAACGCTGGTGCCCCACCTCCGAGCCCTGCATATGCGGCCACCATGTTTGCACACATGAACTGCTACTGCGCATGACCGGGTGAACAAATGTGGCGTGAGAGCGCATGCGCCCACGATGTTTAAACACCCTGTCATGCGCAGTATTGAATCAGGTGTCCAAATATGTCGCCCGCAAGCACTTTGACTAAGTCTGCAAGCCTGTCCCCAACCTCACCTCACATGGCTGGCGTCTGCATCTTCCCTACTTACTCCCATTTGTGTTCAATGGTGGATCGCACACCGCCCGGGGAGACAGACTGCACACATATAGGGGATAGAGAGCGTGCACAGGGGGAGGAGAGATCACAGGGGATGGAACGCCTCAAAGAAGAGAGCACGAGGGGAGAGGACATCACAGAGGGGACAAGACAACACACGGAGAGATGGTGCACAGGAGGGAGATGGCTTAAAGGTGAGAGCACATGAGGGGCATAGCACAGCACCAGGGAGTGAGACAGTGCACAAGGGTGTAACAACTCTGAAGGTACCGTCACACAGGGACATATCGCCGGCGATATTGCCGGGGATCGCGGGAGCGCGCATCCCTGACAACATCGCCGGTGAGATGTCACACTGAGCAACTTACCGGCGATGTCGCTGGCTAGTTGCCGCGGCTATCGCTCGCTGAGTTGCCCAGCAACCCAGCGAGCGATAACTCGCAATGTTGTAGATAGGCGGAATCGCCCGTAACATTGCGGGTTGCCGCGTTACACAGGGCGATCAGGCAGAATCGCCTGAGCAACATCGCCAGGTTTCCCAACATTGTTGGGAAACCTGGCGATGTGACTCAGGCGATTCATCGCCTGATTATCGCCCTGTCACACGCGGCAATTCGCCGGCGATGTCGCCGCAACCTGGCCACGCCCCTCAGTTGCCGGCAACATCGCCGGCGATATCTCCCCGTGTGACGGTACCTTTAAGGAGAGAGCTCAGAAGTAGAGAAGACAGCACAGGGTGGAGAACGCACAGGGGAGAGACAGCTCAAAGGTGACAGCACATGACGGGAGAAGACTGATCACAGGGGGAGACGTCTTAAAGGAGAGAGTAAGCAAGGGATAAAACAGCAAAGGAAGGAGAGTGCACAGGGGGTAGAGAGACGGCACACAGACAGGAAAGTGCACTGGGTGAGAAGACAGCACAGGGGGACAGAGAGCGTGCATGAGTGAGACAGGTCAAAGGCAAGAGTGCACGGGGGGAGAGGAGCCCATTGGGAAAACATCGCAAAGGGGAGCGGACAGCATGGTGGGGGGGGGGGGGGGTTTGGGGCTGAGATGGAGCACAAGGGGGTCAGAGCGCTCAACAGGTAGAGAAATAGTACATGGGGGAAATTATAGTTACGGGGAATAAATCTATAAAATCTCCCACAGCATCTGTATTATATATATTTATTACAGCCCGCAGCTTCTATAAAGGGTGTCATCGCCACATGAACCAGCACCACAGAGCCCACCAACATTATGAATTTGCCACCCTAACGATGGAATAGTATGGGGCACCTAACAAGTATACTCTTTATAATTGTCCCATGTAATGGATATGTCCGACTATGCAGGGGCAGGTCAGATATGCCACAGCTCCTGGGCGGGGAGGAAGTAAAGGTACCGTCACACGCAGCAATATTGCATGCAATTTCACTTGCAGTTTGCTGGTTGCAGTGAAATCATGGACACATTGTTCTATTTTGTTGCCTTGTACAAATGGAACAATGTGTCCATGATTTCACTGCAACCAGCAAATTGCCAGTGAAATTGCCTAGCAATATTGCTGCGTGTGACGGTACCTTATGAGAGAGCTTACAGACATTACAGCCGGGGATCACAGCTGATTCCTTGTAAATTTTTTAAAAAGGCATTTCACTGTTTTTTAAAAAGCTGGTTTTACATCACAAAAGCTGTGGTATAACCAACCTGTCTCTGCATGGTCAGGCATTCTCATTACACAGGGGCACAATTAGGATATCTTGGGACAGGAACGTGTAATTTAAAATAAAAAAAATAAAAAATAAAAATTTTAGATTCAATTGTGGAACTTTTATATTTTATATATAATTGTTCATGGCACAACTCCTTCAATTATAATACATATTTGTGGACCTGAGAGGTGTGGTCTTGACTTTTATACACTTACCTTTTTGTAGACATCTCGAGTTTTGATTTATTATATGCTTTTGGCACTCACAATTGAGGCTGCATTCACACGTGCGTATTTTGCTGCGCTTTTTTGCCGCGTTTTTTGGCCGCGCAAATAAGCGCAACAAAATACGCAGGGGCTTTCACACACTGCGCTTTCTTTACTCCAGAAAGCGCAGTGATGTCACAGAGGGGAGGAAGAATCCTGCTTCCTCCTCCCCTCTGTGACATGTGTGACAGCCCCATTAGATTTCACAGTGTATTAATATATACTGTGAAATCTAAATTAAACAAAAGCAAGTGAATGAAAAATAAAAAAGAATGAATACTTCACCTGTCCGACGCCTTTTCCCGCTGTTCGGTCTCCGGTTCCAAGTAAGAGGTCTTCTGCCTGGACCTGTGGTGACGTCAGAGGGGTGTTCCCGGGGCGTTCCCAGCGCTGATTGGCTGCTCGCGGTCATGTGATATGTATCACATGACCGCGAGTGCCCGGGAACGCCCCTCTGACGTCACCACAGGTCCTGTCAGAACACATCTCACTTGGAACTTGAGACCGGATACCGGGAAAAGGTGTCGGAGGGTAAGTATTTCATTCTTTTTTATTTTTCATACACTTGCCTCTGTTTAACTTAGATTTCACAGTGTTATATTAATACACTGTGAAATCTAATGGGCGGCCACAGCTGTCACAGAGGGGAGGAGGATGCAGGATTCTTCCTCCCCTCTGGGAGAATACGCAGAAGCAGCTGCGTAAACAATTGACATATCAATTCTTTACGCAGCTGCGCTTTCTCCCTGAAAACGCACTGCGTATTTTTGCGCAATGTCTGCACTGCAAAGTGAATTTCACATTCTCTTTGCTGGCAGACAAAAGGCACATTGCGTATTTTGAAAAGCGCGCGTAAAAAAGCGCAGCAAAATATGCAATGTGTGAATGCAGCCTGAGACCACATGCGCATATTTGAGAATTTGGTGAGTTGTTTACCTCCGTATTTGTTAGATAAAACCAGGAGTGGTTAAGAAGTACAGACGTGGAAGTGGTGCTTCTGTTTTGTTCCACTCCTGGTTTTGGCTTACAGATAATGAGGTAAGAGACTTATCAAATACTCCCTGTGTGTATATGTCAATGGCTTGGCTGGAGATATGCATCTATAGCCAATTTCACACGAGTCATGCTGAACCTGGGTCTCCCCACCTTAAATATTTTCATAGGTCCTTATGATGATCAGTTTGTGCCAATATTTGGGGCTGTAATACAGAGACAGAATTGCACCCATATTACTCTAATGTTGAAACGACGTTCGTTTTTGCTTCCAGTGTAAGCAGCAGGGCTGTGGAGTCTGTAAGCCAAACCTCTAACTAATTCAAGTGAACCTGTCACCTCCATGAAGTCCCCAGGCTATCACTACCTGTCCCTGCACCTTCCTATTACTACTTTAACTATCCCTTTCTGTCCTAAATGTGCCCTGTGACTGTGTAATAAAACGTTATTATCACTCATTAGTATGTTAATGATCGGGGTGGGGGCTACCGTTGCTAGCCCCCCTGGGCGTCCTTCTCTGTGTCCCTCCGCCGCCTCCTGTATAGTTTATCGTGCCCAGATGGGCGTGATATTGACATCCAAATGCACACCTCCCAGCCTGGCTCGCTCCGCTCTGCAGAATGCCTGGTATGATGCTGAACGCGTAATTTCCGGTACTCTGCAGCCGGACTTAAGGCTGCGCAATATGCATGCTCTATAGAGCACATTGTCAGCTCATCTGTTATGAGCTGGTGTAATGTGCTCCACAGAGGATGTGCAATGCGCAGCTCTGTGGATGAGCTGTAGAGTACTGGAAATGGTGCGTTTGGTGTCATACCCGGCACTCTGCAGAGCGGAGCGAGCCAGGCTGGGAGGTGTGCATTTGGATGTCAATATCACGCCCATCTGGGCATGATAAACTATACAGGAGGCAGCGAAGGGACACAGGACGCCTAGGGGGGCTAGCAACGGTGGCCCCCACCCCTATCATTAACATACTAATGAGTGATGATAACGTTTTATTACGCAGTCACAGGGCACATTTAGGACAGAAAGGGATAGTTAAAGTAGTAATAGGAAGGTGCAGGGACAGGTAGTGATAGCCTGGGGAGGCTTTATGGAGGTGACAGGTTCACTTTAATTTCCCTGACTCTGACTCCACAACGCCGACTCCCTCATACATGGCTCATATTTAAGTGATACATTTCTGTGAACATGGTTTAATCATCATTACTAGGATACAATAATCAATCTATTTAAATAGAACATAATATTCAGCACATGCTGCATTGAACCCAATTTTATATTTTAGCAATCTGAGCCGTTCCATTTTATACTTACTCAGACTCCTCCAAAAAGGTCTCCGACTCCACAGCCTTGGTTAGCAGTGTTGATGAATGAACTGCAAAAGGGGATACTTCGCCCTTCTACTGGTACTTTGTTTACACCTTACTCGCCATAGTGTGGGAATTGCAAACCTTTAGAATATTTACAATTGTCCTGCTGGATCTCAGCTTGGCCTGTATCTTTGTGTATTCATATAGCTTTCTCTCCAGTTTAGACTCTGGGCTTTTCCAACTGTGTTGGGAAAGCTTTGGTAGTCCTTAGCTGTTTTAGATATTGTATCTGTTTAACGCTTTAGAAATATGTATGGCTGCTGTCAGCACTAGCTGCAAAGCAATATGCCTCCAAGAAGGAAGCAGCAGGGTTGCAAGCAACTTCACAGCGCATTAGTTTCTCAGTACGTTCTAATGCCATGCACAAGATGACATGGGTGCTAACAAAGTACCTTAATCAATATTTTGTTTTTGACTTCCATCCTGACATTTTGACCATCTTCGACTAGTGATCTACTAATGATATTTTATCCCCTTGTATTAGATTATTTGCACCTCTAGATTTCTCCCTCAAACTGCTGTTTCAGTGTGGCTGCAGTTGCTCTGCCCTGATCCTGCTGCTGAGGTCTTGGTTTTGCTCCTAATACTGTTCATCATCCTGTTTTGTGTCACAACACCCTGCTACCTTGATTCACTCTTCGTCGTTGGCTAGGTTTTGGATTTATAACTTTCGAGGACGAACAATCAGTGGACCAGGCTGTCAACATGCATTTTCACGACATCATGGGCAAAAAAGTGTGTAGTTGTAGTTTTATTTTACCTTAAGACTAAGCTAAGTCTTGGGTAGCAGTCGGTGTCCTTGGTGAATTGCACATTTAAAAAAAATATATAATAATGATATAAACTTGGGGATGTGGATAGATGTAATGGACATGAAGAGGGATTTTTTTCTTGTTTTGATCTGCAAGGTTGTTCAGTTGAATTCAGTGACTGCATGTTGTACTCTTCTTTCTTCTAAGTCACGGAGTAGTCAAGGACATCTCTGCTACCTAAGGTTTGGCTTCATGTCATTCCTTCTGAAGTCACGGGGCATCAAATTTATTATGGAATTGGGACACCAAAATAATGTGTATTTGGCAAGTGGAAGACTTCATGAAGGACTGGCTGCTGTTACTGTTTCATTACTGGGTCACTTACTGTGAATCTTTGGTACAAATACCATGTTCTCAGTAGTTTAACCATTCTGCAGTAAAGTGATCAGTTCATACTGTGTTGTCATGTCTGAGAGTTCTAGTTGCATCGCTAACATTAGTGGTTAGCGATCCAGCAGGTTGCATACATAGGGTCCCCATCAGTCAGCAGCCAGAGACGTCAGCGTAGGAGAGTTGTCCATTTGTACTTAAGGTGGTGCACAGCTAATAGTGCCACATTAGAGTAGATGTTTATTAAGTAGCAAAAAAATAATTTCTGAATGGAAATTTGTTCAGACTGGCTGGTTGGTACAATTATTTGATGGATGCCGCACTGGCTACAATGAAGAGGGAGAAGAAAACTTTCTGGGCCTCATTTCAACTTTTTATTCTATCCATGGGATTTCTAGACAGTCTGAATAATAGACTACTATAAAAGAAAATTCAGTATTGAATGTTTTTTTTCTCTTGCATATAGTTGTCTAGAACAAGGGAAAACACTCAAGACTATATGTAATGCAGTCTCCAGCTGCTGATTACTTCTTATGATGGTGAATTGATATCTATAGTATGTCTGTAGCACAGAACAGTCCAAATAGAAGATCTTGACAGGTCCCCAATCTACTTAGAAATAAAATGAAACCGTGGATGAGATCAAGGCAATGAAATGCTGCTAATGTGATGTAACTTAACAACACAGTATGAAGAATATGCTTCTTATTGACCAAACTGTCCATTTTGTATTACTTGCATGTTTTGTTTACTTTTTTTGTTAGATATAGTGTAAGATTCTCTTACCACATCCATTCCCTCTGACATTATTTGCGAGTTAATTAAATTGAGATTCTTAAAGCGTTAGCCTGGGGAAGGTAAGTCTTTATCTTCCATAAGCTATTTTTGAAGCAGCCAATCGGTAACCTCCCTAGCAGTGCCCAGCCCCACGAGATTCTCTGATGTGAGCAGCCTATACTATTCACATGAAGCAGACACAGCCCTACAGTCCGGATGATTGTCCAGACACGGCCCCTACAGTCCGGAGGAGGAGTGTTGTATTCATTTTAGGGCTATAGTAGTAATCCCTAGAATTCCACATAGAGTAAGATATATATTTGCTTTATACTGTGTATGTTAAGCTTCTCAGAGACCCATATATATATATATATATATATACATAAGATAATTAAGTATTAGAATGCTAAGCTTACTGATAAGTATAATTATGGGTGTAGTGGGTGGGGAGTGGGCAGTAACAATTGAACTATTTTTTGACCAGTTTTTGTCTTTGTTTAGGTGGAAGTAAAACGCGCAGAGCCCCGTGATAGCAAAAGCCAAACTCTTGGATCTGCAGGTTCTAACCAGTGGGGAAGTAGAGGAATGCAAACTGCAGCTAATGGGTGGACGGGACAGCCTCCTGCCACATGGCCACAGAGCTACAGTCCGCAAGGTGAATATTACATGAAAATTGAGATCATGAAGGAGGTGAGGGTTGGGCGGGCAGCTTGAAATATGTATCATGAAGCCACCAGCTGCAGCTCATCGGGACATGGCACAAGTGATTGGTCCCTGCAGCACTGTGGCGCCTTATGGGGCACTGTAAAATAAAGAGTGAATAAAAAAGTTTTTAAAAATATGGAAACAGCCCAAAACTTGAAATCACACCCCTTTTGCCCAATTAAAAATAAAAGTATTAAAAAAAAAAAATAATACACATTTGGTATCACTGCATTCAGAAATACCTAATCTATCAATATATAAAATCAATTAATGAAAGCTATAAACTGTGTAATGGAAAAAAAAAAAGTCCAAACGCCAAAATTGCATTATTTTGGTCACTAAATTATTTTTTTTTTAAAATGACATGGTGTTGCTGCATTTTTGATTCTCAGTGTAGATAAAGTGGACAGCTACAGGCTGCCACCCTGAAATGCCTGGCTTTACCTTGCCTGGCAATCAAAATACAGGCCCATTTTTATTTTTTATTTTTTTTGATTTATTGAAATAATCAAAAAAAAATGTATGAGCTTCACCCTATTTTTGATTGCCAGTCAAGTTAAACCCCATGCAGTTGGGGGCTGATATTCTCAGTGTGGAGAGGCCCTTAGTTATTGGCCCCCCCCCCCACCCCCCAAAGAATAACAGCTCACTTCCACCCCAGAAATTGGTGCATTCATTAGAAGCACCAATTTCTAGCACTGTACCCAACTTTTCCTGGTGCAGTGGCATTGAGGTGATAGGGTTAATTATAGTTGATGGGACAGCTTGTCATTAAGCCCAGATTGATAAAATCGGTCCTCTGAGACCTGCCCATTATCAGTCCTGTGAGTAAATAGTTAAGACACAGAGAAAAATCATTTATTTGAAAAACATCAGACAGACAACCCTCATTTTCCAGTTTATTATTGCCCCACACATACCCCTCCGACGCTAATCAATAATAATGGTCCCACGAAGCATACTTTCCTCTGCTACATCCAGATTTTGCAGAGAGGGAATGAAAGCAACCTTTCCCTGCAAAGTCTATAATCAGACTGACTGCCGCGAGGAACGGTGACGTCATTCACTGAGGCCCAGTACCAGTAAACTCAGGTGGCCGCTCTGACGTCAGCGGGGTTATGCGAGTTCACTGCCTCAGGAAGTCCTCAGTGACTAACTTCCACAGTAAATACTAGAATGTATGGGCTGTTTCCTGGTTACTCCAACAGCCAATCACAGGCGCCCAGTAGTGCAATATGGGGAGCATGATGGGGACTGTACTGCAATATTGGGGACCATGATGGAGAGATTACTAGAATATTGAGACCAGTATGTGGGACATCACTACAAGATAAGGATCAGGATGGTGACATTAGTACAAAGAGTAAGAAGGTGACCAGGATTGGCACATTACTGCAAGAAAGGGACTGGGGTGGGGATATTAGCACATCAAGCAAAAAAAATCTGGTATTGCTAAAAAAGTCACTTAAGGTACCGTCACACGTGGCAATATTGCACTGGCAATTTGCTGTTTGCAGTGAAATGGACACGTTGCTGTGTACAAATGTAACAATGTGTCCATGATTTCACTGCAACCAGCAAATTGCCAGTGAAATTGCAAGTAATATTGCCGCGTGTGACGGTACCTTTAGTCCTACAAGGAATGTGGCCCTCCGGTTTAAGGGATCCCGTCACCCCCATGGTTAACATGGAGCAGGGCGGGTATAAGTGGTGATGGGGCAGCCGGCCTCCTGCTGTGACATCACCGCCTTTCTCCTGGCACACCGCTCAGGATCACTGATTTTGCCCCTTCTCTGCTGTCACATTGCACTGCTCCCTATCAGCTGGTGGCCACGTCCACACAGCCCTAAAATGCAGTTTTTAAAAGAGCACAAAAAAAGTTGAGAAAATAAGTCATATGGCACAAAAAAAAGCATCATCTCGCTACTATGTGACTTTTAATTAACAACCAGTGCAGTATTTTTTTTTCATTTCAATGAAATGTCATTTAAACTTTAAGACTAACATAGACTAATGAAGGCCAAAAACCGCCAATATCGAGAGGTTTAGCCGCCAGTCTAATGTGCATGGGGCCCTGGCCAATTCATTGTTGTAGTAAATCTCAATCTGGCATGTCTAATTTTGGACTGCCAATTCCATTGATCTTTCAGATCTGTGCGGTGGATGTGTGGTGGTAGCTTTCTCAGGGAGCACAGGAGCGCTCAGCAGGAGACCGCATATCTAATGTTTATGGCTGGCATTGCATTTAGCTAATCTCTAAAATTAATTTTGAATATCTGTGTTCTATGCTAACGAACAAATATATACCAGGCATGTCCAAACGAATAATCCTGTTGAATAAAGGGCCCGTTAGACACTTCAATGTCTCAACGATCCGACTTGACCTGAATCGCTTGAACGTCGTTCAATGATCGCTAGTGAGGTGTCACACGTACAGATATTTTTAACGACGCGGCAACGATTCCGCGACAAGCAAACGATACTTGCGGTCATCTGGTTGCCTATGTGCTTCAGTTCTGAATTGGCGAAGTCTTAAACGAGATGTTATCACGGTGTCACACACGACGATGCAGCAGATCGAACGTACGATCGACTGATTTATGGTCCTGTTCATAAACCTGCGATCAACGATCAGCCGACTATCATTGGTCGTATCTACATGTCACACGCAACGACGTTATGACGTCTTTGCTCCGGCACAAAAGCCGTGATGTACCAACGATATCGTTAATGATATTGTAGCATGTAACGGGCCCTTAAGGCTATGATCACACATTGTGTTTTAGTGGTGCATTTTTTCCGAGTTTTATGCAAATTAAAAGTTTCTTTTTACAGCACCAGCAGAAGCTCTGAGAACCCAGAAATGAAATGTGCACACACATGCACTTGATTTTTTGAGAGTAGCAGCATGTCACTTCTTTAAACATTCTTGTGGCTTTTCTTCACCATTAAAAGCAATGAGCATGAAAAACACTACTGCACGGGTGAATGAAGCAAACTTTACTTCATTATGTACTGTAGACCAAAATACAGCAAAAAAAAAGTTGCGAAACCTTATTAGAAGCTGCTTTTGTACTGCCAATGAGAGCTTGGTTTTGCTGCAGAAGAAAAAGTAACCTGTGAACATAGCCTAATGGTTCAGCCACCATCCTGATTTTTTGATTTATAATGTTGTCCATGGCAAAACAAAATGGCACTTGTACAGTACAATTGAAAGCCAGAGCATTTACAGTGTTTGCCATTGTGAGGGCAGAGCAATCATCTTTTGTTGTACAGTTGCATCTGTCCCAATATCGTGTCCAGGTTATTTGCTTCCCCGTTTATTTGGAGCATCTGCAGAGAAAAAAAATATTTTCTTTAATGCTTTAAATCCCTGTTTTGTTTCTGCCGCAGTTTATAATTGAGAGATTTTCACAACATGATAAATTTAATTTCTTGGTTCAAAGTTCATAAGCCATTTTTTTTCTTTAGGTATGTGGATGACAACTGCACAGCCAATTGGTGAGTAACTGGACAGATCTCTTTGTAGATACTCTTTCACTCGGGCAATTCACTTCAATATCTCCTACCTTTTGGTTCTTCCTAATGCAGTCTTCTCCACAGGGTATGGTCCTCCTGCAGGCCGTGGAGCTGCTCCCCCACCTCCAGCTTTCCCCTTCATAGTGTCAACACCACAAGGAGGATTTCCTGCACAAGGATTTCCAACGGGATATGCAACACCACCTCCTTTTGGTAAGATATAGTTTAATTTTGTCCTATTTCACTCAGGCTCTTTAAATAGAACTAATCCCGAGCTATCCCTATATATTTTTGATGTGTTATTGCAGGCTATGGCTATGGCCCACCCCCTCCCCCTCCTGATCAGTTCGTCCCATCAGGAGTTCCAGCTCCACCTGGTACTCCAGGAACAGCGCCATTGGCGTACCCTCCACCACCAGGGCAGTCAGCTCAGGATCTCAATAAACCCCCTGGTGGTCAGCAAGACTTTGCTTTTAGCCAGTTTGGTAAGTGGTGTCCTTGTGCAAGTTTTGTCCCACTATGTCATTTGTGGGTGGCTGGGTGGGTTTCAAAATCTCTTGAAAAGTTTCCCACTGACCTGCTGACTGTGTTCAATGTTTTTTACAAAGTATTAGTAATGTCCTTGAGTCTACATATAAAAGCCAGACCCCCATGTCCCACCCAAACTTCTGAGTGGACCACTCCATATCTGACCATGCCATGCACAAAAGGCCTATTACCTGGCTGGGCGGGATGTCAGGTTGGGGTTGTAGTGCATGCCTTAACCATCCCACTTAAAAAGCCT
The DNA here is from genome assembly GCA_033576535.1 of Allobates femoralis. NCBI lineage: Eukaryota > Metazoa > Chordata > Amphibia > Anura > Aromobatidae > Allobates > Allobates femoralis. The sequence continues at coordinate 410,442,809 of JARQOC010000003.1, forward strand.
GAAGAAATCACTCTTTCCAGGAAATGCCTGCTTTGTGAAATTGTCCGAGTGGATATGAGCTCACTAAGAAGGACATAAAAAGGTAAGAAATGGTAGGTAGCGTTAGATCCTCCATCTCAATTTTGGAGACCCTTTGGATGCATGGAAAAATATAGCCTGCCCTATAACAGATTTGATTATGGGGTTCCAGTCAGTTTGTGATATTGATATGTTGGACGTCTACAGCGATGTCCTTTCTCATTATTCACTTTTATTTTTTTTATACAGTCTGAATTGCATTACTTTTATGACATCTTGAAAGCACCAGTAGAACATTTTTTTTTGTTTTTAACACTGGAGTGTGTTTTAAATGTAAGGGTACCATTACACGTCTGTAGCATTGCATGCAATTTCACTGGCAATTTGCTGGTTACAGTGAAATCATGGACACATTGTTCCATTTTGTACAGAGCCACAAAATAGAACAATCAGCTAATAGCAAGTGAAATTGCATGCAATATTGCGACGTGTAACAGTACCCTAAGCCACCTGCCCCAACTTTTATATTCTCCCTCTGGCGTTTGGCCGTAAGTAAGAAACTACATCACAGTTGCTCAGTGCATCTAAGAGAGCCAAATTAAGGCTCTCATAGCGATGTATTGAAAAGCGACCTCCAACATGCTCCATGAAATGCTGGATTTGCCAGCTTGTGACTTTTTACCACAGAGCACCGCTGGAAAAGCTTGAAGGCGGTGGAAGGTGAGTATATGACAGCAGACTTAGAATTAAGGCATCACTCCAGTGGCGCAATAAAAATGTAAAAAAAACAAACCTGCAGTAGTGGTGCTTTAAGGTTTAACTTAAAGGGGAACCCCTGTGAGATAAAAATGTTTTTGTATGGTCTCTGCACTCCTATAATGCTAAACTGCCTGTTACTACTGTAAATGCTTAGAACTCCTATAAATCACTTATTCACTAACTGCTCCTTACCCATTACCCCTCCCGTAGGGGACAATGCTCCACGCCTGATAGAGCAGCTCTTCCAACTCAGCGCGCGTCACATTCAATCAGATGAGCGTGACGTCATGACAGGTCCCAGACTAAGGCCCCTTTCACATCGGTGGTAATCGCTGATCGCGGTAGTTGTGGTGTAAAAAAACGCAACTGCCGCTATTACCGCATAACGGCCGCACTTGCGGCAAGCCCCATGCAGTGTCTATGGAGCTTGCGGTAAGTGTGTGGCAGGTGCGGCAAGTGCTGAAACCGCAACTATGCTGCAAGCCCCATAGACATTGTATGGGGCTTGCCGCAGGTGAACCGCAAGTGCGGCCGTTATGCGGTAATCGCGGCAGTTGCATTTTTTTTTCACCGCAACTGCCACAGTCACTGATTACCGCTGATGTAAAGGGGCCTAAGCTAGAATTTCTGCACAGAAAAGCAGGGGGTGAGACCAAGGTCTAAGTAGAACCTTGTGTGACATATGGCCATGTGATTAAATGTCTGTTCTCAGATGCACAAATGCTTTTGAGGGAGGTGGAAGAGCTGTTCAAATCAGGCATGATGCATTTTCCCCTATGGGAGGAATGGTAAGGAGCAGTTGGTGAATAAGTGATTTATAGGCGTTCTAAACATTAACATTTAATCACATAGGTGTGATGTCACATAAGGCCCTATTGAAATCTTGGTCTCACCCCCTGCTCTCTGTGCAGAAATTCTAGCTTAGTCTGGGAACTGTTATGACATCACGCTCATGTGATTGAATGTGACGCTCTGAGGTGAAAGAGCTACTCTATCAAACATGAAGCATTGTCTCCTATGGGAGGGGTGATGGGTAAGGAGCAATTAATGAATAAGTGATTTATAGGAGTTCTAAATATTACATAGGAGTAACAGGCAGCTTAACATAGTATAGGAGTGCAGGGACCAAACAAAAAAAAAAGTTCTTTCCCTGGAGTTCTCCTTTAAAATGATTTCCAATAAATAGCTTCTAATACATGATAGCTTATATAAGTGCATTGTCTTCTGCTTACTGCGGAGTCCTGTAAGTGGCCACATCAGCTATGTTTAAACTGAACCTACAGTTTAAAATAGACCTGCCACTTGCTCAAAAAAGGTAGGTAAATGCCTTTTACATTCTGCTGCACTATTAGTTAGGGCTGCATTGCTCCACTTCGCAACGATGTTCACATTATCTTTTGGAGTGCAGTTTGTTTAATCTGTGTAGTGCAACTAGGTGTTTCTTCATTGTTTTCTCTTGGAGACTTTAGTGTCACACCTCTCTCCCTAACATTGCTCCTTGGCATCTGAGACTGCTAGCCATGATTGACAGCTTCTGGAAGGGAGTTATGAAAGTTTTCCACCCCCAGAGAAAGCCTGAAGAAATGCCCAGTTGGACTACAAGCAGAGATTTCACATATTGCGCTCCAAAAGCAATAAATAAGAATCTCTGGATCAGCATAGGGCAAATGTAAAACAAAAATCGGTCAGTGGAGAGCTGAGAGACTTTTACAAAGTATTTAATTTTTTTTTTTTATACCAGTGACAGGTTTTTAAATAGTCTTTCATCAATTAATTTGCTTTTATGAAAAATTACAGTTCGGCCAAAGCAAAATTTAAATAAAGTATACTGGTTGTAGTAAAAAATACAATTATTAAATGTATAAAGAAAGACCATACATGCTTACATACATAAATTAAAAACATGTAGCTTTTTAAAATATGAAAACATTGAAAACACAGTATCAACTAAGAAATGATTGGTTATATTTACATTAATCCTATGAATCAATAAATACAGTTGAAACAAGAAGTTTACATACACTATATAAAAGACACATATGAATGTTTTTCTTACTATCTGATGTGAAATTAGAATAAATCTTTCCAGTTTTAGGTCAATTAGGATTACCATAATTATTTGCCAAGTTCCAGAATATTGAGAGAATGCTTTAAGGCATTTTTATTATTTTCTGCAAAGTTACAAGTTTACATATAGTAAGATTACTGTGCCTTTAAACAATTTGGGGCAGCCCATATGATGTCATGTGTTTGGAAGCTTCTATTGACTCAAATGTTGCCAATAAACCTGAGACACACCTGTGGATGTATTTTAATGCACAGCAGAAACACACTGCTTCTTTGTGTAGCATCAAGGTAAAGTCTAAAGAAAACAGCCAAGATATCAGGAACAATAAAAAATCAGGGAACAAGAGGCGCAATAGTGCCCTATCAAAAGTGACACTGACAGTATGGGTAGTGTATATAGATTCCACTCACCTATTCCAGTTGTGTAACCCACAACTGGGTTTGAAGGCATGAAAGTAATAGCTGCTGCAGGACCTCCACCGACCACTTGCACGTGGAAAAACCAGACTGTTACACACCTTGCTTCCCAAAATTTTGTGAAGATATCAGGAAGAGATTTGTGGACTTAAACAAGTCTGGTTTATCCTTGGGTGCAATATCCAGATACCTGAAGGGGCCTTGTTCATCTGTACAAACAATTATTCGCAAGTACAAACAAGATGGGAATGTCCAGCCATTATACCGCTCAGGAAGGAGGCTGGTTCTGTGTCCCAGAGATGAACGTGCTTTGGACCGACTTGCATATCAACCCAAGAACAAAAACAAAAGACTTTATGAAGATAATGGCGGAAGCTGGTAAGATTGTGTCATTATCCACGGTGGAACGAGTGCTGAATCAACATGGGATGAAGTGTTAGGCTGCTTTCACATCAGCGTTTTTTTTAAATCGCGGCAGATGCGCTGAAAAAACTGCATCTGCCGCGATTACCGCATAACCGCTGCACTTGCGGCAAAGTTGTGGTAAGCCCCATACAATGTATTTGCCGCACTTGCGGCAAGCGCGGTTTTGGCAAATGCGGCCGCAAAAAAAACCGCGGTCAGCCGCGGGTTTTTCGCGGCTGCACCTGCCGCAAGTGCCAAAACCGCACTTGCCGCACCTCCCGCAAGCCCGCATATACATTGTATGGGGCTTGCTGCAACTGTGCCGCAAGTGCAGCGGTTATGCGGTAATTGCGGCAGATGCGTTTTTTTCACCGCATCTGCCGCGATTTAAAAAAAACACTGATGTGAAAGTACCCTAAGACCACTCTGCCAGGAAGAAGCCATTACTTCAAATAAAAGAAAACCGATAAATTTTTGCAAATGCACACAGGAATAGTATTTAAAAAAAAAATTGAAAATATGTGGGCTTTGCCCTATTATTAATAGCCAGCCCGGGTAAAACTAGGCAGCTGGGGGGCTAGTGCTTTCAGCGTGGTGGGGCCCATAGTTTATTGGGACCTCTCATGCTATAGAGTAGCAGCCCGTTGTCCTAAAGCTTTATTCTGACCATGTAAAATGTCAGTGAGAAAAACTTATATTTTTTTATGTAAACTTCTGATTTCAACTGTATCTAAAAAAATGGCTACAAAATACAGCAATTGATAGTTTTACAGGGAGTAATAAATGATAGAATAGGGGAAAGATTAATTTCCTAAACATGGTGAATGTTCCTGATATATAGCTTCAATTCTACAATAGCACAATGTCACTGCTACAAAGCTAGCTATGTAGGGCAAAAGTAGTGACTGCATCAAATAAAATAGAAAGGGATACGGATAAATTTGCTGCACATTGCTGGTCAAAAATATATCATATGTACAGTGCCTACAAGTAGTCTTCAACCCCCTGCAGATTTAGGTGGTTTGATAAGATGTAAATAAGTTAGAGCCTTCAAACTGCAAACGAGAGTAGGATTTATTAATAGAAGCATAAATCTTACAAACCAAAAAGTTATGTTGCTCAGTTGAATTTTAAACATAAAAGTGTGGGTCAAGTTTTATTCAACCCCTAGGTTTAATATTTTGTGGAATAACCCTTGTTTGCAATTACAGCTAATAATCGTCTTTTAAAAGACCTGGTCATGTCGGCACAGGTCTCTGGAGTTATCTTGGCCCACTCCTCCATGCAGATCTTCTCCAAGTTATCTAGATTCTTTGGGTGTCTCATGTGGACTTTAATCTTGAGCTCCTTACACAAGTTTTCAATTGGGTTAAGGTCAGGAGACTGACTAGGCCACTCCATCACCTTGATTTCTTCCCTCTTTAACCAGGCCTTGGTTTTCTTGGCTGTGTGCTTTGGGTCGTTGTCTTGTTGGAAGATGAAATTACGACCCATCTTAAGATCCTTGATGGAGGAGCGGAGGTTCTTGGCCAAAATCTCCAGGTAGGCCGTGCTATCCATCTTCCATGGATGCGGACCAGATGGCCAGGCCCCTTGGCTGAGAAACAGCCCACAGCATGATGCTGCCACCACCATGCTTGACTGTAGGGATGGTATTCTTGGGGTCGTATGCAGTGCCATCCAGTCTCCAAACGTCACGTGTGTGATTGGCACCAAAGATCTCGATCTTGGTCTCATCAGACGATAGAACCTTGAACCAGTCTGTCTCAGAGTCCTCCAAGTGATCATGAGCAAACTGTAGACGAGCCTTGACATGACGCTTTGAAAGTAAAGATACCTTACGGGCTCGTCTGGAACGGAGACCATTGCGGTGGAGTACGTTACTTATGGTATTGACTGAAACCAATGTCCCCACTGCCATGAGATCTTCCCGGAGCTCCTTCCTTGTTGTCCTTGGGTTAGCCTTGACTCTTCGGAGAAGCCTGGCCTCGGTATGGGAGGAAACTTTCAAAGGCTGTCCAGGCCGTGGAAGGCTAACAGTAGTTCCATAAGCCTTCCACTTCCGGATGATGCTCCCAACAGTGGAGACAGGTAGGCCCAACTCCTTGGAAAGGGTTTTGTACCCCTTGCCAGCCTTGTGATCCTCCACGATCTTGTCTCTGATGGCCTTGGAATGCTCCTTTGTCTTTCCCATGTTGACCATGTATGAGTGCTGTTCACAAGTTTGGGGAGGGTCTTAAATAGTCAGAAAAGGCTGGCAAAAGAGATAATTAATCCACACATGTGAATCTCATTGTTCTTTGTGCCTGAACTACTTCTTAATACTTTAGGGGGACCAAACAGAATGCTGGTGGTTTGAGGGGTTGAATAATAAATGACCCTCTGAATTAACTTTTAACGCTTTAAAAAAAAATAAAAAAAATTTTAAAAATCTATTTGACTGCAGTGCATTTCCCACTTCCAGGCTGATCTACAGTCCAAATGTCACAATGCCAAGTTAATTCCGCATGTGTCAACCAGCTAAATCTGCAGGGGGTTGAAGACTACTTGTAGGCACTGTAGGTGATTGTGCTGAACAAATAGTTGTATTAAAAAAAACATGGTACTAACCTGTAGATACGGGGTTAATCTGTATGTGTATACAGTTCTGAAACTGCCTGGTGCCTCACTGAGAGCTCCACTATGGAGACATTTTATTTCTTCCAGCAGCATTCAGCTTTGTATACACTGAGCAGAGGCTGTAACCACAGCCCGACACTGATAAATGGCTGGTCAGCTTTGGAGACTGCTGTCAGTCAGTGCCATGGGTGCAGTTAGGGTTCACTGAGTGATAACTGATACAACGCTGACACCCTCTCGCTTACATACCTAATTAAACTGTGTTTGTATAAAACAAATTTACTGAAATCTATAGTAGCACTAAGTCTCCTATATGAATGCCTTTTAAAGCACCACTCAGTACTACAGAAGCTTCAAACTACTTTGGTGATCAATGCATTTTTTTAAATTTAGTACAAGGCACATGTCTGCTGAATCAAACTCTTTAATTTATGCCATTTTTTCTATCCCAGAATCCTTTAATTTATTCATGATTGCTGATTATATATATATGGGAATATATAATGTATAATATAATGATATATATATAGATATATATATATATATATATATATATATATATATATATATATATATATATATATATATAATATATTATGCACCACCCCGGGTCTAGCTCTAGTTCTCCTTGTTCAAATATTTTTTTATTGGATGATTTTTTTAACAAAACAGCGGGACATAAATACAGGAAAATCAGAAGGGTGACGTACACACGTAAATATAGGGGCAGTCAATGGTATTAACCTTAATAGGTACTTAATACAAAACATCTAAGTAAATCTAGACAAACAAAGATTTGGTTATAAACTTAGTTGTGAGCAGTTATACTTATAAAAAAAAAAAAGAAACAGGAAAGAGAGAAAAGGGTTAGGACTTGATAACATAACAATTATGGGGTAAAAAACGAGGGTTCCGAGATACATCTGTAAAATGTTAGGTGCATCAGATGTAGGTTAGAGTCAGGAATTACGTCAATGGCCTAGTTAGATGTTTGAGTGATTGTGTAGAAATCCACGGTTCCCAATTGTTGAGGTACTTGTTATATGCGTTGTTTCTGACTGCATAGTTAAATTCAAAGGTACAGTGAGCCGAGATTCTGTCAGTGAGTTCAGATATGGTGGGTACTTCTGTGGTCTTCCATTTGGCAGCCAGAAGTATTTTCTGATCATCATAATGGGAGACCCAGACAATGGGGTTTAGGGCTCTGCCCTCCGGAGGCCACACTAGGTACTACAAGTTTGTAGACACCGCCTCCTCCGCTTATAAACCCCCACCGCAGGGAATATCCTCAGTTTTAAACTTAGTGTGCTCGGAGGATCACGCTTTGCTTGCACTTCACGGCATTCTCACAGCTTACGTGATGGCTTATGAAGACAAGGTAAAATGGTCCCGGTCGGGACCTTCGGCAGTCTCCCTGCTCACCCTTGTGGAACACGCAGGTGGAGGTACCGGAGGGCCTAGGGCCTGGACACTGCGTGTCCCCCCGGTACGCTGTCGCGCTCCTTTCCATCCCTCCCTGGGGGGCTCTGGAAGGTGGGAGATAGGAGCCTCGCACAGCTCCGCTCCGTCCGAGGCCTCCCTAAATGGTGCTTACAGACCGGACTGGAGCCAGCCCAGTCCGAGGCCTCCCTAAATGGTGCTTACAGACCGGACTGGTGCTGAAACCCCCGTCCGAGGCCTCCCTAAATGGTGCTTACAGACCGGACCGGCACTGAGGCACTGTGTGTCTCCGGTGTGCCTGGGGGTAGTGTCGGACACTTTATGTGTTCTGGCACTCAGACCGCGCGCTACCCTCGGGTCCGCGGTTCTGGCGGTGTACCCTGTGCTAGGGTCACCCTGGCTGACCGCCCTGTGTGTCACAGGGGCTGAGGCTGTAGATTGCAGGTGTTTTGTTTTACATGCAGTCTAAGTGTTGTACTGTCACAATACTTCCCGCGCTGCGGGCTCCGGCGCCTACATTACTGCGGCTGCCTGAGGGGATGTGAAGCAGCCCTGGTGGTGATGTCATCGAGGGCGTGCGTGTGTGCTTCCCGCGTGTTTTCGGCGCCGCCCACAGTTTCTCTGCCGGCGGCCATCTTTTCCCCTCGCTTCCCGGCTGGGATTTGACTGCAGCACAGGTCTGCACTCCGGGGGAGACCGGAAGCCTTCGTGGAGGCCACACACGCACACCGCTTCCTTCCACCGCTTTACAGCGGTCGGTAAGCCACCGGGATCCCCGGTTTGTGTCTATAGATTGGCTTATTTGCCCCTGCTGTGGGTATGTCCTCAGCTGGAAAACGTGCTGCTAAGGCGGCCAGCACCACCACTACCTGTGCTACATGCAACGGGACGCTGGTTGAGGGGTCCTGCAATAACTGCGGACGCCCAGAGGCCCGGACTGATGCTGCTGAGTCAGCGGCTCCGGTGCTTTACCCTGAGGTTCAGGTGATCCCAGGGCCATGGGAAACGCAGAATAAGATTAATGAATCTCTGTTGTCCCAGTTGTCCTCCATGTCGCAATCCCTGGAGGCACTTAATAGGAGACTGGAAAGCCCAGCTACTCCTTCCAATTACCCCCGGGTGTCTCCTTCTTCTGCTGTGAGACCCCTTAAGCGGACTCGTCGTGAGGATTCACCCGAGCTCCAGGCTCTCTCTGAGGAGGAGCGTCCCTCTGATGGTGATGAGGATGATGGGGGTTCAATACTCGGGTCTGTGTCAGAACCACCAGACGGGGTAGAGGATCTGGTGTCCTCCATTAACGAGACTTTACGTCTCGTGACACCCCCTGAGGAGGTGAACGTACACCCGAAGGAGGTCTATCAATGGCTACGGCCAGAGGCTAGACCAAGTGGCTCCTTTATGGACCACACTAACTTTGGGAGGGTGGTCAGAGCACCCAGGTTACATCCTGGGCGGCGTTTTGTCCGCAAATCTAAGGACAATCGCTTTCCCTTTCCCCAGGAGGCGCTTCAGGAGTGGTCGCAGTCCCCGAAGGTGGACGCCTCCATGACCAGGATTGCTGCACGCTCCCTTTTCTCTGCCTCTGATAGCTCCTCGTTGAAGGATGCGACAGATAGACAGGTCGAGCAACTCGCCAAGTCTTCTTATGAGGCTGTGGGGTCTTCATTTGCCCCTAATTTTGCCACGGTCTGGACCCTGCAAGCGATTACCTCCTGCTTGGATGGTATCACTGATCTGGCAGGGTCCAGTCCAGAGGTCCTGGCGCTTACCGATAGGGCAAGGGCCTATGCGGATTACGCCAGGACGGCAACATTGGAAACTGCCACTCGCTCTGCTGTGGCTTCAGCCAACGCTATAGCAATCCGCAGGTTGTTGTGGCTGCGTCTTTGGGACTCAGATGCCACGTCTAAGAAGATTTTGCAAAATCTTCCATTCTCTGGTGACAGGCTTTTTGGCACCGAGCTGGACAAGCTGATAAAGGATTCTGCTGAGTCTAAGATCCCGCAGAATAAACCTAAGCCACGGTATACCGTTAAAAGGAACCCAAAACAGTGGTCCTTTCGTTCCAACTCACAGTCATCAGCAGCGTCTGCTCGCGCAGACCGAGGGGCAAGCCCGCTACTCAGTGGCGCCCCAAGGGTCGCCAAAAGAAGCCAACAGGGGCGGCAGCTGCCACCCCCAAACCCGCTTCCGCATGACTCGCTCTCTCGTCCTGCCTCCCCACCGGTGGGGGGTCGCCTGTTCCTGTTTCAGGACAGTTGGCTCCTCCACGTCCAAGACAAGTGGGTCCGAGACGTAGTCTCGCGAGGCTACAGGATAGAGCTGACGTCGCTGCCGGCACACCGATTCCATCGGTCTGTTCCTTCTCCAGAAAAGGCTCAGGCTTTTCACCGGGTGTTGGAGGGGCTCCGCAGAGACGGAGTAGTGGTCCCAGTGCCCTCTGGGGAGAGGTTCCGGGGTTTTTACTCCAACCTCTTTATCGTCCCAAAGAAGGACGGCTCTTTTCGCCCGGTTCTGGACCTCAAGTTGTTCAACCGTCATGTGTTGGTTCGGCAGTTCCGCATGGAATCCCTGCGCTCCGTGATCGCGGCTGTGTCACAGGGAGACTTCCTGGCGTCCATAGATATCCGAGACGCTTACCTTCACGTGCCCATTGCACCGGCTCATCAGCGCTGGTTACGATTCGCAGTGGGGGACGAACACTTCCAGTTCGTGGCACTACCCTTCGGGTTGGCCTCGGCACCGCGGGTGTTCACGAAGGTGATGGCCTCTATGATGGCTCTCCTGCATGTACAGGGACACGCCGTCATACCTTATCTAGACGACCTGCTGGTCAGGGCGCCATCGGAGCACCTTTGTCGGGAGAGTTTGGAGGTAACCATGAAGTCTCTGGAACAGTTTGGGTGGCTTCTCAATGTCCAGAAATCAACCCTGGTTCCGACCCAGTCACTGACGTATCTGGGCATGGACTTCCACACGGACTCAGCCCTGGTGTCTCTGCCACGAGCCAAGCAGCTGGCTATCCACTCAGGAGTGCAAGATGTCCTCCTGTCACCACAATCATCCCTACGGGTATTGATGAAGCTGGTGGGCCGCATGGTAGCTGCGATAGAGGCGGTGCCTTTCGCACAATTTCGTCTCCGTCCTCTCCAGCTGGAGATTCTCCGCAGCTGGGACAAGAGAACGTCCTCTCTGAATCGGCTGGTGGCCCTTTCCCAACCGACCAGGGATTCCCTGCAGTGGTGGCTCCAGCCACGTCACTTGTCACGGGGCCGGTCTTTCCTCAAACCGTCATGGTTAGTGGTGACCACCGACGCCAGTCTGAAGGGCTGGGGAGCGGTGTTCTTACACCACAGGGCTCAAGGCCTCTGGACTCAGTCGGAGTCGTCGTTGCAGATTAACGTACTGGAGATCAAGGCGGTCTATCTGGCGCTCCTGGCGTTTCAGAAGTTCCTGTCAGGACAGCCAATCCGGGTTCAGACCGACAATGCGACGGCCGTCGCGTATATAAACCATCAGGGAGGGACCAGAAGTGCTCAGGCCCTCACCGAAGTCCACCGCATTCTATCTTGGGTGGAGGACAACGACTGCATGATCTCCGCAGTTCACATCCCAGGAGTCGAGAACTGGGAGGCCGATTACCTGAGCCGGCAGGGGATGGACGCCGGAGAGTGGTCTCTTCATCCAGACGTCTTCCGGGACATCTGCAGCAAATGGGGCACTCCGGACGTGGATCTGATGGCCTCACGGCTGAATCATCAGGTGCCGCAATACATGGCGAGATCGTGGGATCCTCAGTCTCTGGGGGCGGATGCCCTGATCCTGAGTTGGTCCAGCTTCCATCTACCATATGTGTTCCCGCCTCTGGCTCTGATTCCCAGGGTCCTGTGGAAAATCAGGACGGAATGCAGAGTAGCCATTCTAGTGGCACCAGATTGGCCCAGGAGGTCCTGGTATCCGGACCTGTGGCGACTATCAGGCGGACGCAGGTGGGCTCTTCCAGAACGCGCAGATCTTCTCGCGCAAGGCCCATTCTTCCACCTCAATTCCAGGGCCCTCAGATTGACTGCATGGCTCTTGAGGCCTGGCTTCTGACATCCAGGGGATTCTCTCCTACAGTGGTTGCCACTATGAATCGGGCTAGGAAGCCCGTATCCAGGAAGATATACCACAGAACGTGGAAAATCTTTTTCACCTGGTGTGCCTCGGGTGACAGGTCCCCGTGGCCCTTGTCCATCCCGACGTTGTTGGCTTTCCTACAGTCGGGTTTGGAGTTGGGCTTATCCCTCAGCTCCCTGAAGGGTCAAGTATCAGCTCTTTCAGTGCTGTTTGACAGGCGCTTGGCGCTCCTCCCGAAGGTCCGTCAATTTCTGCAGGGGGTGTCTCGGGTGGTTCCGCCCTACAGGCGACCTCTGGACCCTTGGGACCTTAACGTGGTCCTGGCGGCACTGCAGAAACCGCCGTTTGAGCCACTGAGAGACATTTCCCTCTCTCGTTTGTCCCAGAAGGTGGTCTTTCTGGTGGCGATTACGTCTCTGAGAAGGGTCTCAGAATTGGCTGCACTTTCGTGCAAGTCACCCTTTCTGGTGGTTCACCAAGACAAGGTGGTGTTGCGCCCGCGGCCAGAATTCTTGCCAAAGGTGGTTTCCACTTTCCATCTGAACCAGGAGATTGTTCTCCCATCATTTTGTCCCGCTCCCGTTCATCAGGTTGAGCGCGACCTCCATACTCTGGATCTCGTGAGGGCTGTACGCATTTATGTGTCCAGGACTGCCTCCTTCCGGAGTTCGGATTCATTGTTTGTCCTTACGGCGGGTCGCTGTAAGGGGTCCGCGGCGTCAAAGTCAACCTTGGCCAGATGGATCAAGGCTCCCATTCAAGAGGCTTACCAGTCTTCTGGTTTGTCTCTCCCGGTGGGATTGAAGGCGCATTCGACCAGAGCTGTCGGTGCCTCCTGGGCTTTGCGACATCGCGCTTCTGCTCTACAGGTGTGTCAGGCGGCCACTTGGTCCAGCCTGCACACTTTCTCTAAGCACTATATGGTGCATGCCCATGCCTCTGCGGATGCAAGTTTGGGCAGGCGGGTCCTCCAGGCGGCGGTTGCCCACCTTTGAGGGGGACCATGTGTTATCCGTCTTTTGAGGAACTCTTCCCGCCCTGGGGTATTGCTTTAGGACATCCCCATTGTCTGGGTCTCCCATTATGATGATCAGAAAAAAGAGAATTTTGTTTACGTACCGTAAATTCTTTTTTCTTGAATCATCAATGGGAGACCCAGCACCCACCCAGTTGTTCCGTTGCATGTTTTGCATTTAATCTGTTCCCTGTTGGGACAGTTTCTTCCGGGTTGTTGGACCGTCTGTGCACGGTTTCTTTCCCGATGTTTCGGGTGTGGTTTATTTATCTCCTCGCAGCTTATGGACCAAACTGAGGATATTCCCTGAGGTGGGGGTTTATAAGCGGAGGAGGCGGTGTCTACAAACTTGTAGTACCTAGTGTGGCCTCCGGAGGGCAGAGCCCTAAACCCCATTGTCTGGGTCTCCCATTGATGATTCAAGAAAAAACAATTTACGGTACGTAAACAAAATTCTCTTTTTTGGAGGTAAGGAGTATTTGAGAGATTATAAATCTGAAATCATGGGGGATGTTTGATATACCAATAGAGATAAGGGCTAGTTGTGGGGAGATAATTAGTCTAAAGTTGGTGGTATTGAAGATTAGGTCATTAACTCCCTGCCAGAAACTAAGGATCTTTGGGCACTTCCAAAACACATGAGAAAGCGTCCCGATTTGCGAACAATCTCTCCAGCATAACTGGGAGATAAGGGGGTCGATGTGGTTTAGTTTGGATGGAGTCCAATACCATCTCGTCAAAACTTTAAAGTAGGATTCTTGGACTGAAGCACAATTGGTATTCGCGTAGGAAGTTTCAATTGTAGAGGACAAATCTACCAAATCTATGGGAATACCTAACTCTTTTTCCCACGCTATGATGTAAGGATGTATATGAAGGATGTGGTCATCATTCAAGTATCGATAGATTTGTCCAGTCAGCCAAGTCAAGGATTTAAGTGGGTTTTCTATTAGGCCGGATATAGGTTTTGGGAATGAAAAGGCAGAGTTTAGGTCAATCTGGGAAGATTTGATCAGTCTCCAAACCGTCCTATCTTGCCACGTTAGATTATATTTTTGTTCCAAGTACTGAAACTGAACCAGCTTCCCATCAGAAAGTAGGTCAGAAGTGTGGCGGATCCCTCGATCACACCAGGCGGATACGTTTAGGCCTGGGATAAGGTGTTCTAGCGTCTCAAGAGGGATGTTCTTGGGTGTCGAGTAAGGAAGTAGGTGGCTAGTTTTTTTAAGGAGTATTTTCCACGCTAGGATCGTTGCCTTAACTGTTGGGAGTGGAGAAGCGATTGTTTTTGATTTACTGAAGTGCGCAGCTAACAGAGCTAGGAGATTATTTGAGTTAGTTAATTCTTTTTCGATAGTCACCCAAGGGACAGTGTTATTTGAATCTGAATCTTTCAGCCAGCTCTGTGACAGCTTTAGTATAGATGCAAGATAGTAGCAATATAGGTTCGGAATCCCCATTCCTCCTCTCCTCTTACGTTTTTCCAGGATTGTGCTGGAAATCCTGGGTCTCCCACTTTGCCAAATGAATTTTCTTAATTGGGAGTGGAGCTCATTCAGCCTGTTTTTGGAGATGGGAAGGGGGATTGCTCGGACCACATATATAAATTTCGGGAGCACCTTCATCTTTAGCGCTACAATTTTGCCTGTCCAGGATAGTTGGAGTTTGGAGAGGTTTGAAAAATCAGTTTTAAAGGAGTCGAGGAGATCGGAGATATTAACCGCGACTAGGTCTGAAGTCGGTTTTGTCAGTTGGTTCCCTAAATACGAGTGTCTTTTTTCAAGAAAATGGGAATTGTTCCTTTAGATAAGTGAGAAAGGATCTCTCAATGTTGTAATCTAAGATTTGAGATTTGTTTGCGTTTATTTTGTAATGGGAGATGTTTGAAAAAGTATTGATGGTGTAGGATAGGTGGTGTAAGGATTTTAATGGATTGGTAATAGAAAGTAATATATCGTCTGCAAAGAGTGTAATTTTGTGGTGATGCGATTTCAGGGGGACTCCTCTTATATTTACGTTTGCTCTAATAGCTTCCGCTAAGGGTTCTATAAAGAGAGCAAAGAGAAGGGGGGACATGGGGCAACCCTGTCTGGTACCGTTAGAGAGTGTTATTTTCTGGGAGAGAGCTTGATTTGGGTAAATATTTCTTTATTAAATTTTTATAAAATTTACAGTGTAGTCATCAGAGTGTCAGCAAAGAAAATGACTCTTTACAATATCCAATAGAAACGATCATAGCCATTTAAAGCAATATTACAATTCAATATATTCATATTAAGCAAAATGCCCAGGCTGTTTCTCTCTATCTGATCTACCAGAACAGTGTGCTGCCTTTCTTCTGGCTCCTGCCAGGGAGGGTTTTATCGAGTCCCAAGTGACTCGATTCACTTTGGGTACTCAATACTCAAGCAACTTTAAACTTTGAACAACTTTTAACTTAGATAATGATATAACCATTATCGTCCAGGGGTAAGGTGACTTAGGAGAGGAAGAGAGTAAGGAAAGAGGAGAAAAGAAAGAGAGGCAAAATAAGGACAAGTTGTAGGTAATAAAAAAGAATAGCGAAAGGATAGAGCACAACGGGGTGGAATGATCTCCCCAGCATTTTCAGGGAAGGAGGAGTGTGTGAAACTTAGCGACTTCAAGTAATCAGGTCCCCAAGGCCAGGGGTGTCCTTGAATAAAATCCATTCCATCCAGGTAGACACATATAAATTTTGGGTCTGAGAAAAGTCAGCCGACAATTCCTCGTATCTGCAGAGCTTCTCCATTTCATGTACCACTCTAAAATGGAGGGGGGCCGTGTTCCTTCCAATGTCGAGGAATCACACTGCGCGCTGCGGCTAAACAAAATCGGAGAATATCTTTCCTCTGGGTCTTCCAAGAGCCAGGGAGCAGAGAGAGCAGAGCTAGCTCAGGGGTTCTTGCCAGGTCCTTCCCCATGATTAAGTTGTAATTACGAAAGACTTTGATCCAGAATTCCTGGATCAGTGGGCAGCTCCACCAAATATGTAACAGAGTGCCTGTCTCATTGTTACATCTCCAACACAAAGGTGAAACGTCCGGAGAGAATCTGTGCAGTTTGTCTGGGGTGAGGTACCACCTATAGCGTACCTTGAGGCTCTTTTCTAGAGTTTCGCACGAGCCGGCGGATTTATGAGTCATAAGGAAACTCCTTTCCCATTCCGCTTCAGGAATTGACCTACCTAATTCCATTTCCCACGCCTTCCTATATCCCAAGTTCCCAGTTGCTATAGACTTGGATAGGATCCTATGGATAGTCGAGATTCCTCTCGAGGGTGCCTCCTCGTCTACAAAGACCTCTTCCAACTTGGAAAGTGACAATGTTGGAGCCTTCTGTAACGAAAGAGATCCTATAAAGGACCTCAGCTGCAAGTACTCCCACCATTTAAGTTTGATTTGTGGGGCTGCTGCCTGAAGCATCCCAAGGGGAGGAAGTTCACCTCTATGTAGGACATGTCTGATTCTAGTGTCATCTGCCTCTTTCCAACCCATAAAAGACCGGCTTGTCAACCCAGGAGGAAAAGCCGGATTGTGGAAGATCGGGGTCAAGGGACTGTCGTACTGTGTCTCCGTCAACTCTCTTCTTACTACGTGCCATGCCCTTAACGTTTCAGACGTAATGTTATGCAAGGTATTCAGGGATGCCAAGGCCTCCTTGGACAACCACTGCAAATAGCGAAGGGGTATCGGGGAGCCATCCTGTTCCACCCGTACCCACTGCTTAGAATCAGTTTTAAAATGCCAATCTATAAGGCGAACCAAGATGGCTGCCAAACAATATCTGCGGATGTCCGGGAGGCCAGCCCCTCCCTGTTCCCTAAGTGCAGCTAAGGTCTTCAGGCTTACTCTCGCCTTTTTACCATTCCAGATGAAACGTGAGATCGCTGATTTAAGAGTGCAAAAGAATGCACCGTTAGGCCACATGGGTACTGCCTGAAAAATATAAAGGAACCTTGGAAGTATGTCCATTCCCACGACATGGATCCTCCCCAGCCATGACAACCTCAGGGGTCTATAATTTTCCAACAAAACTCCAACTTTGTCCAAAATGGCCTGATGATTTAATTGGAAAATTTTTGACATGTCAGCCGGAAAACGTATTCCTAAGTAGACAATATGGCCCGTTTTCCACCGAAAGGGAAAATTCCTTGCCGCTAAAGCCACTTCTTCTTGTGGTAGGGAGACGTTCAACACCTCCGTTTTGGAGAAATTGACCTTAAAATTACTGAGACCACCAAAGATCTCGAATTCCCGCAGTAAAGTCGGAAAGGTCATAGATGGTTGGGTGACATACAATAGTAATCGTCCGCAAAAAGTGCTGTCTTGTGGTGAACGTCACCCACCTCCAGCCCTTGGATGTCATGATTATCCCTTATGGCTTTTGCTAGGTGTTCCATCACTATAACGTATAGCAGGGGGGAGAGTGGGCAACCCTGTCTCGTCCCGTTCTTCACCCGGAACGATCCTGATAGACCCCCATTTATGCGAACCTTCCAGAAGGACAGGAATAGAGAGAGGAGATCCCATTCATAAATCTGGTGCCCAAGCCAATATGGACTAAAGCCTCTCTTAGAAACCCCCAATGGACCCTGTCAAAGGCCTTTTCTGCATCGATGGAAAGCAGACATAGAGGGGACTTCCACATTCTTGCCTTCTCAATTATGAGACAGGATCTAAGAATGTTGTCCCGAGCCTCTCGGCCCTTAAAGCCCACCTGATCGAGATGTATAATGGATGGAAGTCTTGGGGAAAGTCTATCTGCCAGAATTTTTGCAAACAGCTTAACGTCCACATTGATGAGGATATAGGTCGGTAACTCGCAGCCTCAGTAAGTCCTTGTTTGGTTTAGGCAACACACAAATGTGTGCTTCCAGGGCTTGCGGGGGGAAAGTATCTCCCTCCAGGATAGCTCTGAAAGAGGAAAGCAAGTGAGGCAGCAAGTCACCGAGAAGAGTTTTGTAGAAACTGGGTGTGAAGCCGTCCGGGCCAGGGCTCTTAGAAGTTGAGGTGTTGTTTATTACCTCAGTAAGTTCCTCCACTGATACATCTCCCTCGAGGGGCTCCCTATCTTCTTCAGACAGAGAAGGAATCCCCACCTTGGCTATGTAGGACTTCAATTTTTTTTCAATGCCCCAGGTTCCATGTCATCAAATTTCCCCCGTAAGCTATATAGGTTTGCATACAAGTCTTGAAACACCCTTGAGATCTCCTCCGATCTATGTACCAGCCCACCTGAAGGATTTTTAATTGTTGGTATGTACGTGGGACCGGACCTTGGATGAAGTAATCTAGCTAGAGGTCGTCCACTCACATTTGCCTTTTTATAGAAAAAACCCTTACTTCTCTCTTTGCGTTGTTCGAATCTAACGTCTAAGATATTGCGTAGCTCTACTCTAGCCGCAGTCAGCTCAACCAGCAACCCCTTAGCCCGCGAAATCTTATGATCATTTTCCAGTCGTCCAATCTTGGATAACAGTTTGTCAATCTGTTCGGACCTAAGCTTTTTTAACCTGGCCCCATGCTTTATTAAAGTGCCTCGAAGGAGGCACTTAAGTGCTTCCCATTTCATAGGCGGAGATGTAGGATCCTGAGTATGTGTCTGAGTAAACAACGCAATATCGGATTTCAAGTCCGTCAGGCAGTCAGCGTCCTTGAGGAGGTAGTTGTTTAGCCTCCAAGCCATTCCCTCCTAGCCATCCCCGGGATCTCTAAGGAGAGAAAGATGGGCTATGGTCTGACAATACAATATTGCCAACGGTAGCTTCAGGAGCCCAAAAGAGAACCCCGTGACTGACCAGGAATAGGTCAATCCTACTATATGATTGGTGGACCCCCGAAAAATAAGAGTAGTCTCTACCAGTAGGATTAAGGATTCTCCATACGTCCACCAGCTGCAATCTGCACAGGAGTTCCCTGAGAGCCTTCATCCTCTTAGGTGGAGCTGCCCATCTGCCCGATGTAGAATCTATGGATGGATCAAAGACAAAGTTAAAATCTCCTCCTATTATAACCTGACCTTCAGCAAAGTCTGCCAGTTTTAGCAAGAGAGCTCTACAAACTCTTGTCTGCTCCCTGTTAGGGAGGTACCAGTTTGCTAGGGTTATAAGGCTACCCGCTATCCTCAATTTGAGAAAGATATAGCGCCCTCCCGGGTCTATTATTGAATCCAGCACGTATATGGTAATCCCGATGAAAGGCAACCGATACCCCTTTAGTTCTAGCCTCCACGTTAGTACTGTGGATCCAGTCTGTGTAGTGTTTCTCTCCTATGGCAGGAACGTGACCCTCCTTAAAATGTGTCTCCTGGAGGAATAACACTTGTACGCCCCTTTTGTGCCCTGTCGCATGTGATTTGTTGGCGCTTCTGGGGCGTATTAAAACCCCTGACATTAAGGGACCCAACCACCAGAGACCCCCTCTTCCCGATCTTAGTTGACCTTCCCAACCCCGCGGTTCCAGAAACCACGTGTGCTCCGCCTCCAGACAGATAAAGAAAGCAAAAGATAGAGAGAAAGAAGATAGAGAAGGAAAAAACCCCTGGACGAGGTAAGTATAACACTTGTAAATTTACGGGGTAATTTCAAAACTTTAAATATCGTATACTAAAGAAGAATACGATGTCCCCGTGGGGAGATACCTTTCCGAGTGGGAGAGGGTATGAACTCTGATTCCACTACGAGATTATTTCTCGAGATTTGTAATACTATCAATAGTATAAACTAATACAGTCCGAGAGGTAAAGTCCCCTCAGCCCAACGCCCGAAAGCATAACTATATACTCATCATTTTGTCTCCAGCCGAGAGATTTGAACAATTCAAAATATAATAAACATTAATTCCATGAGATTATAAAGCAGATTTACTGCCCACCTAGTGTACCTGTTAGAGGAGAAGCCACATAAAGGGTAGGGTATTTCTTCCATAGGGTTTGGATGGGGAAGTACAGCGGGGAGGAAACACAGAGTGGGTACAAGAAAAGGGAGAACAAGCGTTCGAGGTGAGCTCAGGAGGAGGCAGAGAAAGAAAAATAACATCCACCTCCTCCCGTCCCAACCTCGTATTATGGTGAAATTTAATGCTTTAGTCCTCTAAGTTTTAAGGGGGGAGAGGGGGGGGAGGAGAGTGGGGAAGGTGAGGAGGGAAGAGGATTGGAACAGATGGGGGGGCAAAGAGGGGAGGAGCGGGACCAAGGGTAGGGAGGGAAACAGAAGGTATACAAAACTATTCACATATTCTTAGGTCCTGCCACCAATCCATAGTGTAAGGATTGAGGAAGGCTTTGCAAATGTTATGAACTCTCGAAGAAATGTGCAACCATGTTGTGTACTAGGGGGAAGAGAAAAAAAAAAGACTACTAGCGATTCAAAGAGTCACCCCTCCTCATCCTGGTCTCCATCGTTAGGTCTCCTCCTGCGATTTCTGATCCTTCCGTTCCCTCTGCGGCGTGCAGCCCTTCTGGGTCGGGGGGCCATGAAGAATGAATTGACCGGCAAGCATGATGGCCAGTCCGGGAACAGGAGACCTGGGTCTGGAATGTCCAGGGCTCGCAGGAAGTCCTGAAGTTCCCTAGGGTGGGTCAGATATGCCGATCGATTGTCCTGACGCACCTGGAGGCGAAAGGGGTACCCCACGAGTATGCCAAGTGTTGCTGTCTGAGGAGATCCAGAAGAGGTCTCAAGGCTCTCCGCTTCTGGAGGTTCTCCTGGACAAATCTGCCATCAGCTGTATGTTGTTTCCCTGGAACAAAATCTCCTAACACCGTCTTGCCTTATTAAGAATGTCATCCTTAATTCGATATTTATGTAGTCGGCATATGACATCACGTGGGGGCCCCCTCCGCCGGAGATGGGCCAAGGGATCTGTGGGCCCTATCAAATTCAATAACCGTGTCTGCTGGAGTTTTCCTGACAGAATTGAACAGATCCTGTAGCGTTTTCCCCAATTCGTCAGGAGCAACTGACTCGGGGAGACCTCGGACCCTTATATTTTGTCTCCTTTCGCGATTTTCAATATCCTCCAAGGAGTCCAAAAAGGCCTCCTGTTGGGAACCCTGACTTATCACAGTGTCCTCCAGCTGCTTGATCCGGTCAGTCAAAGCCTCTACTTTGGCATCAGATTGAGTCATTCTATCCGACACCCCCCGAACCTCTCCTCTAAGTTCATTGGTCGTTGCTCTGATGGATGCCTCCATTTTGGCTACAAAATCTGCTAGTTCCTCTCTTGTTGGAATATTGAGGATACGTGCCTTAAATGAGTCCCACACGTTTCCATTTATCGCGTCAGCATCTTGTGTCACGTCAGTTTGACCCATAAACGGGCCCATAGCTGCCATATGTGATCCGCCCATCTGGCCACCACCAGGGGGTCCCCTTTGGGTTAAGGCTTGCTGCGGGTCCCCCATGATTCCACTTGGACCCATTGGATGGAGAACCTGCTGCCATGGCTGCGCCCCCGGTAATATGGCCATCCCTGGTAGTGCAGGCCAGTCATTGCAGAGTATGTAGGAGCGATAACGGTGGGAGACATTTTACACTAGAGGGCTGGGTATGGTGGCCCTGGGTGTCTTTAGGCCAGCTCTCCTCTCTTACGCGTTCTGTGTCCGAGGGTCCCGACCGCTGCTCCCCTCCATCACCTCCTCCGTAGCTGCAGAAGCGGCAGTAGATCTGTGCTCCTCCAGGACAGCCGCCCGGCAGCACTCCTCCTCCGGTAGCCGCTACTCGCTCCATAGCTGCCTCTGCTCCCCTCCTATCCGCCTCAGGACCTCCGGTGCGGGGGCACTCGGATGCCACTGTTGCAGTATGCAGGCTGCCAGGTGCGCGCAGGGTCCTCTCTATGTTCTGCGCCACTGTTTCATGTAGTGGAGCAGGATCCGCCATTTTAGGTCTCGCTGCGGCCCCGGGGGGGCCCAACAGAGCTCCTCAAGTACCGGGTTATACTGGCAGGATTTGGACCCGGAGGGCCTGGTGTCGCTGCTCGGCGGGTGCTCTTCCGTCTCACCGACATATGGTGAGACTCACCCGGGCTGGGAAGGCGATATCGGGCTTAGAAAAGGCCGAGGGGACAGAGCTCACCAACTAGTGACCGTCTTCCTCCATGGCCAGGACACGCCCCCGAGAGAGCTTGATTTGAGTAGATTTTAGCTGTGGGTTTGTATACATCGCCGAAATTGAGTTGAGCATGTTCCCTTGAAGACCGAATTTGTGAAGGGTTGAGAAGAGGTATTGCCAATTGACCCTGTCGAATGCCTTCTCGGCGTCAAGGGCCAAGAAGGCAGTCGGGGCCCTCGAGGATTCAGTCATAATAAGCAGATTTATGGATCTTCTAGTGGCGTCTGATGCATTTCTATTTGGGATAAATCCCACCTGGTCGCTATTGACCAGTTTGCCGATATATTTCTGGAGCCTATTGGCTATCAATTTAGGAAGAATTTTGGTGTTACTATTGAGGAGGGAAATTGGTCTGTAGTTTTTCGGGTCGGTAGAGTCTCCTTTGCCTTTAGGGATTACCACCACTGTTGCTTCTAATATCTCTGGGGAAAGGTATCCCAGTGATGCAGTCGAGTTTGCCAATTTGAGGATGAAGGGGGACAGAAGTGAAGAGAATGACTTGTACAGTTCATTCTGTAGGCCATCAGGGCCAGGGGCTTTTTCATTTTTGAGTGAGGTGATTAAGGAAGAAATTTCTGGAAGAGAGTAAGGGGTGTTGAGGTCCTCAATATCCGAATCAGAAAGTGAAGGTAACTGGAGGGGGTTTAAAAAATCCATGATATTTTCGTGGGAAGGAATTTGGGTATTTGGGTCGTTGTTAAGGTTATACAGGGAGTCATAATACAGTTAGGGCCAGAAATATTTGGACAGTGACACAAGTTTTGTAAATTTAGCTGTTTACAAAAACATGTTCTGAAATACAATTATATATATAATATGGGCTGAAGGTGCACACTCCCAGCTGCAATATGAGAGTTTCCACATCCAAATCGGAGAAAGGGTTTAGGAATCATAGCTCTGTAATGCATAGCCTCCTCTTTTTCAAGGGACCAAAAGTAATTGGACAATGGACTCTAAGGGCTGCAATTAACTCTGAAGGCATCTCCCTCGTTAACCTGTAATCATTGAAGTAGTTAAAAGGTCAGGGGTGGATTCCAGGTGTGTGGTTTTGCATTTGGAAGCTGTTGCTGTGACCAGACAACATGCGGTCAAAGGAACTCTCAATTGAGGTGAAGCAGAACATCCTGAGGCTGAAAAAAAAAAGAAAAAATCCATCAGAGAGATAGCAGACATGCTTGGAGTAGCAAAATCAACAGTTGGGTACATTCTGAGAAAAAAGGAATTGACTGGTGAGCTTGGGAACTCTAAAAGGCCTGGGCTTCCACGGATGACAATAGTGGTGGATGATCGCCGCATACTTTATTTGGTGAAGAAGAACCCGTTCACAACATCAACTGAAGTCCAGAACACTCTCAGTGAAGTAGGTGTATCTGTCTCTAAGTCAACCGTAAGAGAAGACTCCATGACAGTAAATACAAAGGGTTCACATCTAGATGCAAACCATTCATCAATTCCAAAAATAGACAGGCCAGAGTTAAATTTGCTGAAAAAAAACCTCAAGAAGCCAGCTCAGTTCTGGAAAAGTATTCTATGGACAGATGAGACAAAGATCAACCTGTACCAGTTTGGAGAAGAAAGGGAACGGCACATGATCCAAGGCACACCACATCCTCTGTGAAACATGGTGGAGGCAACGTGATGGCATGGGCATGCATGGCTTTCAATGGCACTGGGTCATTTGTGTTTATTGATGACATAACAGCAGACAAGAGTAGCCGGATGAATTCTGAAGTGTACCGGGATATACTTTCAGCCCAGATTCAGCCAAATGCTGCAAAGTTGATTGGACGGCGCTTCATAGTACAGATGGACAATGACCCCAAGCATACAGCCAAAGCTACCCAGGAGTTCATGAGTGCAAAAAAGTGGAACATTCTGCAATGGCCAAGTCAATCACCAGATCTTAACCCAATTGAGCATGCATTTCACTTGCACAAATCCAGACTTAAGACGGAAAGACCCACAAACAAGCAAGACCTGAAGGCTGCGGCTGTAAAGGCCTGGCAAAGCATTAAGAAGGAGGAAACCCAGCGTTTGGTGATGTCCATGGGTTCCAGACTTAAGGCAGTGATTGCCTCCAAAGGATTCGCAACAAAATATTGAAAATAAAAATATTTTGATTGGGTTATGTTTATTTGTCCAATTACTTTTGACCTCCTAAAATGTGGAGTGTTTGTAAAGAAATGTGTACAATTCCTACATTTTCTATCAGATATTTTTGTTCAACCCTTCAAATTAAACGTTACAATCTGCACTTGAATTCTGTTGTAGAGGTTTCATTTCAAATCCAATGTGGTGGCATGCAGAGCCCAACTCGCGAAAATTGTGTCACTGTCCAAATATTTCTGGCCCTAACTGTATTTGGCAAAGACATTAACAATATCTTTGGGATGGAATTTGCTACCCCCCAAAATCTTTAATTTCGCAGATTCTGTTTTTTAGTCAGTTTTTATTCTTGATGCAAAAAATTTGTTAGGTTTGTTGTCTGATGAGTAAAATTTAGATTTAGATCGTTGTATCATCTTATCATAATCTGAGGTTAGTAGGGATCTCAGTTCAGTTCTAAGTTTAAATATATCTTCGGAAATATTAGTAGAGGGGCAGGGGCGTAACTACAATAGGTGCAAGGGTTGCGATCGCACCCGGGCCCTGCAGCCTAGGGGGGCCCCAAAAGTACCTTTGGCCCATAGAAAAAGACTACTACTATTAAAGATTTGCAATAATTGGGGGCCCCGTTGGAGCATTCGCATCGGGGCCCTGGGCCTGAAGTTACGCCACTGTAGAGGGGGTATTTGCAGGATTTCTGAGTTTTGATTTTTTTCTATTAAGCTCTGGGTAGTTTCACGTTTTTGTTTGTTGAGACGGGAGTTTAGCTCGATCATCTTTCCTCTCAGGACAGCTTTGAAAGCTAGCCAAAAAGTAGAAATACTGATGTCGGCACTGTCATTTTCAGAAAAATAGAATCTGATAGTTTCTTCGATTTCTGACAAATTGGGGGTGGGTGTAGAGGAAACTATTATTCCTCCATAGTTTCTCAGGTTGGTTGTGAGGAGAGGATGAGAATTCAAAGAAAATGGGGGAATGGTCAGACCAAGTTCGCGGGCCAATGGATATTTTTCTGAATTTGTATAATGAGAAGATGTTCGTAAGTACTAAATCAATCCTAGCAAAAGAGTTGAATCTGCCCGAATAATGGGTAAATTCGATTGAACTAGCATGGTAACATCTGAAGACATCATATAATTCTGAACGAAGAAGCCAAGGGTTCAAAGGTCTGGTGTAGTGGCGAGATTTTGTGGAGGAGTCAAGAACAGGGTCAGGGACAACATTAAAGTCTCCGCATATGATTAATTCTCCATATTTTTGTGCTTGTTTATAATTTTCGAGACCCTGTTTAGGAAGGTTATGTGGCCTTTATTTGGGAGGTACAGATTAGCTATGGTGAAGGTGGTATTGTTGAGTTTGCAAACAAGAATTAAAAATCTGCCCTCAGGATCAGCGAGAGTTCCTCAAAGGTAACGGAGTTTTTAATTAAGATGGCAACTCCAGCCTTTTTCTTAATATTGGAGGAGAGGGAATGTTTTTGGAAGGATTTGTTTTCGAATTTTGGGGGTTTGATTGACGATATTCTGGTTTCTTGGAGGCAGGCAATCACAGAATAGGACTCTTTAATAAGTTTCCATACATGGTATCTGCGTTGGGGTGAATTAAGGCCGTTGACGTTAAGAGAGAGGAATTTAAGGGACATAGAATATCCGGATTTGATTTTGTATGTGTCTCGGAATATAAAAGGATTTGTTACATGTCATCTTGTAAAAGGTCAAGAAAAAAGGTCTCTCTCTGAAAGTGGGTTGGAGGAAAATTCAGGAGGGGAAACTATAATGGTTAAATTACTTAAATGTGAAAGTGAATATTCGCTAGAGTTGTGTCTTGAAGAAAGTCAACGAGTTTAAAGGCAGGGGAGAGCCTAAAACTCAAGTTTAGGTGTTCAGAAGGGAATACCCCTAAGTCGGAGGGTTCAAGTAAACGAGAAAAAACCTCCTAGGGGAGCTACTGTTATGGTCAGTAGAGCCAGTCAACTGTCTTGATATTAGAGGATCATGAGATAATGATGTTGAGTCGTCTGAGGGTTGTCATTCCCTCCTTAGAATCATCAATTACTATAGTCTTATCTTGATACGTAAAAAGGACCTTGGCGGGGTTGAAGCCCCATCTGTAGGAGATGTTTTTCTTGCGAAGAGCCCAAGTGATCTCAGAGAGGTTCCTCCTCTGTGCTAGTGTCTCCTTAGAGAGGTCAATGAGGATCTTTAGGGTGTCAAATGGTTTGGGAAGAGTTTTGTAGGATTTCATGTATTTTAGTAAGCGCTCTTTTGTGTGGTAAAAGTGGAATCTTACTATGATGACTCTGGGGATCTCTGGTTTTAAGTGTGTAGGTTTGTAGTTCTCCTTACTTTGCCAAGGCTTGATCCAAATTTTTTTTTTTTTTGCAGAATTTTTTTTTTTTTTTAGTCCTTTTTTTTAACTTGAACCTTTGATTGTCAGATCCACAATACTGTGTACTGCAAAACCTAAGTTTTGCTAAGTATTGCTATATACAGTGAATATTATTCACAAAATTGATCCTTGCAGCTGAGCTTCATATTGATATAAGACCCCCCCTCTGTTATGGTGGTGACCAATCGTTGACTATCAATCCTGTCTAAAAGGGCCCGATGGAAGCACACTCACAACCACTCCATTTAAAGGGACTCTGTCAGGTCATTTTTCAGTATGATACGAATAGTACCCTTGAATAGTGCCTGGGTAGACCTTTCAGAATATTCATAAATCATTACTGTTCTCTCTGTGGTTCTCGTGCTATAAGCATCTTCACACCCTGCAGGCAGCTAACTTCACTCATCTGGCTCTTTACTTTCACTCCCGAGTAGTCCGCAGTATGTAAATGTTATTTAAATAACCACGCCTATCCAAGCTGTTATTTTGTCCCTCCCCTCTGCTGAAGTAAGTAACTTAACATCTCAGGCTTCTACAGGCTGCTTTGGAGGAGGTGGAGAGAGTTCAATGATTAACTGCAGCAATTGGTGCAAGGGTGCTTTTAGAGATGCTTACTATGTAACATAGAAGTTACCTGTCACTTGAAAATAAAGCTCAGCTCCCCTGAGCGAACCAGGCAGACTATCCCAGTTGTACTTTGATACATAGTCTACCAGTCGCCGGAATTTTTGTTCCAGGTGTGTCTGAGACCCACTTCAGAATGCCCTAGATGCAGGACCGAAGAAGCGGGCACATATCACATGATGTGGACGTGTCCAAGACTGTCGACATATTGGCTAATGGTTATTGCCAGACTTGAGGGGGCGCATATAGCTGTGTGATACCATAAGAACCAGTGGTATGTCTGCTGGGATATGTGAACGAACTCTCTGTTGACAACATATTGAAAGTAGCTATTGCTAGACTTGTATATATAGCCAGAAAATTCATCGCTAGATATTGGATCAGAGAGGAGCCACCATCCAGGAGTGAATTTCTAGCACAGGCTATCTATATTTCCTGGATGGAAAAAGGGATATATGATAAAAGGGGGAAATCCAACATGTATGATCTATGATGTGGTCCCCATAGCTGGGTTATGGAATGAGGGGATAGTGTTTGACTGGATAGATTCTGGGACAGTATGTAGGTAATGGGCATAAGATTCTGTGGCACTCCTTTGGTGTAAATCTCTCCTTTACTGAAATCAATGAATTGAAGGAATATTTGCTGTCTACGGGCTGAGGGAAGGAGTGAGGGGAGGGGGGAAGCTTGTTCTCAAGGAAAATGCATATATTGTTTATGAATACTTGTTCACCTTGGTTTATTAAGAAAAAAAATATATCAAAAAAATAACTCCGCTCCTGAGTCCTCTCCACACAATGACTCCACTAACGTCATTTTGCACTAAGGGCTTAAAGAAATACTAGTATTCTTCATGAAGTGAAAGGAAACCAAAATGTAGAACCATTCCCAAATTTGTACCAGGAATTAATAAAAAAAACAAACCATAAAGATGTTGTCCGCCTTCTAATACCACTTTTTTCCCTCAGGTAAAATAAAAAAAGCCTATACTTCTCTCCTGTTCTGAGGCAGTTGCAGCAGTGTCTGTACTCTCATTCCCTGGGATCACTTGATGATTTGACATCACGCGATTGCCACATCCAATCACCACCAGCTTGTCTCCCTGATTTCGGACAAATTAGTTTATCAACAGTACTTGAGCGCGACGTTGATTGCTCCGGTGTCCAAAGGTGGGGATAGAGAGACCCGCATTAATTAGATGTGGAAATTGTGTGACATCACAACGTCGCATGATCTCCAGGAACATTAGTACCGACACAACTACATTGGCATGAGACGAGAGTATAGACTTTATTTTACCTGGGTAAAGTGGAGTGGAATCAGAACATGTTTACCTAGTAATGAACAACCTCTTTTAATTTAGTCGTCATAGTTCTGCCCTATTTAAGAAAGAGACAAATGTTCGGTTTTTTACTTTTTCTCTTGCAAACCGTGCAGTAATCTGTAGGCTGCTACGGGGGAGGGGCACATTTTTAAATCCTCTTCCTTTGCGAGTGTGAATAAGTCGAGTGTGACCTGAAGTAATTGTGTATCTTGTGATTCAGCGACTTTGGATTCAGGGAGTTTAGAAGGGAGGAATTTGTATTGAATTGCTGTTTGTATTTGTTTAGTTACCGTATATACTCGTGTATAAGCCGACCCCCCTACTTTTGACCCCAAAATCTGGGAAAACCTATTGACTCGTGTATAAGCCGAGGGTGGACCCCAGCACAGGTATACAGCACCCAGCAGTGTGGTATACAGGCCCCCCCAGTGGTAGTATACAGCCCCCAGCAGTGTGGTATACAGCAGCCTCCCCAGTGGTACATACAGGCCCCAGCAGTGTTACAGCAGCCTTCCCAGTGGTATATACAGCAGCAGCCCCAGTGGTAGTATACAGCAGCCCCAGGGGTATATACATCACCAGCCCCAGGGGTATATACAGCACCAGCCCCAGAGGTATACAGGCCCCCTCCATTAGTATCCAGGGCCCCCCCTGTGCTCCGCAAACCTGTAAAAGAAAATCCTTATACTTATCACTGTCCTCTCGCCGCCGTCCCGCCGCTGCAGACACCGCGATCCTCCATCTTCATTCAGCGTCTTCCCGGCTTCCTGTGGTCGGCGCCGACAATGACGTCATTGCCTGCGACCACAGGAAGCCGGGAAGACGCTGAATGAAGATGGAGCATCGCGGCGGGACGGCGGCAGCGGGACAGTGATAAGTATAAGGATTTTCCTTTACAGGTTTGCGGAGCACAGGGGGGGCCCTGGATACTAATGGGGGGGCCTGAATCCCGATGGGGGGGGCGGGGAGGGCGCTATATACTCGCGTATAAGCCGAGGGAGGACTTTTCAGCCCAAATTTTGGGCTGAAAAACTCGGCTTATACGCGAGTATATACGGTACTTAACATATCTGCCTTGCGCAATTTCCATTAGGAAATGTGCTCCATTACTGACTATGCGGTCCAGTGTACATCTTGTCTCATATATGCAATCCTTCAACAGCATTCGAGGTTGCATACGCTATGCGAGATGTGAGCATGTTGTGCATTTGGAAGCCCAGGTGCTAGATCTAAAAGAGCAGCTGGCAACACTGAGATTCATAGACAATATGGAAAGGAGTCTGCTTCTCACTGAGCCACTGCTACAATAGGGTAGATGTGGGGGAGGGATTGTAGGATGGAGCTGCAGGACAGTGATGCAGCTAGCTTGGTGACAGAAGGTGGGATAGAGGAGGCTAGTCCTGATCTGGCACAACCCAACAAGTTTGCAGATGAGGGGGGTGTCAATACAGTGTTAGCACTGCTGCAGCAAAGCATGTCCTCTGGAAGCCGGAGGAGTGTCTTACTCCAGTAAGGGGGGAAACAGAGCAGGGCAGGCCAGACAGGTGCTGGTAGTGGGAGACTCAATTATTAGGGGAACATGGCAATCACCAAACCGTGTGCTGCCTTCCTGGCTCTCGAGTCCAGCACATTGCTGATCGGGTTCACAGATTACTGGGAGGGGCTGGTGAGACCCAGCAGTCATGGTGCACATTGGCATAAATTACAAAGTTAGAGGTAGGTGGAAGGTCATTTAAGATGATTTCAGAGAATTAGGCTGTAGGGTTAAAGCAAGCACCCATTCAAGATGGTATTTCCTGAAATATTGCCTGCTCCATGCTTATAGAGGTAACGGCAGATTAAGGAGACAAGTGGACAGGAATTGGTGTACTAATGAGTTCTTTGGATTCCTGGAGAACTGGAATGACTTCTGTGATGGGCTGCACCTCATTGAGGGCGCAGCTGTGCTGGGGGAGAAAATGGCTAAAGGTACAGTCACACGCTGCAATTTTGCTTTGCTAGCAATTTCACTGGCAATTTGCTGGTTGCAGTGAAATCACGGACACATTGTTCTATTTTGGTGCTGTGTACAAATGTAACAATGTGTCCATGATTTCACTGCAACCAGCAAATTGCCAGTGAAATTGCTAGCAACATTGCAGCGTTGTGACAGTTCCTTAAAGGTTGGAAGAGTGTTTAAACTAGGGATTGGTGAAGGGAATTCACTGTATAGGAGGGAAAGATGGTGTAAATGGTGACCTAGGCACAAATAATGAAAATGGGTGTGGTATGTGGAGAGGGGTTAGAACAGTCAATACACTTAAGAAGGAATAGGGGTTCAGAAAAAATGCATGAAGTACATGTACTAATGCCAGGAGCCTCATCAACAAGATTGAGGAATGCGGATTAACATTGTTGGAAAAATATTATGATATGGTGGGGATATCTGAGACATGTCTGGACGAGAGCTGTGGCTGGGCTGTTAATTTACTGGTCTATAGTCTATTCAGAAATGACCATCCAAACAGGCTAATGAAAATGTAAAGTCCCTATGGGTGGGGATAAGGGGAGGGGGAAAAATAAATTACTGATAAGTGGTTTGTTATAAGACTCCAAACATATTGGAAGCGGCGGGGAATTAAAGCAAATAAATGAAGCTGCGACTCGGAAGTCCTTATTATGGGGAACTTCACTACCCTGAAATACATTAGGGAACAGAAATATGCAGTTCCAGCAAAGGATATAGGTTTTTGACAACAATGAAAGACCCATTACCCTTCTCAACTGATTCAGGACCCAACAAGAAGGGAGGCACTGCTAGACCTCACAGTAACCAACAGGTTGAACCATATGTCAAATGAAAGGGTTGGGGGGTGACTTGGGTAATAGTGATCACAAAATAAGTTTTCATGTATCCTTTAATTAGTATAGTAGAGGGCTACAAGGACACAAAGTCAAGGCAATTTCCAACAGTGGTAAAATGGTTTAGTGCAATAAAATGAGACTGTCCTGAGACATGGAAGGACACAAAGCAAATGGGAGACGTTTATTAGCATCCTGAATAGGACCTGTGCTCAATGTATACCCAATGGGAATAAAGCTAGACATAGGAAACCACTATAAATAGAGCTGTAAATGGTCGCAATAAGTGACAAAGAGAAAGCATTTAGAGAATTTAAGCAAGTGGGTAGTAATGAGGCATTAAATAATTAATTTTTGCTACCTTGATTTGCTTTTTACAGAATTTTTTTATTTAATTTTGAGACAGAAAGACTCATTGACCAGAGAAAGTAAAAAATTATCCATTATATTCTTCAACTACTTAGTAAGAAGCTGAAAAATGATAGTGTTGGCCCCCTTAAAAATAGTCTGGGTGAAAGTAGTGGATGAGGGAAAAGCCAATATGCAATATGACTTTTTTTTAACAGTATTTATGCAAGAAAATCCCATGACAGACAACATGATCAATTATCCATTAAAGGTCACCTGCTTAACCCAGCAGGAAGTACGGCACCATCTAAAAATCACTAAAGTTGACATATCCCTGTACCTGGAATGGCATACAGCCCCCTGAGTACTGCAGGTATTAAGTACCATTATTTTTAATGTTCAAAGATTCCATAATAACAGAGTCTATACCACAAGACTGGCATATAGCAAATATGGTGCCAATGTTCAAAAAGGGGACAAAAACTAAGCCTGGAAATTATAGGCCTGTAGATGTAACCTCTATTGTGTGTAAAATCCTTGAGGGTTTCTTAAATGCTATACTGGCATATCTCAAGAAAAATAATTGCATGACCCAGTATCAACATGGGTTTCTGAGGGATTGGTCCTGTAAAAATAATTTGATCAGCTTCTACGAAAAGTTTTGGGCTGGACCAAGGAAATGCAGTAGATGTTGTGTATATGGACTTTTCAAAAGCTTTTGATACTGTTTTACACAAAGGTTGGTCACAAAATGAGAATAATAGGAGAAGGGGAAAATATGTGTAATTGGTTCGGTTAGAAACAGGACTGGCTCGATGATGGGAAACAAAGGGTGGTTATTAATGGAACACACTCAGACTGGGTCACAACTAACAGTTGGGGCGGGTACCACAAGGGTCAATATTGGGCTTGCTTCTTTTTTTACATATTAACTCCTTCATCATGGCTATGGGAGTTTACTTCTTTGGCCTGTCCCTTATGGAAGCGTGCATCTTCCCCCACACATTTCAGCTGATATGATCATCTGAAATGTGTAGCTAACAATACAGATCGGCGATTGGATTGGTGATGTTAACCCTTTGAATCTCTTCAATCACAGACGCGGTGATCGCGCCATTCCCCGCCAGTATTGGAGGTCCTGTGATGCAATCATGGAACCTCCACTATTACCTTGACAAACTGGAGTCCTGTGATGACCCCGGAGCTGTATGCAATCACTTCCTGCCAGCGAGCTCTGTCGCCAGCACAAAGTGATGATTTCTCCTATGTTCAGATGTGCAGCAGCTCATCTGTACACAAAAGTAGCGATAGGTCTGTGCATCACTGAGGTCCCCTGGAGGGCCAAGTAAAATATTTTTTTTTAATGTTTTTGAAAATATGGAAAAGAAATACACAAGTTCAAGTCACCCCCCTTTGGTTGCAGTGAAAATAATACTATTTAAAGGGAACCTGTCAGCTAGTTTATGTCCCCCCTTCCCAGCTATCACTGTCTGCACCTGCAGCTTCATAGTACTATTTCCAACCAGCCCTATCTGAGCTTATAGTGTAATGTTAAAGGTGAAAAAAAAGCATTTTTATACAATTAAATTTTCTTATGGAAATGAGGCAGTCAGACTACACCTTGTAGGATGTAGTCTTTCTGGCAGGTTATTAATTAACATTTCATCATGCTGTGCGTCCTGTGTGATGTCACCACCATGTGACTGCAACAGGCTGAGCGAAGTCTTCATAATGATTTGTTTGCTTAGCTCCACCCACTATGGTCACATGATCATTACATCACACAGGTCCTTTATACAGAGAAGTTGGAAATGAAGTTAACTATTAACCTGCCAGAAAGACTATATCCTCCAAGGTGTAGTCTGACTGTCTCATTTACATAACAAAATATAAGTGTATAAATGTTTTTTTTCACATTACACTGTGAGCTCAGACAGGGATGGTTAGCTTAGTATTATGAAGCTACAGATACAGACAGTGATAGCTGGGAGGAAGCATAAACCACCTGACAGGTTCCCTTTAAGAAAAATACACATAGTATCACTGCGTTCAGATTTGCCTCATCTATCAAAATATAAATCAATTAATAAGCTAGTTAAACTGCGCAATGGAAAAAAAAAGTCCAAATCCGAAAGTGTTTTGGTCACCTCACCATTGCAATAAAATGTAATAACAGGCTATCAAAACATTACATTACCCAAAAATGGTGGTATTAGAAAGGTTAGCTCAAGCCGCAAAAAATTAAGTCATCACACAGCCCCAGATCCCGAAAAATGAGAACATTATGGGTTGTAGAAAATGGTGCAAAAGCGCAATTTATTTCTGTAAAAACTTCTGAGTTTTTTTTCCACCACTTAGATACCAGTAAAAGTATACATGCTTGGTACTTATGAACTCGTACTGACCTGTGGCATCACACCATCACGTCACTTTTACCATATAGTGATCATGGTGAATAAAAAAACAAACCTGTGATTGCTTTTTTTTTTTATTATTGTTTTTGCCATTTCACCACACTTTGGAATATTTTTCCCATGTTCCTGTACACTATATGGTAAAATAAATGATTTCATTCAAATGTAGAATTTGACCGCAAAACACAAGCCCTCATATGTCCCCCTTCTTAGAAGAAGGGGAGGAAGAAATGAATAACCGAAAATGGCCCAGGGGTGAAGGGGTTAAGCAACAGTGAGTATACCTCATGCCCAGTTTGATTTCCAAAGCATCTAAAAGGCAAATCCGGCCAACAATACTGCAATGTAAAAAAGATTGGCCAGATTTGCTCTGCTTTATAAAAAATGTTCTCCTTTATTATGAAATGTGTGGAGTCTTGAGTGGTTTTTTTTGTTTTTCTCCAAGCATTACTCAGTTTCCTTTTTGTGAATGTGCACACATTATGCACCCAATGTGTAACCTAACCCTGTCCTTTTATTGTTTGTAGGATATGGACAGGACATGAGTGGGTTTGGACAGGGTTTCTCGGACCTCAGCCAACAGCCCCCACCTTATACAGCAGGACCCACTGCACCAGCATCGGCAGGCCCGGCCGCTGGGGGAAGTGGCGCGGGACGAGGGCAGAATCACAATGTGCAATTCCACCCCTACAGACGTTAACATCAGGGAAGCGTATGCACAGAGGAGACCAGAGGATACATCCACCTCTGAACTTGTGACAATCACCTGGTGAAAAGACCCATCCTGCTAGAGACTTTTGGAGGTTGTACGTTTGAAGGAGAAGCTGTGGGTGTTTGGACTATAAAGTTTTTACATCTTTTTTTTGTTTTGACCCATCAGCACAACTAAAGCCAATGAGTCACTGGTTCCAAACAGGGTTTTGAAAACATCTGCAGCTTTAACAGAACTCTTCAGGTTTATTGGTTCATTTTTGTTTTCCTTTTTTTGTTGGGGGGAGGGGGTATTTTTCTTTTCTGAGCCTTTGTTTTACCGTAAATTGTAAACTTTTATGTTTAAAGATATAAAATATATACATTTAAAGATTGTGAATTTTTTAAAAGAAAATTTTCTACTATGTATGCAGGTTTATTTTTTAATTTAATTGCAGGGTTTCCGGTGACACTGG
This sequence comes from Allobates femoralis, assembly GCA_033576535.1. Lineage (NCBI taxonomy): Eukaryota > Metazoa > Chordata > Amphibia > Anura > Aromobatidae > Allobates > Allobates femoralis. Next base: position 410,478,009 of record JARQOC010000003.1, read on the forward strand.
AGTTCATAAAATTTTAACTCCTTGCTTCTGAAAATATTTTCCTTAATTTTATTTTGGGGTTGTGGGTTGTTGAGTGCAATAAGTCAGCATCTCCAAGTTACCCAATGAGTTCCTACTGAGTGTAGTTCTTAATTTTGTTACTTGACATGAGGCAAAGTGCAGGTAACATACACCTGCTCTGAAGTCACCAATGTAGAGACTTTATTTATGCCCCGTACCTGTCGCATCCCTTTTGCTGATATTCCGGGGTAATGGAGCCATCTCTCAATGTAAATTCCTCAGGCTGAAGGTTTGCAGTGCATTTTGCACTAACTGGTGAATACCTCCTGGTTTGAATAAAGAAAAAATCCTTTTGGATTGTAACTTGTGGCGTCTTTCTTTTCAGTTCAGTATCAAACAAGTTGAGCAAGAAGAAGAAAAATAAAAGACTCCGGAGCAAATGCACACATTCTGTACATACACATTTCTGATCCAATTTAAAAGGCTATATTTCCAATTAGACTATGTTGTAAAATGTATCAGCATTATTGTGCCTCCCCCCCCCTAATACCTTTAATATCTCCCTGTTTTTTGTTTGTTTTTTCAAACCTAGGTTCCTGTCATCATATGCAATAGTGTGAACATAACCCATGTCATCCTGGGTTTATCTTTTACCAAGGTCATGACAACTTCTAAGGCTCTGTGCAAACAGTACAGTTTTTGGTGCAGTTTTGCAAAATCTTGCCACAAAACACATGCAAAAACACCAATAATAAACTCGCACATAGCCTAACCTTTTTTTTTTTTTTTTCTTAGAGTATGCAACCAGATATTTGTCAGAGCTGTTGAAATCCAAAGGAATATAGAGCAGCAGATTATTATGAAAAGTTATGTCCCCACCACACACACATGGCATATTCACAGGAGCACTGCTGCATCTAAATGCCTGTACCTGTGTAGTCAGCATGACTTGTACATAGTCATATAACTGTAAACGTTTAGGCAAGTGTGGGGAAAATGCTGCAAAGTAAGAATGCTATTTAAAAAAATAAGTGGTATTTTTATCCATTTGCAAAATGCAAAGCAAATTAATATTGATTTGCTTTCTCTTGCTTAGTGTGACCACCTTTTGACTGCAAAGCATCAATTCTTCTAGTTCCAATTTCAGTGTTTGCAGGAACTTTGCAGGGAGATGGATCCAAACATCTTGGAGAACTACAGCAAGTTCAGATCTATGGATGTAGGCTGGTGCAAATTCTTGTGCCTCTTCATGTAATCCAACAAACTCCTTAAACCCCCTTTCCTGGTGGTGTTCTGGTTGTTTTCAGTGGTACAAACCGTGGTTTTATGTATTTGTTCTATAACTACAGTTAAGACATCTTCAGCCAAATTAATTACTCTGAGGAAGGGGGCAACAATTTAATATTTTGCCCCCATCATGACTGTCCACATTGGTTTGTAACTGCATCAGGCTACCTTGTGGTATTGAGCTCTGGTGGATTGTTAAAAAGGAGAAATTAAGTAAGGAATTGTCAGTATCTGAATTAGATGCTTTCCCATCCTTCGAAGCTGAATCCGTCTGGGTTGATTAGGGAGTTCTTGGTTAACCTCAAACCCAACTTTAGAAGTTAAAGATGGTAGTGTTGGCTCAGGGTTTTCACAATTTACTATTGGAGTATATGATTCAGCAGGAACCTAAACATCGTTCTGGGGGTTTCTACTCCGATGTTATATTGGCCCGTTGTTATTCCAGTGACCTTAATATCCATAGTTGGGGATTGTGTCAGCAGGGTTGTGGGCTGGATACAAGGAGTGGTGGGTTTCAATGTTTTGTTCAGTGACTTCTTGTGATTGTTATAGAATATTTTTTGTTTCTTATTTAAGGGAATACTTGCCCTATTAAGGTAATCTGTTAGATCTCGTTCAGTTGAGTCTTTCAGTTTTTTTTTTTTTAGAAATCACAATATCGGTGGAAGGGGGAATTATAATCTAATTCGGGTGATTTTTTTGGGTAGATTTAGTTTCCCCAAAGGGGTTGGTGAATGCAATCCTATCTCCATTTAATTTAAGCGCCTTCCGCTTGATTGTATCGCTTTCTAGTTTAATAAGTCTTGATTTAAGGCCAATATCCGCTTCGGTGTGGTTATTGTGTGAGGGTTGGGACATTGCCCTTTCAGGTTTGCACCTTGTGAGGTAGCACCCGGGGAACCCGTTTGCATAACGACAAGAACACGTGTTTATAATTTAACCAACATTGTCTACCTGTTTGTTTCACATATAATGAACATAACCCGGGTAGCATGTTTGACACATATCACATTGATTATAAACACCATACATAAATACACCATACATTTACATAGAACATTACATAACACTTATATTGCACATAACATCTTATAGTTACCCGGGTACCTATAACCACCTCTGTCCCCATTGGAGCTCTAAGGGTACCTTTACACGCCGCTACTGGCGGGTGGCTACAACCGGGTACATGCGAGAATTGTATCTTGCACCGCCAATTCAACCCGTGGTAGCGGCGTGTGAAGACGGTTGTAGCCACCCGCCAGTAGCGGCACCTGTTTCCGAGCACTGCGCTGAAACAGGTGCCTACCCAGGTGATTGTAGCGACCTGTATCGGCGTGTAAAGAAGCAACAGAAGGGATGTCTGGACACCAGGCTATGTACCTGGTCTGTACCTGGGGCGTGACACAGCCTCCGGGAAACCACCCACCTTCAGCAATCATTGGAGGAAGCTCCTGCGTTACGATTGGTTGTTGCTGCATAGGGCGGCATATTTAAGGAGCTGACCAGTCACACTACACAATTGCTCGAGCGTCATTTTATTAATCAGCCTCCTGCGATGCCTGGCCAATCATGATGTTATTGCTTTGTCCTATCAGCGTACGGACGTCTCGTAAGCCACAATTGTGGCACGCCTATGTGTTGTCCATGCTGCACCAGGTCCGCCCATATTAGCTTGTTGTAGCGGTGTGTAAATGAGGTAAGGTGCTCAGCAGAAGGTAAATTGAGACACCCGGCGGTGTATCTAGAGAGAGATGTAACCTACTGTAGCGCACCTTGTTGCGGCGTGTGAAGGTGGTGCGATTACCGTTTGTAACCGTTTGTGCGTGCTTGTGCACGTGAAGTATCCGGTTGTAGCCACCATCCAGTAGCGGCATGTAAAGGTACCCTAACAACCGCTCCCGTGGTGGCTACGGCCTCTGGCCTATCTCTGCATTTCACATACACTTAACAATACATCAGTTACCATATATCAACGGTCCCAATGGTGGAACCAGCCACCTGGCTTTATTTCCCCAGCTTCATACTACCCCGGAATCAGGACTCCAGCCTAACCGGGTTCTTACATACAGTATGATCCATCCTATAAGCCACCATGGACCACACACGTCCTTTCACACGCTCACAGCACATCATATAGACATCCATGGACTGTGGCACATCTGGGTTCAGAACAGGGATTGGCAAACCTTAGTACTCGGGACAACCATCCATTACCCTACTATAGGAGCCCTATTAACCCTGCACCTGACCTCTAGTACATACATACATTCCGGTTCATCAGGTCCTTTAACGGACTACTCGATCGGACCCAAGGGCGGTCTATGCCGCCTGGACACTCATACAACGCTCCGAAGGGCTACTAATTGCTCCCAAGGCTACAACATCGGTCACAGTCCTTTAACTGACTACCTGATGGACCTAAGGGCGGCCTATGTGCCTGCACACTCATACAATTGCCCCGAAGGGCTACATACACTCGCTGGTTCTTTTAAAAAGCCATAACATACATATACGATTCAACAGGTCCTTCACTGACTAGTAGGACCTAATGGCGGCTACGCTTGCCTGGCATGATTTATACACAGCTCACTCCATCACATGGGACTGCTGTCTTACCGGGCACGGATCCGGGTCTTGCTACCTGGGTCACGGGTCCACCAAGCGTCCCCCAAGGGCTCCTTTACCGGACGTGTTTCACCCCACACCCGGATCAGTATTCACTGGGTTCAGCCATGGCTTCCCCACTCCAGGAGCTAGCATCGGTCCTAGGCACCGGTATGGAGCTAGCATGCTCCTATCATTTTCTCACACACAGAGCCCTGGACTGCTCTACACTCTGGCTGGTGGACAGGATCATACTGATCTCACAAGTCTCTCTGCAATCTGATAATCAATCTCAATCACTCAGCTGGCAGGCTCTTATCGTGCCTGCCACGCCCATACTGACTCATCCAGCTGGGCTGCTACTACTCAGGACACACTCACCTGACACACCCACCTGGGCTGTCAACATTCAGCACCCATTACATTCCTCAGGGCCTCATTGGTCTCATGAGCCACTCACAGCCGCTCATTAGGTTCATGAATGTTTCAGCTTTACAGCACACACTATCACATTTAACTCCTTGTGTTCCGGATAGGTTCACACAGCGTCATCCACTATAAAACCGGCCAGTGTGAACAGGATCATACCCTGATCCTGCATGTGATGCGCCCCGGCCATGGGGACCATGCCGGCGGTGCCTCACATACCCCCCTCCTTGTTTACACCCATGGGTAGGGGTTAAACACACTGCCTGACAAGTCGGACGACAGCATCGCTCCCGGCTTGTACACCTAGGACACCGGTAGATTGTGTACTACCTCCCCCCTCCTTGTTCAGACCAGTGGGGGGGATGAACACACTGCCATAGGAGTCGGGCCACCACACATCACCTTGTGGCACCGCTCCTGGTTGATATATCTGTGACTCCTGTCGAACCTCCCCCCTCCTTGCTTAAACCTAGCCCAGGGGTGAACACAGTGGCAATACACAGTTCATAGAGTCTTTAGGAATCTGGATGTGGCGCTGACTTGACAACTTTGTGACACCTAGGCCACTGAAACCTTGAACACGCCATCTTCATGACCCCGCTGGGTCACCGGCAAGATGCTGGGGTGCGTCGTGCGGTCACCCATAGCAACCTAGTACATATAAAGTGCACCAACATAATTGTCCATATAAGGTGGTCAGGCACCACAGCCCTCGGCTGTACCACCCCCTTGGGCTTCATTGCCCTTAGCAACCGGGGTGCATTCCTCACCGGACAACCTTGCCCGCATTCTCCACCATATGTGAGGTAGCACCCAGGGAACCCGCTTGCATAACGACAAGAACACGTGTTTATAATTTAACCAACAATGTCTACCCGTTTATTTTTCACATATAATAACATAACCCGGGTAGCATGTTTGACACATATCACATGGATTATAAACACCATACATAAATACACCATACATTTACATAGAACATTACATAACACTTATATTGCACATAACATCTTATAGTTACCCGGAACCTATAACCACCTCTCTGTCCCCATTGGAGCTCTAACAACCGCTCCCGTGGTGGCTACGGCCTCTGGCCTATCTCTGCAGTTCACATACATTTAACAATACATCAGTTACCATATATCAACGGGCCCTATGGGTCCCAATGTTGGAACCAGCCACCTGGCTTTATTTCCCCAGCTTCATACTACCCCGGAATCAAGACTCCAGTCTAACCGGGTTCTTACATACAGTATGATCCATCCTATAAGCCACCATGGACCACACACGTCCTTTCACACGCTCACAGCCCATCATATAGACATCCATGGACTGTGGCACATCTGGGTTCAGAACAGGGATTGGCAAAACTTAGTACCGGGACAACCATCCATAACCCTACTATAGGAGCCCTATTAACCCCTGCACCTGACTCTAGTACATACATACATTCCCGTTCATCAGGTCCTTTAACTGACTACTCTGAGTCGGACCCAAGGGCGGTCTATGCCCGCCTGGCACACTTCATACAATCGCCTCCCGAAGGGCTGCATAAATTTGCCTCCTTCCGGACAGGTTCACACAGCGTCATCCACTATAAAACCGGCCAGTGTGAACAGGATCATACCCTGATCCTGCATGTGATGTGCCCCAGCCATGGGGACCATGCCGGCGGTGCCTCACAACCTGTATATTGTGTTGGTAGTGCTGCCTAGTTTTTTGTTTTTTTGTATAATATATATATATATATTATAATATATATTTCTTTACTATTGTATATTATTGCTTCGGTGTGGTTGGCAGATAGTGAGTAAAGGTCTAATGAATCCCTAGTTGCCCTTATTTAATCAATTATAGCAAGTGGTTTTCTCTTTGCGATTAGTAATTCCATCATTCCCACAGAGCAACTCAAGGTGTACTGGTCCCGCTCTTTGGTAAATTCATCATCTTGGAGAAAAGAGGATTTTTGTACAAGCCTGAGTCCTCTCAAGGAAATCCCTTCACAAATATATTGTTGAAGGAACATTACATCTATATGATGTCCCAGGCTAACACCCCAAAAGGAAAAGAAATATAGGGGATGCAGGAGAAGTGGGAGAAACAAATCTAGACAAACAAGGACAACAAGACCCATCAATAAAAAAAACCAAACCCAACTAATCTCCCATGAAACAACATCTTTTAAACAGATGGCACCCTTTAATAAATGTGGTAAAATAGGAAAAGAATCTAAACAAATGGGGATTTTCAATATCTCCAACTATACACTCTCAGAAGATAAGATATCCCACCTTAGTCATTGATTATTGTTTTGTCCAGTGAAACCATTGAATACATTTACCCTTTATTTGGATTTGAATAACTTTTTTCGTAAGATTACACTCAAATGACATTTCCTAATAGAGGAAAAACGGAACCCCATTTTATCTAAGATTCCACGCACCAATTTGAATACATCACCCGCAAGTCCAGAAAGCTCTTTTGTCCATGTCCCATGAGGAAGAGTTCAAACGTTTATCCGGTCCACCACAAATGGACTCAAGTTGAAACTTTTCAACAATTGGTTTTGAAGGACCTCAGGTCCTTCACCCAAGACAAAGGGCATGATAATTTGAATTTGATGAGAGACAAGCAATAACAACTCTTAGTCAGAACAATGATATTATTATCAAAGGGGCAGACAAAGGGGGGTATTGTAGTCATGGACAACGGGTGGTACGTACAAGAAGGGTTCAGGATCCTTGGAGATAAAAACTACTATGACAAACTTGAATATGATCCATCATTCCAGATTTTTCTGGAATATAAGAAGAAATTTCGGACAGGGGCCTTGGGAGGCTTATTGGATAAGACAGAAAAAAATTTTTTGAACATACAATACTACCAGAATCCTTTGTTTTACTTTTGGCCAAAAATCCATAAGGACATTAACCTCCCTGGCGGTCTGTTTAGGTCTTGAATTTTTTGCTCAAAGCGGGCTACCCGCGTTCGCGGCAGATGCGGTTAAAAAACCGCATCTGCCGCACTTGCCGCATAGCTGCCGCACTTGCGCCGCACTTGCGGTAATCTGCATAGTAAAGGGAACCAACCACCTCGGATGACCCTCATACACTGTTAATATGTGCCCCTGCAGCCTAGTAAACCATTTGCAGCACTGTTTTAGTGTGAAAAGTGGCTGCAGTAGAAGTGAGATAATGATTTTATACACTTACATGCCTGCGTACTTGAGGGCGTATCCCTGTGTGTGCTGGCACTTGTGGGCTGTGCTCATCATGTCTGCTCTCCCTCCCTTATGCACGCCCCCTCTCAGCCTGCTATACTGTGTGAGGCTGATTGCGTCATAAAGGGGCGGGGCTACCGGGATGCCGCGATTTAGCCCGCCCCTTTATGACGAGATCAGCCTCACATCACTATAGCAGGCTGAGAGGGGGCGTGCATAAGGGAGGGGGAGAGCAGACATGATGAGCACAGCACACAAGTGCCAGCACACACAGGGAGACGCCCTCAAGTACGCAGGCATGTAAGTGTATAAAATCATTATCTCACTTCTACTGCAGCCACTTTTCACACTAAAACAGTGCTGCTAATGGTTTACTAGGCTGCAGGGGCACATATTAACAGTGTATGAGGGTCATCCGAGGTGGTTGGTTCCTATGCAGATTACCGCAACCGCGCCGCAAGTGCGGCAAGTGCGGCAGATGCGGTTTTCTCACCGCATCTGCCGCGAACGCGGGTAAGCCCGAGCCTGACTCGGGGTTAACGCTTCTGGTAGTGAATGTTAACCCCGAGTCAGGCTCGGGAATAACGCTAGGAAGGTTAAGAACACACCCCCGACCGTCCTATAATTTCCGGAATCTATTCAATTGCAGCTAATTTATCATATTAGGGCCCTTTCACATCAGCGGTTTTTGAAATTTGCGGCAGAAGGGGTGAAAAAAACGCATCTGCCGCAATTGCCGCATACCGGCTGCACTTGCGGCGCGGTTGCGGTAAACGCCATGCAAAGTATAGGCGTACTTGCGGCAGGTGCGGCAAGTGCGGTTTTGCACTTGCGGCAAGTGCGGCCGCGAAAAAAAACGCGGCTGACCGCGTTTTTTTTCGCAGCCGCACCTGCGGCAAGTGCAAAACCGCACTTGCCGCACCTGCCGCAAGTACGCCTATACTTTGCATGGTGTTTACCGCAACCGCGCCGCAAGTGCAGCCGGTATGCGGCAATTGCAGCAGATGCGTTTTTTTCACCGCATCTGCCGCAAATTTCAAAAAACGCTGATGTGAAAGGGCCCTAATTTAGACTTTTTTTTGCAAAAATATGTGCTAAAACTGAACTCCCACTTGCGTGATTCCACACATCTGATCAAACTATTGAAGGAGTCTCTGGTGTAGCAGAGCTGCATCTGTTCATGAAGAGATAAGACCGAGAAGGCGAGGATCATGGATTGGTACAAGAGTGGAGAGGGAGTAAGAAACATGGTATCTCTAATGGCTACTTTACACGCGGCAACAGAAAGATAGAAACCGGCAGGTGTCGGAGACAATTGTACCTTTTACCTTCAAAACACCTTGCAGATACCTGAATTACACGCAGCCACTTCAAGGTGTTTTGAAGGTAAAAGGTACAATTGTCTCCGACACCTGCCGGTTTCTATCTTCCTGTTGCCGCGTGTAAAGTGGCCATAAGTGTGTCTGTGTTTTTATTTCTAATAAATTAATTTTTCTCTGTGTTGTGTCTTTTTTAACCATTTATTTGAGATTCTTAATGGTCGGGTCTAACTTGGCCTGACATTAAGAATCTCAGGGCTTAATACCAGCTGGTAAAACAATGCTGGTATTAACTCCTTACTACCCAGCGTGCCACCCCCCACCAAGGCTGCTGGAAGAGCCTGGTAAAGCGCCTGAAAATGGGGCTTCTTATGAATGTGCCATTTTCAGGGGCGGCTAGGGGTACTATTCTTTAGCATGGGGGGGCCTAAAACAATGGGCCCTCTCCCCGCTGAGAATACAAGCCCTCAACTGCCTAGTTTTAACTTGAAGTTACCTCAGGGGAAATTGTGTATCAGTGTCCGCGCTGCTGAAATCCCAAGAAAACGATCCGGAAACCATATGTAGGTTGCATCAATCATCCATTTATTCCTTTCCTACGCGTTTCAACACTGTCCTAGTGTCTTCCTCAGGGAAGCCCTCAACTGCCTAGTTTTACCTTGGCTGGCAATTAAAAATATGGCAAAACCCATACATTTTTTTTTTGCCAGCCAAGGTAAAATTAGACAGCTGAGGGTGGCAGCTGTCCACTTTCACTGGGCTAGACTGAAAAGTACTGCAAATACCCACGCATTTATTCTTATATCTTTATTTATTTAACACCCTATGACGGCAGATTGGTTGCCATACACTAGTGTGTATGGCAACCAAGCACAATCACTGTCCAGATTGAGGAAATGCAGTGTCACATAGTGTGAGTGTCTGTGATTGGCTGTTTTGCTGGTAAGTGCAGTCAATATGCAAGTAGCTTAATGGGTGGCCCCGGAAGCAGCAGTGTGAGCCTGGTAAGCCTGATCTATCTATTCTACCATCTATTTAATGAAGAAAGCAGCACGGCTAGCTTCTGGGTGCAATTCAGTCTCAGCTTCTCTTCCATCTACTGTATCCAATATCAAATAAATTTAACTGCAGCACTCCTCTTTCTTAATCAATCTGCCTTTATTGGGCCATCAGGTGTATAGCGACGTTTCGGGAACACTCTCCCTTCCTCTAGCTAGGTAGAGGAATTCAAAAACAAACCTATGATGGCCTCTAGAAAAAATAGAAACCTTAAAGATAGGTTAGTGAATTCCGACTTTGGCCCAATAAAAATGAACCGACAGACTACTATAACTATGATGAATAGAGTGGGGTGCTACCCATGCGTCTCTTGTATAAATTGTTCATACATGCATAAAGGAGCGAATTTTGTACATAAAGGGATAGAATACAAAATAGAACACTTCTTGACATGTACAAGCGACTATGTGATATATATGTTGGAATGCCCATGTGGTTTAAAATACATAGGGGAAACCACATTAGAATTTAAAACTAGGTTCAACCAGCACCGATTCACAATCAGGAAGAAGAGGAAAGATCTCCCTGTTCCAAAACATTTTCTGAATAAAAAACACTCAGAAAGGGATTTCAAATTTAGACTGATCGACACGGTATCCCCACAGAGACGAGGAGGAGATAGGATGAGAATGTTAAAGGTTAAAGAACTAGAATGGATCTACAGGCTGAACACACTAAAGCCTGAGGGTAAGAATGTAAATTACAGATTAAGTATAATGTTGGAGTAATGGAAATAAAAATAAGAAGGTAACCATCCCAGATAAACCTAAGGCGGCCGTCACACGCTAAGATATCTCTTGCGATATTGTAAGCGATCACGTGTGTGGGGGAAATTATTATATTTCCTTATCAATATGTAGCTATTAGAGATTATATTATATGTTAATATCACAAATATAACCAAAGTACTAATATTCTGGATAAAATATTAAGTTTTTCTATATCGATTAATATGTATATTAACAGATAAGAGTTGTTCTCTTCTCTCTCTCCCTTTCATAGTTTCTCTATATGTTTTTCCCCTCTTTCTGTCAGTATTTCCTTCAACTGCTTTCCTGACTATACTGGTTTCCTTTCTGCCTCCATCTTGTCTATTTTCTTCCATATATTTTATATATCTCTGCTTGTTTATCTCTCTGAGTTTCATTTCTCGCTTTCTACTCTGTATCCCCAACCCCCTTGCTGTTCTTGACTATTTTATGGTTTAAGTTGAGTTTTGCAGAAGCTGTGTAGATCTATCTGGACAAAGGACGTGGGATGAATGGGAAACAGACAGATAAGGTGCCAGGATGAGGCCTGTATTGAAAGGAGTATCAAGGATGGAATGTGGAATGACCTTGCATGTTACCAGCTACCAGCTTGAGGATGACACCCGGCCAGGAGGCGTGAATACAAGAAAGAAGACAAAGGACTCATTAAACTAGCCAATATACTCATAGACATTAGCTTAAACCCACCTGACTTTTCACATAATCCCACCTTGCTCTCTGGTTATGTACGCCCATTCCATGAATTATAAAATGTAGTGTATCCGGAAATGTAGGGGTTGTTGCTGTGATGTTGCCATTATAGTTACTTGATGAACATAATATAAGTTTGAAACAGATCTCAGTCTGATTTATTCTTATAGTGGTACCATATGTTCATAGTCTAATTTGGAATGACTGGTGAATGAGCAAGACGCGAATGCCGTACTAAAGTGACCTCGGCATTTTTGGCGCCCAGCACGTGGGGCGTGATCTGTGGTCCACGGCTCTCCGGACCTACGCGTGGATATCTGTGGACGATCTGTGACGACTGACGAGGATTGATCACCCTCCAGAGCACGAGGTAAGTGGAAAGACACATTTATATGTGCTGACCCTTCCTCATGTCTCAGTCGTTATAGATTGTTCTGCGGGTGTCTAGTGGGTACGGGGGGCAAGCGGTCGTGTGGTGAGACCGTGTTTGACCCAGCATCACGTTTGAACCAGCAGCATTTGAGTCACGCAGCCTTCTGCGCGTGTCTGTGTTTTCACCACGTCTCCTCCACTGGTCATTAATATTCTGTAGCTGTTAACCCTTCAGTGACTGTTATTGTGCATTGGAATGTATAGTGAAACTTGATAGGCACGTGTGCTGGAGGACGGTGTAATGAAAGTGAAAGGAGACGCAACCTCTGTGATGTAATAGTGAAGGAGAATTTCTTCTGAACTGAAATACCGTAGCAAAGTAATCTGTAAGCACTGGGTCTCAGTGTTAGGGGAGCATAAGAGCCGGCTGGCTTTTATGACTCAGGGGTGTTGTTGAGTAGGGGCTCCGCACCTCAGAAGTGTTGTTGAGTTGTGGCTCCTCACTTCTTGGATCGGAGACGGAGCGTGGAGCCAATTGGCTCTATACTTTGTAGAAAGAACGGAACACGGAATCAGCAGATTCTGTGTTCGGAGGTACATTGAGTTGGAGCTCTGTGCCGGGTGATAATACAGTGTATGGAGTTGGAGCTCTGCACTTGTGAGTTAGTTGGCAGAACGCGGTGTCCATAGACCCAGCGTTGGGAAGCACATGGAGTTGTGGCTCTGTGCTTAGGCATCAAAGACAAGTTTAGAGACAATAGGCTTTGTATTTGTCTGCACGTGGAATTTGGATTCTGTGTGCAGTGGTATGTTGAGTTGGAGCTCCGTATCACTAGACTGAATACAGAGGAGATAAGCCCGGTATTCACTCGAGCACGTGGAGTTGGGGCTCCGTGCTTTAAGGGGAGGGTGTGCGGCAGTTGAGCGGCACACTCGGTAGAGCTGGGAGTACGTAGTACTAAGTACTGTATACTCATTGAAGTTGATCTGGGTTGAGTTGAGTTGGAGCTCCTCAAGCCGCAGGGAAAGGTACGTGGAACTTGGGTTCCGCCCCTTGGGAAAGAGCAAACTAGAACACGTGATCGCTTGGGCTCCGTGTTCCTTAGGTAAAAGTATCACCGTACGTGGAAGCCGAGACTCCAGACGGTGGGGACCCAGTGTTGTTTACTGTTGCCAGCGTTCTGAACTGCAGAAGGGACGTAGTATTGAGTCATGTTGCGTCTCTTTAAACAGAAAAAGTCAGTACCTCACAAGCTAGATGAGAATATTGTGGAAATTAAGATATTAGTGGTATCACGGAAGGGAAGAAGGCAGTTAAGAATGTGGACAGGTTGTACAAGCACGCAGGATTGTTCTTGTCAGGGAGGTTACAGCCCTCCATGTGAAATGATTCTATCCAGAGAGAAAAAAGGCAAGTTGAAAGACAGAGGGTTGCTAGATTAAGCGCAGGTTCATCTACAGGTTGCACGTAGTCTGAAAAGTGAGGGATAAAAACAGGTTGATGGAGAGGATCAGATGATGTAGAGCCCGTATTTGGTTACAAGATGTCTCCGAATGTAATCTTGCGGATTGTAAAATGGCCGCCACGCCATTGTTATTGAGTACGCTATCCCAGCCACCACCCTATAATGGCGGCGATATGAGGTCCTCGGATGTGTGGGTGTGTCCTGTTTGTGGCCACTCCAGCCTTCCAGGCGACACTGTGGGCGAGAAGCCAAGCCATAGGTCCCACTGATTTATAGGATGATGATGATGACTGAACCCCTTTCCCCCTTCCCCATCTCTTTCTCCGGTACCATCCAGCTTGATCTCTAACGCTCTGCTGCAGACGCTGGACCTGATACAGGCTCCTCAAATCCCCTCCCATGTATGAAGTTCAGGCTAGCCTGTGCTTACTCAAACATCCTACAAAATGCTGTGCAGAAATAATTACTATATCAGATTTGGATTTAACTCAGAAAATGCTTTAGGTTAAATAAAATGTTTTTAGCCTAGTAGAAAGGGTTAAGTGAGGTTTGTAATGTCCAAGAGACATTTCATTGTTTTGTGTGCCTGTTATCTGTATGACTTTGCTTGTACTCCTGTGTTTTCAGCTCTGGGAGGGGGTAGGTGCGAGGCTGCGTTCCTTTTTACATGCTGACAGCAGTCATCCAGTTTTCCGTAATATTGAGGTTCTTTCCTTAGATGAATAACTAAAGTTTTTCTGGAGCCTAGAGGGAGGGGAGGAGGTGAGCTGCTTCGTAAGCATTAGCCTGTAGCTCAAGGTCAATATATTGTAGTGAGGAATAAACTACCCCCACGTCTCCCTAAGATTTTTCTTAAAGCAGTTCCTAGTTTCAGAGTGGTTAGGGTAAATTAGGGTGAGGTGTATATAATCTTATGGAGATTATTCTGTTTTATTGAAGTCATGCCGACTGCCACTACACTCTATTCACTGTCCGTCTATCAATATAGTTTACTATTCTTCCTGTTATGGAAAGCTCTTGAAATTATAAAGAATAAATGAAAAGTTAGATATTACGCTACGGGGTCTCAGATAATGGCTAGAATTGTTAGTTGTATATAGCTACAAGTGTGAAACAGTTAATCAAATTTGTGAGTTCAGTTTGGGAGAGAAAGATTTATTTTTTCCATTGAATTCCTTATCTAAACAGATGTGTGCGCGTATGATTTTGTGAAAGCTGCTTCTGTAGGGAGGAGGGGAGGGAGAGAGCCAGCGAAGGATGGAATTTGCAGGATTCTGAAAGGTAAAGACGGATTTTCCATATTTATGGTAGTTGGATGCTAATAATAATGCCCAATATTGAATACAATAATAGTAATCAGATTTTTATTGATTTATATGAATGAATGTTGTCAATAGCCACCTGCAGCACAGGAATAATTTAGTTAGAGATGTAGTTATGGCAGGTGAAACTTTCCCTTATTTATGGTTGTTGTGTGTTTTAAAAAATTAAGCTATCTAGAGGGAAGATTAATATACTGAGCGCCCAAGGGGAAATAATATATATATTGACGCTGTGGGGAGGTGGTACTAGACAGGAAAATCTAACTACAATGTGATGAAGTTATTGTTAAGTTAATAGATCCAGAATGTATAAGGTATGTCGATAAGCAGGAATATAGATTGTATTTCAAGGGGACACTCAATTGAGTCAATGTGAGATGTTAGAGATGGAAATTAGCAAGTTTGATGAGAAAAGCAACAGAAAGTATAGTTTAGAAAGTAACACAAAGTCGAAAAAAAAAAAAAAAAAAAAAAAGTGGGGGAAATGGGAAGACAAGAAAGGAGAAAGTAGTTAGGTCCTTTATCAGAATTGTGGACATTTTGTGGGTTTATCAAGGCCAAAGGATTTTAAAATATGGAAGGGAGTGAACCACTCCCCCACACCTCCTTAAATTCCTTCTATCAGAGCAGTTTTTGTTCTCTACTGTGTGAGAATATTTCTTGTAGTCCGTCATTTATTGTCCAGTAATAGAAAAATATTCAAAATAACTAGTAGAAAGTTGCAATTATATATTGTTGAATAAGAATTTTCTAATCTCTGAAATTAATACAAATTTCTTTAAGTTTTTTATTGCAGATATGTTTATAGACCAAGAGATTTTTATGCTGGATAATGGTAGGATCCTCACATGAGGTAATCAGAATATTTGGTTCTGACTTGCACTTTCTGAGCGAATGGAGCGATTTCCGGTTGAAGAATTCCTTAACAATACGGTAAGCCTACTAAATGCAGTATTGGTATATTACGGTGAGGTAGACACCATGTTATCAGTCTAGGATGGTATAATCATACTGACAATCACCACAGGTGTCCTGTCCTCTCGGAGGTAGAAGGCAAGCTACAACAAAAGGTAGGAAAGGTAGTGGCGGGTGGTTGCCCCATCCCAGCCGGATTATGTCTGGTGGCCTGAGCCCTCTCTATAGTCGACTGCCTTATAGGGACTGACCGAACCACTAACAGTGTTAAACTAGGAGTCGTGAGAGGGGACAGGGCAGGCCATGATGTCTCTCATCAGCAAAGGTTAGACTGGTCTCTGCTTGGCCTCACTTTACGCCTCAAAATAGGTCACGGGTGAGATCAGGTGAGTACCTCCTAGTTCGCTCCTGTTACAGGTAAGCTGTGTATACTATCCTGCATTATTCTTGCGCACAACACAACTCAGAAAGGTACGGGCTTCGAGCGGCGATCGCTCCATGGGTTTGGAAATTGCAAGTAGTGAGCGGACAAGGAAACCAAGAAAATTGTATAAAATTGTCCCAATATGTGTAAATCTCTTTTTCCTATCTAAGGTATTATAGAATGTCAAACATACCCTGGTTAAAATGTTTCTAGAGTAAGTACAGGAGTACATAATATGGTTCTTGTATGATTTTGTTGTGTATCTCTTTTCTCTTGTGGATAACTGTGCTTATTTGCAGATATTTAAGAAGTTTATATCCTTTTGTATACCCTCCATAATGATAGTGGTATATGATAAAGTGTTCAAGGGAGAATGAGTCTTATACCTTTAAGGTTATATGTTACTAATAGTGTAAATCTGATACACAATTCCCCAGGCCGTTTCTAATATGTTCTGAGGTTTTCGTTAGTAGGAACCTTTAAACTGGGATTTTGTAATGAAAACAGCTCTGTAAGTATAAATTTATTCAGTTAATATATATATATGTATGATATTTACTAGCTGTGTGGGGATGGTAAGCTCCGATCTAGGTTACCTATAGTCTGGACAGGACAATGCACCTTGATTAAATTAGGAATATAGTTCAGAATCTTGCTATGGGACCCAATGTCTGTTTATAAAATAGCCAGAAAACAAAGAAGCCTTGATCAGTTATATATGGGATATGAGGAAGACCCTCAGGTATACATTGATGCTATTGGTGTGCCAAGGGGGGTGTCTGACCAGTTTAAGGCCCAAAATCAGGTATATGCTGGATTTGCTTCCTTAATTCCACAGGTACAGATCAATAAGAACATTGATTGGATTAATTATATATATTACAGTGAGCAAAGGTTTGTCAACTATGGCCGAGATGCTTTCCAGGGTATAGTTGAGGAACTAGGTCCCAATACTAGAATGACTCTTCAAAACAGGTTGGCCCTTGATATGTTTTTAGCTGAAAAGGGCGGGGTCTGTGGAATGGTGAAAGAGGAGGAAATGCCCAAAGGAAAATCCCATAAGCAGTCTAAGAATCTCCCCTATTATCACACCCAGTTGAGGGATTTGAGTTAAGGGACAGTGGGAGAACTCCATGTGAGGCTAGAGTAGGATTCAGGTGTCTGGGGACCTTTCACAAGGAAAGGGTCTCTGAGATGCTTGGATGAAGAAATCCCTTTCCCTTTTTCCCATCACATGGACAGTCTCAGAGGTTCCTGAGTTCTCTAGGGAAACATTAGGAGAAGTTGTAAATAGAAAAAATAATATTTAGGGGGGATTGTGGGGGAAATTATTATATTTCCTTATCAATATGTAGCTATTAGAGATTATATTATATGTTAATATCACAAATATAACCAAAGTACTAATATTCTGGATAAAATATTAAGTTTTTCTATATCGATTAATATGTATATTAACAGATAAAAGTTGTTCTCTTCTCTCTTCTCCCTTTCATAGTTTCTCTATATGTTTTTCCCCTCTTTCTGTCAGTATTTCCTTCAACTGCTTTCCTGACTATACTGGTTTCCTTTCTGCCTCCATCTTGTCTATTTTCTTCCATATATTTTATATATCTCTGCTTGTTTATCTCTCTGAGTTTCATTTCTCGCTTTCTACTCTGTATCCCCAACCCCCTTGCTGTTCTTGACTATTTTATGGTTTAAGTTGAGTTTTGCAGAAGCTGTGTAGATCTATCTGGACAAAGGACGTGGGATGAATGGGAAACAGACAGATAAGGTGCCAGGATGAGGCCTGTATTGAAAGGAGTATCAAGGATGGAATGTGGAATGACCTTGCATGTTACCAGCTACCAGCTTGAGGATGACACCCGGCCAGGAGGCGTGAATACAAGAAAGAAGACAAAGGACTCATTAAACTAGCCAATATACTCATAGACATTAGCTTAAACCCACCTGACTTTTCACATAATCCCACCTTGCTCTCTGGTTATGTACGCACATTCCATGAATTATAAAATGTAGTGTATCCGGAAATGTAGGGGTTGTTGCTGTGATGTTGCCATTATAGTTACTTGATGAACATAATATAAGTTTGAAACAGATCTCAGTCTGATTTATTCTTATAGTGGTACCATATGTTCATAGTCTAATTTGGAATGACTGGTGAATGAGCAAGACGCGAATGCCGTACTAAAGTGACCTCGGCACGTGCACGTGCGATCGCTTACAATATCGCTCACATCGCTGGTGAGATGTCACACAGACAGACTCACCAGCGATGTGGACCAGCGAGATCGCTGGTAACTATGGTACACATCGGGTTACTGGGCGCCGCGCATCGCTTAGTAACCCGACGTGTACCATAGTTACCATCTCCCAGCATAGGCTCTGCCGCTGGGAGATCGTTCATCGTGGTGTTATACACCACGATGAAGCTGTTTGTAAAATCGTTCATCGCAAAATGTGAGGTCCGGAGCTCAGATCTCGATCTTGCGATTTGAACACTTCTCGCTCGTCGTATCTTGCCGTCACACGCAGAGACATCGTTCACGCGATGTTTGATCAGGCGCGTTCAAGCGATATCTTTCAAGATATCGTAGCGTGTGACGGCCGCCTAAGAAAACTTGAATCTGATGTACTGTTTAGTATTATAAAAGAGCACTAGTCACAATAAAGGCACTAATAGGATAAAGGTCACAATATGTAGATGTAAAAATTTTTTTAAAGTGATATAAGAAGTTTTATACTTTTATTTTCTATTCAT
This sequence comes from Allobates femoralis, assembly GCA_033576535.1. NCBI lineage: Eukaryota > Metazoa > Chordata > Amphibia > Anura > Aromobatidae > Allobates > Allobates femoralis. The sequence goes on from JARQOC010000003.1 coordinate 410,496,650, forward strand.
ATATCATTGTAGAAGGGATAACAATGCAGCTGAAAGATGTTATACGGCACCGACAACAGCAGAGGAACAGCCTACAAATAGATTTGCATCGTCTGAAAAACTTTATTTATGCGATATTGTAACTATCACTAAATTTTATATATCTAAATAGTTTAATGCACTTCTTAATACTAATTATTATATTAAATGATCACTGTAGCACTTTATATAAAAAAGTATGATAAAAATAACCAGATAAATAAATAAAAACTTCTTTAAGCATCATGAAACGGTTGAAAAGCGTATTTATGGGGAATATGATATATAAAACTGAGATAATGGTCTGATTTGCATGTAAAACCCCGGTGATCCCATGACTAGCAGGCAGGGATTACAGCCTAAAAACTGTGCCACTGCATTGCTGATAGGCAAACTCGCTAGAAGTGTCATAGGGCACTGTAGCGGGGGAACCCTGGGTGAAGGATTTTAATGATAAGAGTGAAAGATCATGATAGTAAATAAAATCATAAATAAATCTCCATAAAACACCGTAAGTGATAGTAAAGGGGGTAAAAATGATCAAGTGAACAAACTTGATTAAGATTTTATTAGCACTTTAGCACTTTATAAGATAGATCTAATAACAACTATATACACCATTTCTAAGAAATAAGTACTTCAAAGTTTAATATATGTAGCTATAATCAAAGGATTAAGAGTAGTGCAAAGCTACTATGGCAAAATGTAAACATAATGCCAGGAAGGGTGGCTTCACACTGCGGTCAGATTCGATCCGAGGCTGTCAGGATGAACCTGACAGCCCCGGATCGATCAGCACACAGAACCGGAGAGCTAATATGGCCTCTGGTCCGGTGTGCACCCGCACGCAGCTGCTGCCACTGATGAATCAGGACCGCAGCTGGCAGGGAGCTAGCTGCGGTCCTGAAAGAACTGCAGCATGCAGCCACAGGGGTCCGGTTCCCGGATCCTCCCGGACTGGGGCAATCCGGCCCCATAGGCTCCCGTGTTAGGGAGCGCCAAATCGCCCCGGATCCGGGCGAATCCGGGGCAATCCGGGAATTGACAATTAGAGGAGATATTCTCCTCTCGGACACAAAAACGCAAGCAGCGTTTTTGTGTCCGTGGGAGAATACTGAATTCTCCCGGATTGTCCCGGACAGATAGAAACCGGATGGCAGAGAGCTGCCATCCGGCTTCTATCTGGCCCCATAGGCTGCTATGAGGCCAAAATCTGGTCCGGGGCTGTCCGGTTTACACGAACAGCCTTGGATCGGATGTGACCTGCAGTGCGAAGCCAGCCTAAGAACAGCCAGCGATGGGTGTAGACCTCAATATAGTAACTGCGCATGCGCTGGAGTACTAAAATGGCGCGGAGCGGATGTCCGGTGAACGCCATACTAACAGCAGTAAACAACGCTTATTGCGCATGTGCGGGCGTCCAGGAAGGGTGTACATGAGGAATGGCGATTGCAATCTTAAGTAAGTGCCTTAAAACACTGTACAGTTGTTATGGGCCATTATAACAAACAGCTACATATAATACAGATCAATTGTCCTTATTAGAGAAAGTTATGAAGTAATAACAGTATTAAAATGATTATAGTGGAAAAAGAAAATGTAATTATGTATGAAACTGAAACTAGCACTGAAGGGTATGAATGTAATATACAGTTATGGCCAAAAGTATTGACACCCCTGCAATTCTGTCAGATAATACTCAGGTTTTTCCTGATAATGATTCCAATCACAAATTCTTAATAATATCTTCACAAATGAAGATATTATCTTCATTTAATTTGTCGTCAATGAAAAAACACAAAAGAGAATGAAGCAAAAAGCAAAACATTGATCATTTCACACAAAACTCCAAAAATGGGCCAGACTAAAGTATTGGCACCCTCAGCCTAATACTTGGTTGCACAACCTTTAGCCAAGATAATTGCGATCAACCGCTTCCGGTAACCATCAATGAGTTTCTTACAATGCTCTGCTGGAATTTTAGACCATTCTTCTTTGGCAAACTGCTCCAGGTCCCTGATATTTGAAGGGTGCCTTCTCCAAACTGCCATTTTTAGATCTCTCCACAGGTGTTGTATGGGATTCAGGTCTGGACTCATTGCTGGCCACCTTACAAGTCTCCAGTGCTTTCTCTCAAACCATTTTCTAATGCTTTTTGAAGTGTGTTTTGGGTCATTGTCCTGCTGGAACACCCATGACCTCTGAGGGAGACCCAGCTTTCTCACACTGGGCCCTACATTATGCTGCAAAATTTGTTGGTAGTCTTCAGACTTCATAATGCCATGCACACTGTCAAGCAGTCCAGTGCCAGAGGCAGCAAAGCAACCACAAAACATCAGGGAAGCTCCACCATGTTTGACTGTAGGGACCGTGTTCTATTCTTTGAATGCCTCTTTTTTTCTCCTGTAAACTCTATGTTGATGCCTTTGCCCAAAAAGCTCTACTTTTGTCTCATCTGACCAGAGAACATTGTTCCAAAACGTTTTAGGCTTTCTCAGGTAAGTTTTGGCAAACTCCAGCCTGGCTTTTTTATGTCTCGGGGTAATAAGTGGGGTCTTTCTGGGTATCCTACCATACAATCCCTTTTCATTCAGACGCCGACGGATAGTACGGGTTGACACTGTTGTACCCTCAGACTGCAGGGCAGCTTGAACTTGTTTGGATGTTAGTCGAGGTTCTTTATCCACCATCCGCACAATCTTGCGTTGAAATCTCTTGTCGATTTTTCTTTTCCATCCACATCTAGGGAGGTTAGCCACAGTGCCATGGGCTTTAAACTTCTTGATGACACTGCGCACGGTAGACACAGGAACATTCACATCTTTGGAGATGGACTTGTAGCCTTGAGATTGCTCATGCTTCCTCACAATTTGGTTTCTCAAGTCCTCAAGACAGTTCTTTGGTCTTCTTTCTTTTCTCCATGCTCAATGTGGTACACACAAGGACACAGGTTGAGTCAACTTTAATCCATGTCAACTGGCTGCAAGTGTGATTTAGTTATTGCCAACACCTGTTAGGTGCCACAGATAAGTTACAGGTGCTGTTAATTACACAAATTAGAGAAGCATCACATGATTTTTTTAACAGTGCCAATACTTTTGTCCACCCCCTTTTTTATGTTTGGTGTGGAATTATATCCAATTTGGCTTTAGGACAATTCTTTTTGTGTTTTTTTATTGAAGACAAATTAAATGAAGATAATAATACCAAAGAATTTGTGATTGCAATCATTTTCAGGAAGAAACTGAGTATTATCTGACAGAATTGCAGGGGTGTCAATACTTTTGGCCACAACTGTATGTAACACTTTGTATAGAATTAAGATATAGAGATGTTATAGTTCATTAGATAATCATGTGTATTATGTAAATGACATGTAAATGAAAAGTATAAAGAGTCCTGCCAAGGCTATGATTAGCTGTTAGAGGAAGGGAGAGTGTTCCAGAAACGTTGCTATACACCTGATGGCCCAATAAAGGCGGATTTATTAAGAAAGAAGAGTGCTGCAGTCAAATTTATTTGATATTCTACTATCTATTTATCTATCCTAGTGATGTATTTATCGATCTATCGTTCTACACTGTGTGCAGAATTATTAGGCATGCAGTTACTTCATGGCAGTTGACTAACATTCGTCCTCTCTTCTCTTCTCTTCATACAGGTAATATTCCAACACTGTTTGCTGTCATCTACATTTGCTAAACTCATAGTAACAGTGCATGTTAAATATACCTGTGCTTGCTGCAATGATCTCCATTGTGATATAAGCCTGAATCACTAATGGTAATATTCCATCTCTGCATTTATTGTAAAGTTTCCTGTGTCATCTGTATGCATTACATTCCTCACTCACCAGTATATGACTATTTGCCACATTGTAAATGTAATCTTGTTGGAGGTGTGATAGTGTGGAGGAAGTTTTGCCTAATGTCTGTGGCCTTTCATCATCTTTTTCACCCCTGCTGTTTCTTGTAGCTGGTAATTACCTGAAGCCATGTGACTTCCCACAATCCCCCTCACCTGATTCTGTAGTGTGTCCTATAAATTTAGTTCATTCCTAAGGGGTACCCGTGCGGGGGGCTTACACGTGTGGCATCTCATGCAAAGTGGCATTGAATGCTAAGTGGATGCAGTTACTTTATGGCAGTTAGTCAGGGCAGAAGTCAGGGAAGCCACTCTATTTAAAAGGGAGAAGAGGAGGGGGAGCGGAAAAAGAAAAAAAAAATTTTTTTCTTTTCTTTTCATTTCCCTATCACCATGTCCTTTACTTCAATATCTATTGTTCTATGTGCTTTTGCACTTTACCTTCACCACCCCATCCCCCCTCCATCACCCCACATCCACATAAACCCCTCTCTCCTTCCTTCTACTTTATTGAACTCCCAAACTCTGTTCACCATAGTGAATAATCTCGGACCACCATGCTCCAGGGTCAAACAAAGTCACCATCACAAAAACTGTTTGCCTTTCCTCTTTTTACTGCTGCTTCTGTCAGGGGACATCTCTCCAAATTCTGGTCCACCCTCCACCAACTTCTACCCCTCTCCCACCACACATAGAAACCCCACCAACCTTATAAACATTACCTGCATACCTTCATCGCCCTCTTTTAATTGCGCTCTCTGGAATCCACGGTCTGTATGTAACAAACTTCCACTCATTCATAACTACATTCTCACTAACTCCCTTAATCTGCTGGCCCTCACTGAAACCTGGATCAAGAATTCAGACACAGTGTCCCCGGCCGCTATTTCTTATGGCGGCTTGCATTTCTCTCATTCCCCAAGACCTGGGAACAGACATGGTGGTGAAGTTGGCTTACTCCTGTCCCCACAATGTACTTTCCAGGTCATCCCCCCAGCTCCATCACTCTCATTCCCCTCTTTTGAGGTCCACACAATTAGGCTCTTCCATCTCCCCCCCCTTAAAGTAGCGGTCACCCACCCAATTCCTCGACCATTTCTCCGCATGGCTGCCGCATTTCATGTCCTCAGAATTACCAACCCTTATTCTGGGAGACTTCAACATCCCCACAAACAGCCCCATCTCCTAATCTGCATTTCAGCTCCTATATCTAACCACATCTCTTGGCCTCTCTCAGCTCTCAACCTCGATGGCACACAAGGATGGTAACACCCTTGACCTGATCTTTGTCCGTCTCTGCTCAACCTCCTCCTTAGATAATTCATAACTTCCCCTCTCTGACCACAACATTCTCTCCTTCACACTCACTAACCCTCGCCCACCCCAGCACATTCCTACATATCACAGATTCAGAAATCTACAGGCCATAAACCCTCACACATTCACAGACTCTCTACACTCATCACTGTCCCCAATCTCCTCATTCTCCTGTCCCGATCTGACAGTCAATCACTTAAATGACTCTCTGTCTTGCTAAGTTTACCTGGATCCGGGGCAGAGCCCGTACTTATGTAGCGCTCACTGACTTACAAATCAGGCATGAATAATAATATTCTTCATAGCAAGATTAAATTTATTTGTTTACAAAGTAGCACATGAATTGTCATCATTTGAATACAGGCTTAACACAAAGTATACCAATTATACCTAGACTTAATTATAGCGAATAAGCATCAATATATATATTACCTGATATTGTAGCTGCTTCACCTTCTCCATTTGGGGGAACATGTATCAGTGAGAAGGGAGCAATATTGAGGCTTGCATCGCAGAGACGTCTGTCCATGGTGGCCTCTGGAAAGGTTTTCCTCCCCCCTCACTGAATGTGACCAGCTCCATTTATACTATCCTTGATCACGTGCTGATGGCATGATCCATCCGTGACCATCAACCACAAGATATTCACTTCTTTCCTGTGCAATACCCCCATCTGTTTCCCTGACTGAGGATGTGGTTTAATTTCAGCTCAGCTCATGGTTTCATCATAACGGCATAATGTCAAGAAGAGGAAGTCCCCCTTTTTGTATTTCAACCAAGAACTGATCATTTATTGAACATTGAATGATAAGGCCTGTGGTCACTATTTTAATTATGATTACCTATTCTATCCACATCCACACACCATTCTTATCACATTGGTATCACACTCTCTCAGTAGGACCCTGGACCAAATAGCACCCCTCACCCTCAAAACCTCCAAACACAGAGTAAAACAGCCCTGGCTCACATCACAAACTCGATTCCTCCAGCGATGCTCTAGGAGTGCTGAACGTCTATGGAGGAAAAGCCGCACTCCAGAAAACTTCATTCACTATAAATTTATGCTGAGAACTTACAATTCTGCCCGTTACCTTGCCAAACAAACCTACTTCACCACTCTGATCTCCTCACTATCCAACAACCCAAAAAAACTCTTTGACACCTTTCACTCTCTCCTCAGTCCTAAAGTGCAGGCCCCTATAACTGACCTCTGTGCTGATGACCTGGCTTCCCACTTCACAGAGAAAATAGAGAACATCCGTCAGGAAATCAACTCCCAACCTCAAATTGCTGTTACCCCTACCTCTCCCCAAATTTCCTCCGGCTCACTACTTTTGACCCGGTCACAGAAGAAGTCTCCAGGCTCCTCTCTTCCTCTCGTCCCACCACATGCACTGCTGACCCTATCCCCTCACACCTACTCCTGTCTCTCTCTCCGGTGGTCACCACTCACCTAACCAAAATCTTCAATCTCTCCCTCTCTTCTGGCGTCTTCCCCTCCTCCTTCAAAACACTCTATCATCACTCCTTTATTAAAGAAATCTTCTTTCGACCCTTCCTGCACAAACAACTACAGACCAGTTTCCAATCTCCCTTCATCTCTAAATTCCTGGAGCGCCTGGTCTACTCCCACCTCACTAATTACCTCTCCACTCACTCTTTTCTAGACCCATTACAGTCTGGTTTCCGCCCCCTACATTCTACAGAAACTGCTCTCACCAAAGTGACCAATGACCTTCTGACGGCAAAACGTAATGGTCACCACTCTCTGCTTATCCTTCTTGATCTCGCTGCAGTGTTTGACACTGTTGACCACCATCTCCTACACTACATGCTGCACTCCATTGGCATCAAGGACACTGCTCTCTCCTGGCTCTCTTCCTATCTTTCTGACCGCTCTTTCAGTGTATCATTTGCTGGCTCCACTTCCTCCCCTTTTCCTCTCACTATTGGAGTCCCTCAGGGTTCAGTCCTTGGACCTCTTCTCTTCTCACTCTACACAGCCCCGATTTGACAAACCATCAGCAGATTTGGCTTTCAGTACCATCTTTATTATGATGACACACAACTATACACTTCTTCCCCTGACATTACTCCCGCCCTAATAAAGAACACTAATGACTGTCTAACCGCAGTTTCCAATATCATGTCTGCTCTCTACCTGAAACTTAATCTTTCCAAAACTGAACTACTTCTAGTCCCACCCTCCACTAACCTCCCTAAATATGACATCTCTCTCTCAGTGTGCGGCACCACAATAGTGCCTAGTAGGGTGACCGCAAAAAATCGATGTCGGAATTTTGTCCGTCTGGACCCCACAAAACGATTCCCCTTTCCAGATATTGAGATAGCCAAAGTTTGAGCTCGATCAAACGACGTTAACCCGTGCCGCTCGTCGCTCCAAGTTTGAAAAAATCCAAATTTTTGGCCAAAAAGCTGACATATGGAGCCATAACTCCAGAACGGTAAATAATAAAAACACACTTAATATCTCAAAAGAAAGCTAATGTTGTTCTTCAAAATGTATATGTTATACATAATTGTTGTTATTTTAAGTCAAACTGAGTTACAACAGCTTTTAGCCCAAGAACGTGACCTAGTACCACTAGGAGCATACTTCGTATATTTTGTTATTAAGTAATACATTTTTATTTTTTTTGGTATATTTATGAGTTTAAAGTAGAAATATAATAAAAAAACAAGTAATACTGATAAGTCTAATGACATTTTTTATTTTAAAATATAAAAATGAGGTATATAATACATACAAAACAGACACAGAAAAGATACAGACGTAGTATCTACATGAGTTGATAATTTGACATAGTTATCTAATCTATTCTAGAGCTTTTGTTAAAGTAGTTTTTGAAACGTCAGTATATAATGCTCGGCATTTGCTTACAACTTGCAGGACATATTGCTTTTGTTCTTCATCTTTTGTCAGAAGGTCGTTAAAGTCGGTTATTAATTTAACAACACGCTCAGCCATATCATTAACTACTTTTAATGTTTTGACAATTTTCAATCCTTCTTGGAAGTCATTATTTTGAGGCCAGGTGTTTGGATTTTGTGTTAGGAAATGTTTTTATATTAAATCGGTCAAAGAATGTAAACGTTTCTTTGGTAAGTAAATTTACCAATCCTCCATCAACTAACTCTTTTAATTTTTCTTTCCTAACTTTTGGATTTACAACCCTAGCGTGCTCTGATGGTTCATCTGTGCTACTGAGTAATTTATTAGCCATTAACAACTTTTCATCATCTGTAATGGTGGGATCAAAAAACGATGATCCCACCAAGTCTGCATTCAAATACCACAAATGGTTCAAAAATTTGGTCAGGGCTATTTCTGCAATGTCGTTGTCACATTCTTTATAGTCTAACAGACTATGCAAAATACCTAAATCTTGCTTTGGCGCAAGATGAGCTTTTGGAGCATTGAACCAAGCTTTACAATAAATTTTAACTAGGAAAACAGAAATGGCACGCACAGAACTTTCTTCTTCTTTAGACATCTTAAATTGACGATGAAAAATGAAAATTTTTAAGCAGTAAATAGCCTTTGCCATCCACCTAGCGTGATGAATGGCTCCTGGAGTTCTAAAACCCACAACATTGCCATCTAGCTCTCAGATGGTCCTGGATCTTCTGCAGCTTCTTCAGGGATGTCCATTTCCTCCAAGCTCTCAAGTTCCTGGTAGATGCTGTCCTCTTCAGTATTTTCTTCTTCTTTTCCTTCTTCGAGCTTGTCTTCATCATCCGTCTCTAAGAAGCAACAAAAGAAAGAGAAAAAAAAAGACTATAAAAACTTGTCTTTTTATCAGAATAGTAATAATACATAGGTACTAAATTACCTACTTCTAATTATCAATAGGTATTATTTTAAGAATATAAACTCAATCATAAAGATGCCAAATGATGCTCTCATGTACAATTTTCTTTCAATTATAATGAAACTATTTACTTATTTGTTTATCTATTTTTTAGAATAATAATAATAAAATAATCTCAACAACATCAAAAGTTTCTTCTTGGATTTGTCGGTTCATTTTTGCAAGTTCCTTTTGCGCCTTGATTTCTTCAGCTCGAGACAACTTAAGATCCACTCCAGCCATGGAACCTGCACGGCCCTTCTGCCTCTGTTTCACGAGAAACGCCTGATTTTCTTCCGATTTCATCAGAGCCAAGGCATCTTGTTGTGCAATATCAAAGAGATCATCCAACTTTTCAACAAACTGTTTAAATTTGTTCTTGGCCGTTTCCGCTGTTTTCTTCCGGTCTTTTTGAAGACTTCTCCACTCGGCGTGAAGTTTTTCCAGCTTAGTAATTGCATCTTGCTCATGTTTAGTCGGAATTCGAGCTTTCCCCCAAAAAATGAACACTTCCCGTATGGTCAGTTTTGCTGATTCTCTTACAGTTAACTTCATAGTACGTAAATTATAAAATAAAGCACATAAAACTTGACGATTTGAGGGTAGTTTACAACCGGTGATCTGGTGAATGGGATAGCCCACAAGAAATATTTTATCCTTGTTCCGGCTTTGTACACCTGATGTGAATGCCATTTCAGAGTCCAATAGGTAAATAAGAGTTAACTAGAAAAACGAAACAAAATATATTACAAACGTTAATTTCAATAAAATATTTTCAAATATCTTTTCAAATAATACTACAATAGCTATAAAAACAATAACACACACACTTGGAAAATTTAAAAAAAAAAAGTTAAAATATCTTCACTGGATAATTGTTCGATCTAACCAGCTCAAAGGCACTTTAGAAACTAAACTGAATAAATAAAAGGTCGGTTGTACGCTGAAGTAAAATCACCATCCCTAAAATAGAAATTACATGCACCCTCCTTTTTACCTGTCAAACGGGTCTTTCTTTGGTAAACTAGTCAGGTAATCCCAATATAATAAAATATTACATTTGAACAAAAGGCTCTATATGTTTAAAAATAGAGTTCCAAAACACTTTTTAACAAAAAAATGTATGTATAAAATATAAATTTTGAAGAACAACATTAGCTTTCTTTTGAGCTTTAAGCATGTTTTTATTATTTACCGTTCTGGAGTTATGGCTCCATGTCAGCTTTTTGGCCAAAACTTGGATTTTTTCAAACTTGGAGCGACGAGCGGCACGGGTTAACGTCGTTTGATCGAGCTCAAATTTTGGCTATCTCAATATCTGGAAAGGGGAATCGTTTTGTGAGGTCCAGACTAACAAGATTCCGACATTTTTTTCCCCCCTATGAGATCTGGTCAAGCCTAGGCAGCAGGCTCGCTGTCTGGGTGTTATGTTTGACTCTGATCTTTCCTTCACCCCATATATACAATCTCTCGCCCGTTCTTGCCGCTTGCACCTGAAGAACATCTCCAGAATTCGCCCCTTTCTCACCTTGGAAACCACAAAAACCCTCACTGTGGCCCTGATTCACTCCCGCTTTGACTATTGTAATTCTCTCTTAGTTGGCCTCCCCCGCACTAGACTGTCCCCTCTCCAGTCCATCCTTAATGCAGCAGCCAGGATTACCTATCTAGCTAATCGTTACTCAGACGCTTCTGCTCTATGCCAGTCATTACACTGGCTGCCTATACACTATAGGATCCATTTCAAACAGCTTGTTCTCACCCACAAAGCTCTTCACAGTGCAGCACCCCCATATATCTCCTCCCTCATCTCTGTCTATCACCCCACCCGTTCTCTTCGCTCTGGAAGTGACTTTAGACTTACTTGTGCATTAATATAAAGAAGTTGCTGCAACACTGAACACATTTATGGAGGGGAACAAGCTTAATGGCTATAATATGAATTGCAGGATTGTCTGTGCAGCTAAGGAATGCATATGGGATAAGTGAACTTAAGTTTGAGAGCACTTACCGGGCTCTTCGCAGTGACATCAGTGATGAAGCTAAGTCTCTCAATTCATTTATTGCAGTATAGTATTTACTAAGATCTCTTATCCCATATGCATTCCTTAGCTGCACAGACAATCCTGCAATTCATATTATAGCCATTTGTCACGCTGGGGGCGGGAGAGGCACTCAGCGTAGGACCACGACGGGGGGGGAATAAGGAGTCCCTAAAACTATGGGCACAAGAAGGAGAGGGTGACCCCTAGACTTACTGGGGCTGACCCTGTCTGCCCTAACGTCCCTATACAGTTTCCTCAACTGTCGCCGACCACGAACCTCGTCCCTCTCTGATCCTAGCACTACCTTAGCTAAGGATCAGATGGAGAGGTTCACTAGACCCCTCCACTAACAACTAAAGACAAACACAAGGAAAAACAGACAATGGGGAAAGAAAACACTTATCTTGCAGCAGAGCACAGCAACCTCCACAACCTCAGCTTCTGCTGGAGCAAGGATAATGAGTGCACAAGGAAATATCACCTGCACCGAGGGAGGGCAATGAAACTCCTTATAAAGGTGGGAAGAACCTGCTGGGTCCTAGAGACCCAGGATACTGGTGTAGAAACCAGACCGAGCACAAGACCTTCCCAGCCGTCTCCCCATGATAGGGAGATCTTATCATACCTTCTCTT